>CM053585.1:214288930-214310341 GCA_028646515.1 Pseudochirops corinnae
AAAGAGAAAGAGACAGAGAGAAGGAGAGAGAGAGAAGGGGAGAGAGAGAGAGAGAGAGAAGGAGAGAAAGAGAGAGAGGAGAGAGAGAGAGAGAGAGAGAAGGAGAGAGAGAGAGAAGGAGAGAAGGAGAGAGAGGAGAGAGAGAGAGAGAAGGAGAGAGAAGGAGAGAAAGAGAGAGAGGAGAGAGAGAGAGAAGGAGAGAGACTGAGGAAGAGACAAGCTTGAACCTTAAGTCCTGAAGTTGAATGATTTATAAATTCTCTTTTGTCTTTTACTTTTAGGCCCAAGCAATGTTTCACTTCTTTTGATTACCTAGTTTGCTGGGATATGATATGTTCCTATTAGAATAATCCAGAAACAGAATGAGAATAATTCCAAAATCTGAACCTTGGGGGTATTTTTGTTTGTATTTTTTAAATGTCTAAGTATATCATGTTAGGGGAAAATTCCTACTAGCTAAAGTCATTTCTGGAGGTGGAAATGAGTATGGGAGGGAAAAATACACAAAGATTTACCCAAAGGAAAAAAATTCTCTTTTTGGCATCTCTCAGAATTTTAACGCAATTTATTTGGTTGCCTTATTTTGGGGAAACATATATTTGCATACTTGGTGGGAGGAGTAGGGGGGGTTGAATGGCAAAATCTCACAAAATGGATTTAATAAAGAAGGTTGAAAGAAATTCTCAAAGATTGTGGTTTAACCTGTTGAAATGTTGAAAATATAGGTGGGCAACAAGTTAAGAAAAATCACTTAAAGCTTTTCTCCTTTGCCAGCTCATGCATAGGCTGCACAAAAAGTCAATTCATTTCAAAGACATCCAGAGTAATAACTTACAAAATGCTATGTGCAACTAACCATCACACAACAGATGGGTTGTTTGAAGAAGGAAGTTTGGGTCTTGTGTGTGTGTGGTCAGATCTGTGTAGATATGTTTTCCTATACCCAACAGTGGGGTTTTCCTTGACAATTAATGATATCTAGCCTAACTCAAACCTGCTCAGCTGGTTTTGAGAAAATGGCCGCACTCTTTAATGTCCTGGGATTCTTTTTATTAAGGCAAATTCTGGGATATTTAAATTTTTCCATTTTCCTTACTGTACCGGCAATTTGAGAGACAGAGTAGCAATTGATAGAGGGTAGTCCTTGGAGTCAGGAAGATTTGGATTCATGTCTTTCCTCTGCTGTATACTTTCAAGTTGTCTCTGAAGAACTTTAGTATCAATTGAGAGACATGGGAGATGCTGGCATAGAACCGTCCAGCATGGCATGTCCAAATCAAAGAAGGAACTGTACTCTATGAGCAAAGCAGAAATGCAGTAGCACAAAGGAAATGTGAGATGTGCAAATCTAGAGACATCTTCATCCCAATTGTTTAGCATGCCAAGCTGCAGTAGGGCCTTCCAAGCTCATATTGAATTGATCAGCCACAAACACACTGTACCTTGACTCCAACTTCATAGTGTCATTGGTACTCTTGGAGTACAAAAGACAAACAACAACAGCTAGGTGTATGACCATAGACTTAACTTTAAGCAAACATTTAAACTCTTTATGCCTCTAGGTAACTGTCTAAGACTACAAATGTCCAATTTACATGGCTGGAGAGAATTTTTAGACGGGGAATTGCTTTTGATGATGAAATTACAAGTCTAGATCCCCTCAAAATAAAATCAGAACAATCAGTGATACATAACTATATTTGGATTTGTGCAGTGCTACTGAAAAGATAATAATTTGGTGAAATTATATTCTTCTCAATTTTTAGAATTTTAAGTCTCTGGTCAAGAGTAGGAGATTGAAAGCTGGTTTTTATTTTTGGATCTTTGGAAGGCTACTAACTACTCTAATTAATGGTACTATCTTCAGGCTTTGGATTCTACCTTAGAATCTGCCAGGTTCTTCCTTGGCTCTATTCTCCTTTAAATTGCTCTGGTACACACAGTGAAACATACCTCAAGCCATAAGTTGGCTCTAGCTATGAATGCTTTGATAGGATCCCAGGTACAGCGACAGTCTAGATTTTTGCCCTAAATGTGACAACATGTTCATATTTGTGGTAAAATTTGTGACTAACTAGAAACTGCTTGTGGGTAAGAACCATATTATATCTCATCTCCCACAATGCCTAACATAGTGCCAGGAAAATAGTGGGTACTTGACATACCTGTTGAGTTTAATTGAATTGCATTAAGATATGAGAGAGAGAGAGAAGAGAGGAGAGAGAGAGAGAGAGAGAGAGAGAGAGAGAGAGAGAGAGAGAGAGAGAGAAAAGGTGTTAATGTTTGGGTATTAGAGTATGAGTGTTTATGATGCAACAGGGAAACTGTTTATGATGTTTATGATGAAGCAGGTAACTGTGAAATTGGGAAAAGAAGGGAATGACATTACATATGTGTTGGTATAAAAGTATATGAGGGCAGCTAGCTGGCGAAATGTATAGAGCACTGGCCCTGAACCAGAGTTCAAATTTGACCTCAGACACTTACTAGCTGTGTGACTCTGGGCAAGTCACTTAAACCCATTCATTTAACCTCCAGAAATAAAAAATTTTTATGGGGGGAGATTTGACGAAGGTATAAATATACATGAGAAGTTTAGACAGCCAGTCACAGTTTATAGAGAGTTGGTCTCAGAATCAGGAAGACCTAGATTCAAGGCCCACCTCTGTCATATACTTACTGGCTATGTGATCCTTAATTTCTTAGTGCCCCAGGTAGTTCTCCAAGACTATAAATTGTAAAGCAATTACCAACCTGCTTTGGTCTAGAGAATTTCCTTACTGGGAGTTCCTGACACCAATAAAATCATAGGTCCCATCCACCCCCCCCCTCCCAAAAAATTTAAGAATCTATGAGGATACTAGGGAGGAGGCAGAGTAGGTATGCATGAGAGAGATGAGGGTATGTGTATATTTATAAGAAAGTGTGTATATTTGAGGATACTGTGAAGGTAAAGGAACAAATGGATACATATTGGAGAGTCAAGATGAGGATTTGAAGTTAAAGGAGCAGAGGGGTAAATGTGAAAATACAAGCATATTCTGTTCCTGAAGTGAACTTCAAACCGAGGCTAATTTAAGGTCATTAAGGGGGGGGGAGTCCTCAAATCATACACAAAGACCACACCAGGCCGCTGGCTAGTTAGCAAGTTTTCTCTCAACATCAGATAATCCAACCTCTGCTGAGATTGCCCAATGTTTCATACCAGCTTTCACTCAAGTCATAGCATTTGAACGGTCCAGTGATATCTTCCCTTCCCTACATGCTGCAGAGCTCAGGGTCCCAGGAAGAGCTTTTCCCCTAGGTCCCATTGCAATGGTGTTTATCATTCCCTCAAGCTGCCCTGAGTCTGTTAGTGGCAAGATCTGTCAAGGGCAAAGGCCAATCCTGTTTCCTCTCTAGGAAATGGGTTTTGAGTGCATTGGTTATTCAGAAGGGAATTTGATGCTGAATGAATGAACTGCTGGGTCCTGCTCATGAGGTATCTGGGAATGGAGGGTTTATGGAACTGACTGGGACACAGAAGCAATGATTCCCTTATATATAAATAAAAACAAACAAAAAACTCAAACCTCACTAGCTACAAGCTCTATAAAGCAGAAATTGTGTCATTTAAATTTTGTAGTTCTATCACCTACCTCCCACAATGCTCTACACTTAGGCACTTAATAAGTGTATTTTGAATGAATGAATGGAAATCATATCCTGGGACTTTGAATTCTTCCAAAATTTGACTATAAGTGAAACTCTTTCTTTGCAGGTAATCCCTGTCTTTCCTGCCTTTATTATAGTTATTTGAGTCTGTCTCCTCCTAGACTGGAAACTCTTGGTAGACAGGGATCAAGTCCTACTCATCCTTGTATCTTCAATGCTCAGCACAGTGTCCTTCATAGAACAGGGTTTGAGTAAATTGTGTTTTTTTTTTAAGTTGTAATAAATGTGAATACATCGATGAATATACTGTGAATATGCAAATGACTATGCTTTAAATTCAAAACTCTCTTCCCCAGTTGTTGTTTTTTTTCTAGCCTCTACATCTCTGATGGAGCATCCTTCAAGCCTAGCCTGTGGACTACTCATCTCGGGAGAATAAAGGCCAGGTGTTCCCTTTGAGCTGCCTTTGAGCTGATTTTCTTTAAAATCAAATTGTAAAGATTATCTTTGTTGATTTTGCTTTCCTAAAAAAGAGATTATATTTGGGCTTCTTTTAAAGTACACACATGTACATTCAAATATAGACATGAGGAGCTCTGCTGCTCAGCATCTCTAAAGGACCGCCTTTCCCCCCCCCAACACACACACGCGCACGCGTGCGCGCACACACACACACACACACACACACACACACACACACACACACTGCAATCTTGGACCAGGAGACTCTGTCACCCCACAGGTTCTCACCTCAATTGCCTTGTAGAAGATACTGTTGCCAATTTGTACCACCTCCAGGTTTTGCTCTTGCTCATTTCGGGCACATTTAATGTAAGTCATCCAACTTCGATGATCTTCTTGGCTTGCATCGATGAAATATCTCACTGTACCATCTTCATTGAATACCTGGCCATGGTAAGAAAGGAACCCAAGCTTAAAAATGGGAAGATTGAAGAAGAGCCCACTGGAAGTTTGTTGCATATAGTGTACAGGTGAAAAAGCAATGGTCTTGGGAAGTCAGAAGACCTTAGTTCAATTTTGGCCTTTCCACTTATGAAGTATGTGACCTTAGGCAAGATATCACCTCTCTGAGCCTCAGTTTTCTCATCTGTGAAATGAGGAGGTTAGAGTAGATTGCCTCCTTTTCTGACCAAGCATACTGTGATTCCATGATTGCTAAGCCAACAAAGCCAATGGTGATAATTCATAGAGTCTTGGAATGGAAAAAGACTTCAGAAAGCATCTTCTCTGATTCATCTTCACAACATTTCCAACAAGGAGTCATCCAGCTTCTGCTTTAAGACCTCCAGGGATGGGAAACTCACTACTTTTCAAGGTAGTTCATCCCACTTTTGCACATTTCTAATAGGAATTGTTTCCTTATAGAACTATATAAGCTGACCCTCTTCAACTGCCATCTATTGCTCTTAGTCCTCTCTGGAGTAAAGCAGAACAAGACTAACTCCTCTTCTTCTTTCCAAAATAATCAGTGGGAGGTTTCCACGAGGTTAGGGGAGTGAAGTCTCTGAGTTCTTTTCCAGACTTTATTGTTGACTCTCTGAGAGTCTGGTTCCAGATGCCTAACTTTGCTTTTCTATGAAATGGGGAGAATAACCTGTATCTCCCTTTCTTAGGATGCTCTAAAATGTTTACTAATTGAACAGTTGATTTCTCATCTGCTACTATGTAGCATTTGGTGTCCCAAGTAGGGAGTGGAGAAGGAAAAAAGAAACTTTCCCTTTCTGAGGCCAATACTTAGTTTTGAATTCTACGTATTCCTTCTGAAAACTAGAAGCTTCTGATTTGGACAAGTTGAATGGTGGTTGGGGCAGCAATCTAGGGAAGAAACTCCATCACCCTGGGGGAAGAGGATCTCGAAATAAGGCATCCATAAAGCAAGAGAAGTGAAGTTTTCCTAGCTGGTTCCCATTCAATTCAGGAAGGGAATGAAAAGCCCAGGATGAGTCATATGACATGACTCCTTTTTATTACATATTTCTCACTCACTGTGTACCATGTACATCTATATACCTTTGGAAATGTAAAGGAGATTAGAACATAGAATGTCAGAACCGGAAGGGATCTTGGCATATAAAATGCCAGAGCTGAAAGAGACCTTAAGAACATAAGATTAGAGTTGAAAGAGACCTAAGAAATAATCTAGTTCATTTCCTCATTTTGCAAATGGAAAACCTGAGGTCCAGAGAGAAGAAATTATTTTTCCCAAGGTTATCCAGTTAGTGGCAAGCTGGGTCTAGAACTTAGGTATTTAGACTCTCCTCCAGATGGGTGTGTGTGTGTGTGTGTGTGTGTGTGTGTGTGTGTGTGTGTGGCATTCAAGGCCACAGATACACTTGGTTCCTCAACATCTTCACATGCTTCTTTTCCTGACCTTTAGAATTAGGGAAAGGGAAGAAGGCAAAAGAAAGAGATGCTTTGTTGCAGAGAAAGCAGGTTTTATAGACCTTCCCAAAAGGATGGAGATGCACTCAGTCTGAGGTGTGTGTGTCCTTGGAGGCAGTGGGGAAAATAGGAAAGTTGGTGAGTGATTGACCCCATGGTTATGCCAACCCCCATATGGGGACTATTGTTCCATCCTCATATGCTAGCTGGGAATTAGGGTGGGGAATAGCAATTTTTGAATCAGTATTTGGACTGAACAGGGCAGGCCATGTACTGCATGCATTTCTCAACATTAATCTGAAGGGTGCCCATTGCTCTCTGTCCAAGAAGAGGACTAAGAATCCAGTATGTAGCACAAAACCTTTTCAGCTCAGGTGCCTTGCCCTGAGAGACTTGACTATCCTTCCAGTTCTGACTTCATAGATACCTTTGCCTGGTAAAAGGATGAATCTGTAGCTATCCTGGGCTCTTTTTGCAAAGTACTTACCCAGGGAGCTAGGTTGCTAGCAGGGCAGAGGCAGGTCTATCTGGTCTGTAGTGGAGCATTGTTCCCAGGCCCTCCCCAGGTGAATACCCTCTCCATTTACCTCCCACATCAGGTTGTTATTCTTGCAGATGTCCACGTGCTCTGGAGAGATGACCCTGCCTGTGAAGGGACCCATCTCAGTGCCTGCTTTGATCCAAGTCTTGGAGAAGATGCCCAGGCCCTCCCCGGGAATAGAGCTCTGAGCGATAATCACTTCAGATGGCAGCACCAAACTCGACAGCTTCTGCACCTCTGCTGGGTCGAGAGAGGAGATGAAACGGGGCAATGAAAAGGTTGGAGAGGGAGCCATAAGAAGGGGTCTCATAGAACATCTCAGTTCCCTTCCCTCCCAGACCCCAGCCTTGTCTCTTTCATCTTCCCATCGATTTCCTGGACGACTAGATTGCAGCATGAAGGTACAGAATCGAGGCCCTGGTCCTAGAACAACTGTAGAGTCAGGCAAGGAATTGAGAAGAGACACAACAGAAAAAGCAAACCGTCTTCCAAGGGGCGACCCTTTCCTGTAGGTAGCTGCGAACAGGGGAGAGGGCAGGGATCAGGCAGATCTTTGGAAAACGCTTATGGGGGTACCATAAACAAGATTACAGGACCCGAAGAGAAGGAGAAAGACACCTCACCAGCACTATCATACAATACACAGTAGCTACTTCTCCCTAGGCTGAGGCTGCCTCATTGCGCACCAGGATTGGGAAGTCCGAGACTGACTGGGCAGCGGTGGTGGGGAGGAGGGGGGGTGTGTGGGGTGTGCGGTAGCCGGGTCGATCTTCGAGCCTCAGGCGGACCTGACCCCCGATTGGAATGGGGGCAGCTAATGCACATTCCGGATCCTACAATGTGTTACAAGGTTCCCCTCTAAGCTACCTGGGAAAAAAATATGAGAGCACAGAGCCTGAAAAGGGGGGTTAAATGGTGTCTATTTCAGCCCATCCAGCAATTTGTCACGCTGTTAAAGTGATCTGCATTCATTAGGCTCAACTAGAAAGAAATCGCTAATTCTAAATTCATTAGCCCTTTAAGAATGCTGTAGCAGTAAATTCGGCCTCACTGTGGAGAAGACTTGTTTAAAAGGGGCCGAGGAATTCCCCTTACAAAATGGGGAGATTAGATGGTTGACATAGTGTGAATGGAACTGGAATTAGTCTTCACGGTAAATTAAGAGAGGAACAGAAATCTTAAAGGGGGGAAAGAGAGGGGGACGCCCAGAAATGCCAGCGAAAGGGAGAGATATTGTTTGCGGGTTGATGAATGAGGAATAAGAACTTGAGACATCTTAAAGAAAAGAAACTTTTTTTTCTCTCCCTCTCCCCAGCCCTCCCCAGTCCCTCTTCCACCCCCTTTAAAGTTTCTGGGTTTAAGTGGGAACTTTCGCAGGTCAAGCCCAAGTTAACTAAATGAATTTAAAACCCTTCTTTTTGAGTCAACTGCTATTACACGCCTAGTAAGGCCTTAAACGCCGGGGACTTGGGCTCAAAAGGGGAGGGGGTGGGGGTGGGGGGAATGGCCGAGTGGAGAGAGGGAGAGGGAGAGGGAGAGGAGGGGAGAGGCGGTGGGACCGAGAATGAGGAAGTCAATGGGAGAGGAATTCCGAGAACTGTGGATTTTGGAGAGCTCCAAGCACTGGGGTTTCAGAAAGTTGTTCCCCACCCCTTCACCCAGCTCCTGCCCCCAAGGAGGGCTAGTGACCCCTTCGCTCCCACCCCACCTCTATGTGAACTCCGGGACAAAGAGCTGCCTGGGCTTCTGTGCGTAAGATTAAGCTGGGTTGAGGTGGGCTGGGCAGAGAGCCGTCCAAAGGGACATCGAGGTATGTAGGTATCAGGGCCCGAGCTAGCGGGGACTCTCTGGCTTGAAGGGGAGCGCGGGGCTTAGGTGGTGATTGTCGCGTCTTAAAACCACCCCGGGGAGCAGGGCCCACTCACCTCCGGAGAAGGACTGCGCCAGCACCTCTGCGGTGAAGGCGGTCTTGGGGTTGGCGTGGTGAGACTTCTCTTCGAAGAGCTGTTCGCCTAGCACGTTCCTCCAGCGACCATATAGGAAGCTGTGCAGGATGTCGGAGGTGATCACCTCAGCCAGAGACAGCCCTTGAGGCTTCAGGCCAGTCTTCAGCACCAGGGCTTCCGCGGGGAGCACCGAGCCCATCATGAACCACCCCGTCCTTTCTGGCCACTCGAGACGGCAATGGGCTCGGGGGAGAGCAAGGGAGGGAAGAGTAAGAGAAGGGAAGGGAAGGAGGAGGAGGAGGACGAGAAGGAGGAGGTGGAGGAAGAGTAGGAGGAGAAAGAGGAGGGAGGGAGGTGACCGAGAGAAAAGGGGGCAAGAAAAGACTGTAAGAAAAAGCGTCAATAGCCAAGTCTGGGTAAAAAAAAAAAAAATATATATATATATATATATATATATATAATATATATTTATATAGAGAGATAAATATATATATATGGATCTTATCAGTGTTTGGAGATGGGCTTTCGGGCGAGCTTTCGCCTTTTGCTACTCTACACCTAACAGTCTGCCACTTGGCAAATTCTCAGCCCCTTTATAGGAGCCGCAGTGACCCTCCTAATTGGTTATTAATGACCCCCCTGACGTTGTAAGATAGACTTGTTCTACCAGGGAGCGACAAACCTAGAGGGAGAGAGCGAAGAAAAAGAGGGGGGAGAAAGAGCCCCCTCCTCACCTTCGTCGCTGTCGTCGTCCCCCTCCCTCTCCCCTTTTCCCCCTCCCCTTGTGGGAAGGGCAGAGGGAGAGGCAGGACCAGAGGCTAGGTTTATCCCAGCATAGAAATCCGGGAGAGGGGCTGGGGAAAAGAGACTGCTCTTGAAACCTGCTACAAAGTCTGCAATTCTCTAGATTGGGGGTGGGAGTGTGGGGGGGTGAGGAGTGGAAGACAAACACAAACAGAGAGATAGACCCGCATATAGACAGACGCACATACACTCTTCCTGGGCTGGTTGCTGCCTCCGATTGCCCTAATAGGCTTCGGATGCCTGAAGGCTATTACAACACTACCCCGCCAAAGTGTTTCTGGATTCCGGCAGGGTTGCCCTGCGCCTCCCGTTTCTCCTCTCCCCAGCTCGCCCCCCAGCTTTGAGAACTGGGAAAAGGGGGCTTAGTGATCTTAGCTAAGGAGTCCCCCAACCTCAGTTTCCCGACCTGATGTAGCCCCATAGTCTGTTTCCCCTGTTCATCAGGTCCCCAGTCAAGGTCCAACTTTCCCAATGCCTCCCGCTGGGATCGCCGGGGGTAAGCTCCTTTTCTGGGCGTGGATCGGGTAGTTCGAATAAAGCGAACCGCCAGGATCCGAACCGCCGAGGGAACGAAATCCAGGCCTGGGGTCAGTGTGTGTAGCCGCAATTTCTGCAAGGCCGTTGGGGGCCATTTGAGCAGTCAGGGGCCTAAAGGCTGGAGGGATGGGGCGAGGAGGAAGCTGTGGAAGTTGGTGCCAGAGATCTCACCTGCTTGGGATACTTCTCTCGGAGTGAACCCACTTCCCGAACCGTCCCTGCCTTCCAGTTTTGTCGGGGGTGTCACACACTAAATCCGGGATGTTTCTTCAGATTTCTCAATCCTTTCCAGGCTACAGGGTCTGACCTCTGTCCCTTTTCCTCCCAGACGCGGGTTTGGTCAGAGTCCGAACCAAACCGAACTGGACCAAGCTGTTCTCGCTTCCCTATCCTCCCCGCCACCGGTCCAGACTGTCGTCCTGGGGATAAGATCGCGGGGAAAGGAGTTCAGGTGCGATCTCCGGGGACCCGGGGGTGGTTCTCCAAAAAGACAAGTAAACGGGATTGCTAATTCGGTCCAAACTCTAAACCAAGGCAGGATCTCCACAGCCAGGCAGGCCGGGTTCCCAATGCCACCAGACCGGAGGAAGCCCCAGACTGTTTTTGGCTCTCTGCCTAAGGCCTACTCTAGTCCCAAATCTCTTTGCTTGGAAGGCCAAAGGAAGCCTCCAGTTCAGGTGTTCTGACTTAGGACCAGCGCCGTCCAAATGGAATTTTTTCGCCGGCTACTTCTGCCTCGCTTTTCTTTTAGGTCTGTCTCTGGCTCTCCAACCCATTACCCTTCTCCCTCTACAGCTTCTGTGCCCCCTATTCTTTCTTCATTCTCTTTCTTCCTCTGTCTCCCCTTTTCTCTTTCTTTTTCTTTCCTCTTCTCTCCTCCTTTCAGTCTCTCCCGCTCCCTCTATCCATTCTTTATTTTTCCCCTCTTCTTTTTTTCTCCCTCTCCTTTCTCTCCCTCTTCTGTCTCTGTCTGGATCTCTCTCTCTGCCCACAGAGAGGCCCAGAGAGAATAAAACAAGGACTCCAACCACTATGTATGTCCCCGTAGCTAAAGTCACCGCTGGCAGCCAAGGGCGTTTTTTCCCATGGGGAAAGGATCCCTCTGTCCTGGAAATAAGATGAGAAAGAGGCTTTGCTGTGCGTTTGAATAGCAAAACTAGAGCCAAAGAGCCTTCCCACCCCCTCGCCCCCCATTAGCCTAGAACAGGATAAACTACCTCTCAGCTATCTCCTCCCTCCCTCTGGCTATTAGATTTGGCCACAAGCTCCAAGGCCCAGCTAACAGGTGGTCATGAGCATCACCACCAAACTATTCTATGGAAATTAACCGGGCCAGTGACACAAGAACTCCTGATGCTCCAAACGCCTCCAGTCTGAGGCTTCCGGACCCTCGGCGTCTTGGGGAGCGTTCCGTTGGCATTCCTAGTTTGGGGGCTACGGGACTCCAGATACGAGTGGACTAGAAGAACAGAAGGGAGGACAGATGTAATGGGTGTGGGGAAGTTTAGGGACTTTGGGTGTTGGTCACCAAGCAGTGCTCTCTGTGCTGGCACAAGGTAATACAACAAAGGATCTGGACCTGACGATTTTGTCCATCAGGACAGCTTCCCCAAATGGGAACCTGGAGCGAAGCAAGCCATGCTTCCAGGGCTTCCATATGTAGCTATTTGTGAATGCTTATCTTCAGATCAGGGGCCTCTGATTAAAAAAAGACAAAAACAGAAACAGAAAAACAATAACTAGATCGGTTTGGAAAGCCCTTTGACTAGGATTTGCCCTTAAAATAAAGATCATTCTTGTCCAGAACAAAATCAGGAACCCCTGTCACCTTCCTTCCGCCATCTCCAAGCCCCAGTCACACCCTCATTCGGTCGCGACTATTCACTGACTCCAGCTGGGACATGTCTTATACTTGGGGGTGCTGGAGCGGTGTGAAGGAAGAATCGGATAAAGTTCTATTCTACGAACACCAGCACCACTCTCTCAACCAAGTTACTGCCACCAATGAAAGAACATGTGGCTATCATCCATCCTGTGCCATTCACCCTCCTCACCGGAGCGCTAGGGCTAAGAAACCTTTCCTTTTCCAGATATTGGAAGACTTTTAAGACGACGTGGGTGGTGGCTGTCTCTGTTACTTCCACTGGTCCCTTAAGAATGATTTTGTTTTGAAAATATAGACTATCGCCGTCATCAGAAAGGACGCAGTGTGGGAAGCTTCCCAAACTTTCCTGGAAAGAGGAAGACAATGGGTAAATTGTCTGCATCGAAGGACACAGGCAAGGGAAAAATGCGCCACGGGGAAAGTCTCGGTCTGGATCTCTCAATAGTGTATACCTATTTGCCCACATCATAGTAAAACGGCGCGCGGCTCTAAGTACACAGCCACGCCCTAGATAGGCTCCTAAACCTCCAGACTTCTCCAGCAGACAGTCACGCGGTCAGGAAACAGGCAGAAGCTGAGAGTGATAGCGAAGGAGAAATTACAGAGACCATCCATTCTAATCCTGCAGAGTCAAGTCAAGCTTGTGCTTCTTGCCTTTGCCTGTACAAGCGAACAACGCCGAGTCATTTTGCCCTCTCTCTTCTCGCACCTCTTCCAGAGATGAAGAATTTAGGGCCTGGAGAAGTATGCAAAACCCTTTCCTGCTTGAGAGATTATGAGGGTGTCCTTCGGCAGGTAGATAAGGGAGGTGGTAGGAAGGTTAAAACATTATCAAGAAAATGGATAACTACGATGCTTAGGAAACTTACAGAGTTAGAACTTATCTGTGTCTCCGTATTAAAACTTGCACATTATCAGGATCCAGCTTATAGTCCCCGAGAGAACTTAAACACACTTGGGGATGAAAGGGAGGAGAGATACCCGGTTTCTTTGTATAGGTTGGGTGGATGGGGAGAGGGGTAAACTCTTACGTCCTTCTGTAGCAGCTGTTTGGTCCTTGCAGCACCCACGGGGGTTAGGACATTGGCGGGGGAAAAGGGAGGAAGGAAGAGAGAGGAACAGAGAAAGAGAAGGTGGGAAGTTAAGGAGAAGGAAGCCACCGCTCCTAATTTTTAGAGGAAATCAATTTAACATTCATGGCTTTGAATAAGAGAGAAACTTTTCCCCTTTGCTGAGGATATTGTTGTGAGTTGTCTTTGGGGTGGGATTGGGGAGGTGGCAGACCATAAGCTGGCTTGTATTGCCATCTGCATATTTCCAAAGTCTCTCTGCCCATCCCCAGAGCACTTTAATATTCATGGGTGTTAATAGAGAGGCCCTTAGTATATTGGGCTATTGTGGGGAAGTGTTCGTATTGCTCTTCCTCTGAATAGCCCCAGTTCCCTTTTCTTTGGAGATGTTTTCCAAGGTTGATGGGCCAGGAGTGAATGGTGACTTTTTTCCCCCCTCCCTCCTCAGCCCCCTTTCCAGAGAGAACATCTTTATCCCAGCCGCAGCCTCTCTGGTTCCCCATTCACGGCGCTCTGGAGTGCTGGCAGGCCAGAGAAAAGTGGAACGAATCAATCTTTCACGCTCCTTTTGAGGTCAATTTGACACCCAGGGGCTCCGCTTTTCTTCCCGGAGCCCGCGAGGGGATGGCCGGCTCCGGACAACGTCGGGGCCCGAGGAGGGGAGACTAGGGGAGGCCAAGGGGCCGGGGGAAGAAAAGATAGCGGGAATGGGGGACAGAGGAAGGCTCAGGCTGACTGATACTGCAAGAAAGGGGATTTGAGCCCAACAGCTGCTTTGGGGAAGGCGGGGGTGTGGTGGTGGTGGGAGCTGAAGGGGGGGTGCGCCCCTGTCAGACCTCGTCTCTCTCTCGATGAATAGGATTTGGAAAGACCTCAGATTGATTTATATTTATGGCTGCCGAACATTTATTGCTGGGCGAGAGGGGAGAGGAACTAGGGGGGCTGGGAAGGGTTTTGGGGGGCCAAAAGAAGGATCAGGCTGTCAGGGCTAATCTCCCAGAATCCCCTCCGAAATGAAGTGCGAGCCAGGGAACCTGACCTGGAGAACTGACCAAAGCGGGACTCTATTCACTTTCACATTTAACCCTTTGGGGAGGAAGACTTAAGGGAGACCGCGAGGATATGGGAAATTTCCAGCTGAGATGAAAATTCTGACTTTTTCCTCGTTTCTTTTCGGCAACCCTTCTCAGCTAGGGGTTTGGACTCACTCATTTATGAATGCGGGGTTGGAGACACGGGAGTGGTAACAGAGGATATTTCCACTCCTTCCTGTGATCTCGGGTGAACTTCCCCCACCCAGCTCTCTTTTCCCGCCGGGCTCCGACCTCAGTATTCGTTTGCACTGTATCCCATCCCATGATGGAGTTCCTATCAGTTGTCCTTGTAAACAGGGTTTACCTGACGGCACCTCTTGGAGAGTCGGACCAAGAGGAACCGTGTGGGTCGGGAGACCAAGAAAACGCAATCCCCCATTTGTCTGTGTCTGTCTCACGGCATTGAAGCTGGGGCGAGCAGAGTTTAATTTGGGGGACTACCGCGTGGATTGAAGTTTGGGGTGGGTGATCTATTCCAATGAAACAAGTTGGAAACTGGGATCTTGGGGACTGGATTTTCTTCGGTCCTTCAGCGTCTGTTTTTCTCAGTCAAGCAAGTCAGAGCTCAGTGCGGGAGGGAGGTCCGGAGTGTGGTTCAGTCCTAAGTCGGAGGCAGTTAAATTAGTCAACGAGGATTTATTAAATGATTTCTGTGTACTAAGTGCTGCGGATATAAACAAAACAAAAACAGTCTCTGCCCTCAAGAAGCTTATGTTCTAAAGACAGATAATATATAAATAAGAATGTTATACACATACACAACACACACACAGAATAGATAGAAAATAATATCAGAGAGAAGGGACTGGCAGCTAGGGGTAAAGGAAAGGCCTGTGATTTCAAATTTCTTTCGCACCCCTACCCCCACCCCAAGATGCTGTGAAATCGATGGCGAAGCTGCCAGACCAGCCAAGAACAGAATGGGGCCCATTGTCAGAAAGAGAAATACATTTTTCTGGAGTTAGTGAAGGCCCGCCTTTCTTTTGAACTTTAGAAGAAAGTCTCTTACTCTCACCCCATGGAGGGAGTAGATTTCCTTTCCGTCTCCTCACCCCTCCTCCCTCCCTCCCCTCCCATCTCCTTAAACATCTGCTTGGGGAAAATCTACCCTAGAGGGCAGATCTGTTGTTCCCTTTAAACCCCTCGAACTCATTAAAAAGATATTAGGAGACTTGAGAAAGTCCATCCCAGGTATTGATCAGTGGTGCTGATCCGGAGGGGGAGCGGTGGAGATCATTACAGGGAGAAAAGGAAGAAAGAAAGAATGTGGCTTTGGCTCGGGTCTGGGTAGAGTAGAAGACTGGAGCCGCTGGCTTCCCCTCTCAGTTTAGATACAGTAACGAAAGGAACGGACCTGCGTCTTTGTGTCTTTTAATTTCATCTCATTACTTTCGTCGGATGAAGTCACTGCCACTACCCCGTCTCCTTTCTCTCCCACCCTCCCCCGCTCCATTCCCGAATCAGCCAGTTTTGTTAAAGATAGAGGTTCAGGGCTCACGTAGGGAGAGAATGAATTTTTATTCCATTCTCACCTGAAATCTGTATCTCACAGAGTCATAGGATGTTAGAGGAACGGATGTTTCTGTCTGCGGGTCTGTCTCCTCTCTCTTTCCTCTCCTCTTTTTCTATTTGTCTTTATTCTATCCTCTCTTTTCTCTGTCTCCTCTTGGTCCTCTCCTCTCTCCTTCCTATCCCTCTCCTTTCCCTTTCCTATTCTCTTTATGTCCTTTCCCTTCTGTCTCCTCTCCCCTTTCTTTCAGTGTTTTCCCCTCTTCTCTGTCTTTGCTCCCCTCCCGCTTCCCCCCACCCCCAAGTCTTTTCAAAGGAGAGGCTACAAGTGAAAAGGAAAGCACGTTCCCTCTCTTCCACAAGCACACAAATCCACTCACCCCGCTTCACACACACACTTCAGGACAGAAGGGAATAGCGCCTCCCCCCGTCCCTTCCAGCCCCCGCTTAGGGGCGTCATTGGGGACCGGCAGGCGAAGAGCGCCCCAGTTCTCCCTCCCCACAACGTGAAGGGCAGAATGGCTTTTCTTCGCGGTTTTGACGCGAGCGGACAAAGAGCTGAGGCGCTGCAGGAGGCTGGGGGCTGGGGCCCGGGGGGAGGCCTGAAGGGAGAGCGGGCGCTCGGACCCTTGCACAAAAGAAATCCGCCAATGTTTTCAATAGCTTTAACTCAATGAGGGGGACTTTTCTTTCCTCCCTCTCCTGTGCCCCCCCACCCTCATGCCATATACCCTCACCCCCCGCACCCAGGCGGGAAGGAAAAGCAGGAGCTGGAGAAGAAAGGGCGCAACACAAGAGCGGTGAAAGCGGAGGGCTGCAGGCTGAAAGGCGGCGCGTCTTTAATGGGGAGATGTGGGGAGTGGTGTTTGTTGGGATCAAATTTAATTAGCAAAGGACAGCCCTTGAAAGACAAAAGGCGCTCAATATGGATCCAATCTGAAGCTCGTTTGGAAACTCGGGCTCCGGGAAAAGTCAAAACAGAAAAGGCGCCGAGAGAAAGGCCTGGGGAGGCCGGCGCCGTCGGGAGCCGAGCAGGTGACTGGCTGGCACGCGTGGGGCCCCCGGAGTGCAAGCCAATGGGGTGGCGCAGCGTCCGCAGCGCCCGGCCACTGCGACCCGGGACCGACCGGAGAGCCAGCTGGGGACAATGGTCATGCCCAACCGGAGGTGAAGGGGAGGGGGTTGCGGGCAAGCTCCTTCGGGAGCTAGAGTCGCTCCCTGCTGGGACAAAGCGTTGTTTTAGGGTAGCAGGTCCGGCCTATTCGCACTGCTGGAGGAAAAAGAGAGAGCCGTAGCGTTGATAGTGGAGAAGGCACCTCAGCCAGCAGGTCTCAGGTAGCCAGGTCCTGGAGATGGGATGTCGCAAGGGAGACGAAGCGTTCTCCTCTATACCTCCAACATATGGATCGCCAGAGAGAAAGAAAAGTACACCAAAGCCTGACACATTTGAGAGAGACTGAGACGTAGGGAGACTGAGGCAAGTAGAGAAAGAGAAGGAAAACTAGAAACACAGAGAGAAACAAAGATGATGACCGAGATATGGACAATTGAGGCAGAGAACTGAAGTAAAAAGAGGCAAAATCGAACCGAACTAGAAACATAGGCAGGTAGAGGTTGCTAAAATGTGCTAGAGAGATGGATGAAAAGAAGTACACTGGTGGTACACAGCTGGCTGAAGAGCTGGGGAGCTGAACAGGTACTTATATATAGGCTAGAAGGCCAAACAAACCCTACTGGGCTCTAAAATAGTCAGAGGAGTTTCTCTTCCCAGCCCCGTCATCATTCCATGGGGAAACTGCCTCTCCCCTTGACTTCTCTAGTCTCCCTGGACTGTAGGCAACCTGAGGGTGTCGATAGAGAGAAAAAGGAGACTGTTGGAGCCCTGGGTGATACCTAACATTGTATGGGGACACAGGGATGGCTCTTTCATCCTGGAAAGGTCAATGTATTCAAGGGTGAAGGAAAATATAGAAATCTACCCCCTCCCCTCAATTGGGGGTGTCCTCAGGGAAGAAGACCCAAATGAAATGGTCCCAAAAAGGATTAAGCTTAGAACTCATAGCCTTCCCACAGCTAAAGACAACTCTACAAGCCTCAATATGGAAGGAGATACGTAAACTCAGAGAAAGATATAGAAAGACTATAGTTTAAATGGAGACTGAAGCAAAACTCGTTATCGTTCTCTTTCACGTCTGGTTTTGCTTTTTTTTTTTTTTCTTTTCCCAGTGATCACTCATTGGTTACAACCCTTCTACATGACCAAACTATTGTACAATGTGAAAGTATTTGCAGATCCTATACATGATTGCACGCCACCATGGGGGGAGGGGGGGAGGGAGGGGAGAAAATCTGAAACTCCAGTGATTGTGGAACTGAATCTTGTAAATTAAAAGTAAATAAGTAAATTAAAAAAAAAAAAAAAAGAACTCATAGCCTTGTCAGAAAAGGCCAAGAATTCCCTTTAATGAGACTGTTGCCTAGCATTCAAGACCTACTACAGTCTAGCCCCAAACTATCTTTTTTCCAACACTCATTCTCTACTCAGAGTATTGTCCTGCCCCAACCTTGACCATCCATCCTCCAACACTCCTCTTTACTTTTGCTCACACCATCTGCTTTGAATGCTCTCTTCCTTCTGTTTCCTTTCTTCCCTCCCTCCTGCCTTCTTTCCTTTATTCCTTCCTCTCTCCTTTTCTTCTTTTCTTTTTTCCATTCTCAACTATTGAAATTCTACCTGTTCTTCAAATTCCAGTTCAAATGCTGCCTCTTCCATGAAGTTTTCACTGATCATCTTAGCTGGAAGCTATCTTTCCTCTTCTATTGTTTTATAATATTTCACTTGAGCTTCTTACAGGCCCTTCCTTCACAACGGCACATGTATAGATATGTTTGTGTGAAGAAAGGCATTGATTGTGCATCAAAACACATTTCCATTCCAATATAGGAAATGTGTCTTGAAGCAATGCTCCCTATAAAAGGTTAATGTGCTGAGCAGTCTGAAGTCTAAAATAGTCATTCTCCAAGACTCCCAAATCCAAACAATAGTTACGTCTGTTTCTCAACAAACACAAACTTCTCTTTCTCTTTTCTACAAAAATTCAGCTAGTAATAAATAGCTAGTTTTTATGAAGTTTTAAGTTTACATAGTTTAAGGTTTTCAAAGTGTTTTCCAAATATTTCATTTTTTGTCCTTTCAAAGACCCTGGGAGGTAAGTGCTATTACTAATCCTATTGTAAGATGAACAAACCAAGGCAGAGGTTAATGACTTGCCCAGGGTCACACAGCTAGTAAGCACTTGAGGCAAGCTTTGAACTCGTCTTCCTGACTTCAAATCCTGTGTTCTATCTAGTTTGATATCTAGCAACTCATCAGATCCAAGTGAGTTTTGTGAGGCTTTCTTCTCAAAGGAAGTGTTTACTCATAAGTAATAAAAAGAATACAAGGCGTCTTAAAAACACAATATCTACCCAGGGCAGCTGGGTGGTGGAGTGAATAGAGCATCAGCCTTTGAGTCAGGAGGACCTGAGTTCAAATTTGCCTCAGACACTTGACACACTTACTAGCTGTGTGACCTTGGGCAAGTCACTTAACCTTAATTGCCTTGCCTTCTCTCCTCCAAAACAACAACAACAACAACCGAAAACAAACAAACAATACTCAGTGGATATTGGATAGATACATAATTTGCTAAATCTGCCTAGTTCTAAGCAAGAGATCCCTGGACCCTCTCCCCAGAGCTAATTACATGAATTCTGAAACCTCAAACCAAAGACCTGGAGCTGTCGGATGTATAATCTTTTCCCCATTTATTCCCTTTCCCACAAATGGCCATTTATCTTCCCAGAACCCTCTGTTTCTGATTCCTTTGACTTGCTACTCTTCAGGCCAGTGCTTTCCACACCCTGAGCCCTGTCTGTAAAAGGAAGGAATAATCTCGAAGATCTCTTCAAACTTTAACTCTTACAATCCTTGCAACAAATGATGGGGAACAGGCATGCCCCCAAAGAAAGGATATGAAAAGAACCCCCTACTCCATTCCTTTGCAGAGGGGGAAGGTCCCTGGCTGTGGGAAATTGAATACATTTTCACAGTTTTTCAATGTATTAATCAGTTTTACTGATTTTCCCCTCTTCTTCTTCTTTTTATTTTTTTTCTTTAAAAATACTATTTGTTATATGGGATGATTCTTTGAGAGAGAATAGATGAGGGATACTGGGAGAAATTCTAGTGATATAAAAAAGATAAAAAAGTTATTAAACAACAACAACAAAGTCAGTGGCTGAGGACAGGGAGAGGAATATTCAGAGCAAAAAGTAAGATATTATTTTAATCAAGTTAAACACACATTTCTACTGTTCTGGTATGAAGGCAATAGGGGTTTTCATGGCCATATTTTCTTCAGTGCAACAATATCTAATTTACCACCACCTTTTGCAGTAACAGCAAGTTTTTAGGAGAACAACAAAATAACAGGTCTCATAGGCCTAGTATTCTGATTCTAAAAGTCTATCTTCATCATCACCTTGTCAGATTTTAAACTCCTTAAAGGCTGAGCCTGTGGATTGTCTACAACTTTGAGTCTTATATCAGACCTTATATATAGTAGGTGTTCAGTAATTGTTTGCTTCCTCTTTGTCCAGAAGAAAACCTTAAGATATTCTGGAGAGCTCAACCAATAAAATGTACTGGAAACAGAACATTATCATAGGCAGAGTTCTTGCCCACAATATCCAAGACCTAACACAGGTCTGTAAAAACTTTAGAATGTTTTTAATAAATGATGCCATACAAATACTCCTCATTTCCAACCTAAATGGAATAAAAAGCTTTCAAAATGTAGAAACCTAGCAGAGGAGATCAAAATTATGTGGGAACAGGCTGAGGTCATATAATTTCTGTTGTCCTATCTGCTATTGAGGTTGTGCTGAGGATGCTTTCAGTGAGCCTACAAAAAATGAACTCACCTCCCAGTGCTTTTATTCAACTACAAAAAGCAATGATCTTTTCTACCTGCTAAATAATCCATAAAATGTTAAATATTACAGAATAATAATAACAGGATACTGATTTGTCCCAGGACCATTTTTATCTGAACTCCATTGGAAAAAAAAAGAGATCACCATAGTAACAACAATTCACATTTACATAGTCCTCTAAAAGCTCTTTCCTCACAGTAATCCTGTGAGGTTGGTAACACAAGTATTATTACTTCTGTTTTATAGATGAAGAAACTTAGTCTCAAAGAAGTAATGTATCTTATCCAAGTTGACATGTAACTCCAGTCACAGCTAGGATTTGAACCAGGTCTCCTCCTTATCATTGTTCATTTATCATTATTAAGATCAATCAATCAATCAATCATTCAGCATTGTGCCAGGAAGTAGGCTAGATCTTGGGAATGCAAAGAAAAAAAACAAAAATCTCAGATCTCAAAGACCTTACATTCTATTGGGGGACATAACATGTAAATGTAGGAGTAGGTATGAAACAGCACTACTCACAGATAAGTGATCAGGAGATGTCTTATTTAGGAAGTAACAATTAAGCTAAGTTTTAAAGGAAGCTAGAGGAAGGGCAAGAGATAGCTTGTAAAAGCATGAAGACTGTATTAGAATGAAACACATTGGGAGCAGCAGGTAGGTCAATCCAATTTGCTGGAATGTAGAATGTCTGGAAAGATGGGGTTAGAATCAGATCTCTGAGGGCTTTGGGGGACAAAATAGGACTTTGTGTTTGGTTTTAGAGACAATAAAGAGCTACTGAAGCTTCTTTAGTAGAGAAATGACAAGGCCAACAAGCGAGAAGCATTTATTGAGTATATTATATGCCAGACACTGTGCTAAGCACATGGAATACAAGGAGAGGGAGAGGGAGGGAAAGAGGGAGGAAAGGAGGAAGAGAGAGAGAGAGAGAGAGAGAGAGAGAGAGAGAGAGAGAGAGAATGAGAGAGAGAATGAGAGAGAGAGA
>CM053585.1:214310841-214393553 GCA_028646515.1 Pseudochirops corinnae
GTGATACATGATTGTAGCTGAAGAGAGAGACTAGATCTGGATATATAATTTTGGGAATCATATACTTATAGAAAATAATTTAACCCCTAGTATCTTGTGAGATCATCAAGAGTATATATATGGAAAAAAGAGAAGAGTATGCAGGACAGAGAATTAGGGGTACATCCACAGTCAGTGGGGGTGACATGAGGTGACGAGTAAGCAAAAGTAATTGAGAAAGTCATCAGAAATATAGGAAAAGAACTAGAAGAGAGCAGTGGCCTAAAGACCCACTTAGCAGCCCCTCAAATACTTCAAGACACTTATATATCTCCCTTAAATCTTTCCTTTTCCAGATTAAACCCAGTTTTTTAAAAACAGATCCTCATTTTATGGTCTCCAGTCTTTGCACCATCTTGGTCTCCTCTGGATTCATTCAAGCTTGTCCTTCCTAAAAAGTGGTAACTTGAACTGAATCCAGCCAAGAAGTGGGTAGTGATCATTACATCTGACAAGAATCAGGAGTCTCCTGTCATGTCTCAGTTATGTAGCCTGCGAGAATGGCAGACCTCACTATTGTTAATGTCACATTGATAAATAGCCACCTTGGTACTAACTCAACAGGGAGTCATCAACCATTGTTATTCATCTGTTCTTCCTCTGACCATTACTGGATGACTTTTCACTTTATGGCACCTATGGATCCACATCAACATTCCTAGAAGCACAAGAAGCTACTTCCTCCAGATATAGTCCAGCTTTCCACTATAAGAAACCCTTCATTCCTATTACTTATCTCCAAATATTTAGTCATCCTTCTTTCCTTCCTATTCTATGTCACATTCTTCTGCTTCATTACCCAGGTTAGGATTCCCTTCTACCCTCTAAACATTCATTTTTAAAAATTTCCTCCTTGAGGCATTTATTCCATTTTTTCAAAGATAGTCTTATTCTCCCTGATAACCTGATGAGTAACCATGTCCCTTCAACTAGTACCTTCATCTTCTTTTCTACAAAGAGACCAACTTTGAAAATAAATAACTTGGAAGGAAGGAGGAGAGAGATGTGTTACTTGCTGGGAATGATGCCATGTTCTCTTTGGAACTATATTTCCCAAAATTCTGCATGAGACCTTGGCAGGAGATAAGAAGTCATACAGAAAATGAGCAGATGAAATATTAGGAAAGAAGGCAAGTGGGCACAAATGGAAATAGAATGGGAAGAGGAGAAGAAATAGCCACTGAGTTAGTTATTGCCATTAGATTTAGTCACCTCCTACTGAGATTGGCAGTCACTCATCTGCCTCTAGACTGTCAAACTATGGGGGGGAGGGCAGAGTCAAGATGGCAGTGTAGAAGCAGGAAAACTCCGTGGCTCCCCCCATAACCACCTCAAATACCTATAAAATATGACTCTAGACTGTCAAGGTACTTCCTCACCTTCTAGAAGTCTCCTCATGAACTGTCGGCTTCCATTCAATGGCATCAGGGCTCTACATACACTATTCAACAATGACCTCACCCATTGAGTAAGAATATTCCAATAATTCCATTCCATTCATTCTTTCTACCAAAGTGCTAACTGTTGAAGGAACTAATTTTTAGATGAAATTAAAAACTAAAACTAATATTTTAGTTGTATGTGTATGTGATACAATCCATGACCAAAAGTCAAGGGATTGCTCAGACTTCCTCATAAAATCAAATGGGGCTGGGTTAGTCCATGGGATAGAAGCCTGTCAACCTTCTTTACCATACTTTTCTGTAGGACCTGAAACCCTCTTCTGAGTGTTTCATCCCACAGTCTGGACTCCCCATTCCTTTCCATTTTGATTATTTAAGGTCTAAGCCTCATGTGCTATTGTAAGGCACAAAGAAAACAGAACCAGGATCTGGGATGAGTTGATTTCCTGAGTAGTCACTGGGAAGTTTAGAGTTATGGGAATAGATAGGTCCAGACTAAGAAAGGTAGATATATTCAGGGAATATATGGCCATGGAGTGATTGATCAGGAGAGGTGGACAATGACCAGTTTAAAATTTTCCCTGGAAAACCTAATTAGGGAAGAAAGACAAAGGAGGAAATATGCAAATTCCATAAATGACAGATATATCTGTGAAAGCCCATTTGGAAGGGGAAACAAGTTGAAATTTGGAACTCTTCTTCTAGACACTCCAGGTATCTGGTCATTTAGTTTGTGTTCTTCCTGTTCTCTCATTTCTCTTTCTTTTTCAATCTTCCCTTCCCCCATTTGTGTCCTTGCTCTCCCTCCACAAACCCAGAGGAGTGATCAGCTCACAGATTTACTGTGACATGTTAAGAACATGGCTTGGAGCCAGCCAGAAGGTCACCATGTCACGGCTGCCTCCCATTGATCTGTTTGGCTCTCCCTTGGCTAAAGCCCTCTGGCCCCAACCCCCTCCCCTAGAGTCATATCAAACTTCAGCCACATCACCTTAGTCCCACCATTCCCCATCCTGACCTCAAGGAGGGGGCAGGGGGCTGCCTTTAAAATGGAGCCACTGGGCGATTTACCAGCTGGACTGCCGAACTCTTGACCTCAAGAGGAGTTGTAATGCATCTCCCTGGTTTAGCTGGATCGATCACACCATAAAAAACCAACCCTACTCAGGCAGGCTAGAGAGTTGGGGTGGAATGTGAGAATGAGAGACCTCCCAAAAATCCCACCAGAGTGTATGTTTATGTCAAGCTAGGCCTGGGCCTTTGCCCACTACTATAGCAATGGAAAATTTGTCCAGGTCTCTGTCTTCCTATTCAGAGACGATCATCATGTTTCTATGTGAAGTCAGTCACCTTCTACCATCATTATTTTAGAAAAATTTCTTGGTCATTTGGATTCTTAGTATATCAGTTTCTTCTACTTCCGTAGTAGAAAAATAGTCCTGACCATCTGTTGCTTAGACTAGTTGCCTACCATAAAGTTTCATTTAAATTGAAGACTGGATGGGAACTTGAAGAGTTGTCTTCTTCTCTTCCCTTGACTCCAGGCAAAACTCTCCCAAACTGCAGGAGACTTTCAGTAACATGTCTCCAAATTCTGACAGGTGGGACTTTCTTTCTATGTCTATCCTAAGAGAGAAGCAGGCTAGAACCCTCTTCCTACTTCAGATTTCCTGATATCTCTTCCTATGCTGAAGCCACCTCCTTTGACAAATAAGAGTAATTACCCTTCTTAGAGGGAAGGCTACAAGAATAGTCTAGAGTTCTGTATTCAAATCTACCATGAATTTCCTAAACACTACCTCCATCACTCTTCAAGCTTGAAGGGAGTATACCTTCTAAGGACAATATGAGGCGAATGATTAAAGCACCCATCTATCCTTTCTGTTAACAAAGGGCAAATGCCCACAGTGGAAAGTAATATTGCTATCAGAGTCACAATCACTCTTTTAAAAAAATTATCTCTCTTTGTCATTACCCCCCCCCCAACTGAACAATAAAAGAAAAAGAAAAACTTTCTAACAAAAATACATAATCTGGCAAAACGGATTCCCAAACTAGCCATGTCCAAAAATATGTATCTCATCTGGCATTTTAAGTTCATCACCCCTCTGATAGAAGTGGGGGTACATGTTTCATATTTATTTCTGTAAGCCTGTGGTTTATCACTGCATTGATCAGCATTCTAAAGCCTTTTAAAGTTGTTTTGCTCTATAATATTATTGTCATTTTATAAATTGCTCTAGTTCTACTCACTTTGCTTTGCTTCAGTTCATAGAGATCTTCCCAGGTACCTCTGAAATTGTCCATTTTGTCATTTTGTATGGTGCCATAATATCCCATTACGTTTATGTATCATAATTTGTTTAGTCATTCCTCAGTTGGTGGGCATTCCCTTAAGTTTTCTTTTTTTTTTTTTTTGGTATTATGTAAAGAACTGCTAGAGTATTTTTGTATTTTTGGGTCCTTTTCCTCTTTCTTTGATCACATTGGGGTGTGGAAATAGTAGTGACTTTACTGGATCAAAGGATCTGCAGAATTGAGTAACTTTGTGGGTATAATTCTAAATTGTTCTTCGGAATGGTCAGCCCTATTCATAGTACCATCAACAACAACCGCTTTTTTAGGCAGATTTGCTTACTATTTTCAGGGAATGTATTTTGCAAAAAGTCCTTTTCTATATAAAATAACAATAATTACAACATCATGAATAGCCCAAAGTCTGAAATTATTTTTATTTAAACTTGTTTGCTGTTTCCTTCCCAAAATTTATGAGGAGAGTAGGTTCTCTGATTATGAATGAAAGATAAGATGCCACTAAAGGCCTTGGTAGGAGTGCCCTTCTGATGCCTCATCATGGTGTGGAAGTGACCCCAAATTCTCAAAGGCCAAGACCATGGAACCAAGCTCTAGGAAAACCTACCAAGTTGGAAAGATTTGGTATGAACTCTATCACTGTTGCCTAAGGACCAGCCCAGTCAAAATTAGAAAGCATAGAAATCCATCTGAAAAGACCCAATTCTTCTTGTAATTAAGACCAGGCAAGATCTGTGGTTGTACTCTTGCATTGTGGATCTTCATCCCTATTTTTGCCCTTCATCATCCTCATCGACACATAGGTAAACCGATCCTGAATTTTTCATTCACGGTTTGGGAGGCAGAATGGAAGGAACTCAGGATTGTAGTAAGAAGTTCTAGTCCTTCCAGTCTAATCTTCAATGCCCCAAGGGTCCCCTAAAGGGGATTTAATCTGATAGAGCTAGAAGGAACTTCAAGAGATGATCTGACCCAGCTCCACATCTTCATAAAGGTAATATGTTTTTAATCTTTACTTCACAGATGAAACCACTAAATGAAGAAGTAATTTAATTCGGAGTTAGAAAATCTGAATTGATATCCCAGTTCTTATACTTAATAACGGTGTGGCTTTGGATAAATCACTTTGTTCCTCTGGGTCTCACTTTTCTCATTCACAAAATGAGAGTATCAATCTTTTCCCTACTAGTGTAAAGATCACATATTATAATGTTTGTGAAAGCAATTTGTAAACTGTAACGAATAGGAGATAAGTAATTTTTTTGAGTGGTGATACTCTGGGTACCATGCAGAGTGAATGACATGGATATGGTGCCTGCCCTGTAGAAATTTCCCACCTGAAAGAAACCTCAATTATGTGACCCCGTTATGTCAGGTAGTTTTGGATTGGGTTGGGTTCAACATCTGCAAGATGACTATCTTTGTTCCTAGGAACTAGAACCATGAGTTCATTAAGGAATTGGGGTTGGTAGCTGTGTGGAACCCATCCCAATTGTGTTAACCTTTGTTTAATGAACACAGAAATTCATCTACTAAGGATGTTAAATAGAGAAGAAACTGTAATCTCAGTGTCTCAACCATTTGGGTTGTTTCAGTGCTTACAAAGTGGGAAATCAATATTTTGAGACACTAAGTGCAGCTCTCAACAAATTATTTATGCTTGTCCCCAAATAGGAGCATGAAGGGAGGGGACTCTCTCCAACAGCTCCCTTAGTGTTGGAGTAAAGCTCTAGCAGAGGCAGAATGTCTTTACTGACCTCTTCTGTACACTGACTGGCTATCTGTTGTCAACATGTGATGAAGTGGAAGGGAGGCGAGGGGTGATCAAGAAACCTGGATTCCAGTCCCTTCTCTACCACTAACCTGCTTCATGATCTTAGACAGCTCATTTCCCCTTTTGCAGATTTTAATTTCCTTGTCTGTAAAATGAAAGTATTAGAGCTAAATGACTTTTAAGGTCCCTTCCAGCTCTAAATCTTACAATCTTATGAATAACAACCAAAAAACCTTCAGGAGAGTAGGAAGTTCTAGTATGAACTGTGGTGCTGTCCACATTGTAGGTGCTGATAAGCCTTGTGTCTCTGGGCAGGGTTGCCCTCGAGGGAGCTCTCATCAAGACTCAAGGGCTAGGAAGCTTCAATCTGCCTAAACAGAGATGAAGAAAGAGTTGGTTATCTACCTGACTAAACTCTTCCACTTTTTCCCTATGTCTAACAGGTGAGAGATTAGAAAAATTGCCAACCTAGGTAGGAGGGGAAAGAAACTACATCAATTCTGGAGGGCAAACATTAAGCCTGCAATTAGAAAACCTGAATTCCAATTCTAATCCTGGTGCTTTGTAACTTCCTCAGATTTCTATAGTAAGTTAAAATATACAAAGTGCTTTCTTCACATCAACTCTGTGAGGGTAGGTAATGTATTATTACCTATTATTATTACATATATTATATACAATGGCATATAATATATAGTATATAGCATGCTATATATTATAGTAGTATATATAACTATTATTATATATAGTATAATATATGTAATATATAGTAGTATTACCTATATTTTAGAGATGAGGAAGCTGGGCATCAGAGAGATGAAGTGACTTGTCCAAAGATTTACAACCATTAAGTATAAAATTTGGGATAGGTACTCAGATTTCCTAACACCACTTTTAATTATCTTTCCTCTCAATTGTTGCATCTGTAAAATGGGGAGGGGGCAAATAACACACTAGTTATAAAAAAGATACTGGGCTGAACCAGATCTTTTCTTGAGCTTCTTTTTGGCTCTAAGATCTGTATAACTCCATCAGACAAATTTCTTCATAGGAATTAAGGCTGAGATCTTTGCTGAGAAAAGAAATTCCTTGGTTTGTGTTATCTGTTGGGAGCATTATAGGAAGCTCATCCTACTTTGAAGTTTTCAGCAGGAGCTGGTAAGAACCTAGATTGATTGAGAGATTCAATGTGATTGAGGCAGGGCCAAGATGGCTGAGTAGAGAGGCATTCAATTGAGCTCTCCCAAATTCCTCTCCAAACAACTCTAAAGTAATACCTCAAATCAAAATCTGTAGCAGCAAAACCAAAAAAAGTTTGAGTGAAACAATTTTCCAGCCCAAGACAACAAAGGAGATAGGTAGGAAAAGTCCATCTCATCAGGGTGGTGGTAGGCCCTGGGAGCATGACATGGGGTGTCTGCATTGGCAGCAGCAGCTTCAGGAGCTCTCAATCCAAGCCAAGGGGAGGTGGGGGAGGAGTTGAACAGCTGATCAATAGCAGGATCAAACAGCTGGTCACAAGGAGATTGCAGGGGACAATTTTCTGAGGCCATGTTTCATTGCCCATACACAGTTCTGGATTGCAGTCATAGGCCCAAAAGGAATGCTGGCACTTGAGGCCACAGAGGAGTAGGGACCCAGATCATGGTTCCAGGATGAAGAAGAGTGCTTATGGTCACTCATGGGGGAGTAAGTCTCCTGGCTTCAATTCCAAGACAGAGAGGAGCACTGGCAATTGCAGCTACAGGAGACCAGGGGACCTGGTCACAGAGCTGGACCAGAAGAAGTGCTAGCACTAGTGGCTATGGGGAACAAGGTCCTCTGCTGGGTAAAGACCAGGAGACCAGTGTTTTACCTCTCTTTAGATATACCACTTTGAAAGCACCAAAAATCTACAGACCCCCAGAATTAGCTCTGAAAACAGCAGCATAAAAAAAAAAGCCTAAAGCTTAGGATAGTGCCCCCTCCACTCTGGGAGAAGAGCCCAACTTTACATAAAGATAAAAGTCAAGAAATAGGCTGGAAAATGAGCACACAACCAAAAAAAAAAAAAAAGAATCTGACCATAAAAAGCTACTGTAGTGACAGGATAGATAAAGACACAAATCCAGAAAACAACAATTTCAAAGCAGCTACATACAAGGCTTCAAAGAAAAATGTGAATTGATCATAGCACACAAAAAAAAGAATTCCTGAAAGAATTCAAAAGGAATTTAAAAAATCAAATAAGAGAGGTAGAGGAAAAATTGGGAAAAGCAATGATAGTGATACAAGAAGATGATGAAAAGAGTCAACAGCTTAGTAAAAGAGGCACACACAAAAAAAATAGTAAAGAAAATAACACCTCAAAAACCAGAATTAGCCAAAAGAGTTTCAGTGTGATCCAGCTATCACACTATGTCCATCAGTCAATAAACACTAAGATCTACATAAAAGATCAGGGATTGTGCATCTCAATGCTAACGTCCTCATAGGATCATTGCATGTTTGAGTCCCACTCCTAAATTTTGTAGATGAGAAAACTGAAGCACATAGAAAGGAAGTGACTTGCCCCAGTTCAAATATCAGCAGCAACTATGAGAGCCAAGATCTAAACTCAGGATTTTAGACCTGAATGCCAATGCTCCTTCCACTGCGTCAACTAATAATCATGGTTCACATTCGTATAGTGCTGTGTGGTTAGAAAGCCTTTTTATAGCCATTCTTTCATTTTTCACTTGTCATAGCTATATTATGGTTATTATCTGAATTGTGATGATGAATTCACTGCATTATTGGTATGATCCAATCTGTATTTGAAGCACATGTGGCTTTTTTTCACCTAGAGATCTACTTCATTCACCCTCCCCATTTTTCAGATGAAGAAACTGAGGCCCAGAGAAAGGGACTGGACAATGGGATAGACATTAGAGGTATGATTTTATAATCTCATAGGAGTTAGATCTAGAAGGAACCTTTCAGGACCATCTGTTCCTATTTCCTCATTTTATAGATTTGGAAATGGAGGCCAGAAAGTAACTTGCCCAAGGTTACTTAACATTAGAGTTGGGAGTTGAATAACAGACCCTCTAAGAAGAATTTTTGTACTCTTTCCACTATGCCATACTGCTTTCTTCAACATTGGCAGCAGCTGAATAAGATTTGGGCTAAGAGAATACTTACTAGCCTGGGGCATTTTCCTCCTTTCCTATCTCCCAAAGTAATTACTCTCATGCCTTTTGCTTTTAACCAAACCTAGAGCAAAACCATGGCAGTCGCTGCCATGTAGGTAAAAGTGGGCCTTTTGTTGGAGCCTCTCTGGTGGTGGTAGACTCCCCCTTTCCTTTCCCAGATCCTTCCCAGACTTGGTGACTTTTGTCCTTGGATGGTTTAGCAGTTAGAAAAGGTTTTATTCTCTTGCAGATAGGTAGCCATTAAGGAAAAAGCTAAGTGCATTATCCTTTCATTGCACAATAGTTTGCTAATTCTGTTATTATATTTTACTTCAAGATTTTTTTGAAGCCTCCCCTTCAGAACAACACAGACCCCATCTGTCTGACAGTTTGCTCCTATGTCTCCTACCATTATGCTTCCACTTGGCTGTTTGGACAAGATTGTGTATGCGCGTGCAATTGTGTATTTGTGTGTGTTTTCCCCCTCTTGCCTCTTTTCATCTTTGCCAAAGCTAAGCAGAACTTGCTTAATAGAGTGATGTCAGATGTGTGCAAAATAGACCAATAAAGCCTAATGCACTCTCCTCTTTTGTCTGTCAGTCTCTCTAGTACCTAACATTTCCCACTCAGAAAACCACTTAAAACACATCAGCAACAACCCCCCTCCCAAAACAACCACTTGTTAGCTAATTGTACCAAGTAGCTGCCTCCTGCCAGGATCTCTGGGTTCCTTCAAGAGAGACAGTTTATTTTGAAGCACCCCTCCCCCACCCCCTTGCCTCACCCAGCCCCTAGCTCAGAGAGCTTGCATTTGTACTTTTTCCTCCTCTTCCTTCTCCTCCTCTTCCTCATTCTTTTTTCTCCCTTTCTTCTCCTCCTCTTTCTCCTTCTCTTTCTCCTTCTCCTCTTTCTCTTCCTCCTTCTCCTCCTCTTTCTCCTTCTCTTTCTCCTTCTCCTCTTTCTCTTCCTCCTTCTCCTTCTCTTTCTCCTCTTCTCTTTCTCTTCCTTCTCTTGCTCCTTCTCCTTCTTCTCCTTCTCCTTCTCCTTCTCCTTCTTCTCCTTCTCCTTCTCCTTCTCCTTCTCCTTCTCCTTCTCCTTCTCCTTCTCCTTCTTCTTCTTCTTCTTCTCCTTCTTCTTCTTCTTCTTCTTCTCCTTCTCTTCCTCCTCCTTCTATTCCTCCTCTTCTGCCTTTTTCTCCTCTTTCTGTTCCTCTATTTCTTCTTCTTCCTCCTTCTCCTCTTCTTTCCCCTTCTCTGTCTCCTTGTCTTTCTCTGTTAGAAAATGTCTAATGTACCTTGACTAGAAGTTTGTCTCACTGACCTAGATTCTACTTTTTTGGCCCAAAGAGGACCACAAGTTCTGGGAGTGCAGGGAAGAGACTCTCTAAGCTCCCCTACGGAGACCAGAATTTTCCTGACTGGTGGTAAAATTAACATTGGAGGAGAAAATACAGGTCTTACAAACAACCCTCTGGATTTTTTTCAGACTCTGAATTCAGAGACGTCATTAGTACTACAGTTTCTGTCCAGAAAATGGAATAATGGGGGTGGACTCCATCTCCCAATTCCATGAATTTCAGTTGATGTACCCCAAGCTTGGAATTCTCCTTATCAATTCTGTCTCCTGGTTTCCTTCAAATTTCAGCTCAAATTTAATCTTCTACAAAAAGTCCTTCTTGAGCTCTCTTAATGCTAGTGTCTTCCCTTTCTAATTATTTCCAATCTATCCTTTATATGTCTTGTTTATATGTGATTGTTTTCATGTTTTGTCCTTCATCCGGTTTTGGACTCCTTGAAACCAGGGCTCTTAACACAGTTCCTGGCACAGTGTGGAAGTTTAATGAGTACTTACTGACTTAGACCTTGATCTGAGTAACAGATTATCAAATCACAGGAACAATTCAGAGCAGGAAGAGGACTCAGAGGCCATCTAGCCCAACCCTCACATTTTATAAATGAGTAAACCGAGGTTTGGAGGAGTTAAATGGCTTGCCTAGCATCAGACAGCTAGAAAATGTCAGAAGTAGGATTTGAACCCAGGTTACCCTGACTGAAAGTCCAATGTCCCTATGCCACAGTGCCTCGAAAAGTAATGGGTAAATCCAATTTTGTCAGATTTATCTTCTTTTTCCATTTTTTAAAAACTAATAATAGCATAGCATTGTAACTGGAAGACACTTTAGAGATGGTCTAATCTGGTGCTCCACAGAAAGAATCCATAAGATTGATTAAGTACGTACTGTATACATAGCACTGTCCCAGCCTCCTGGGGAGAGATAGAAAGTTAACCTAAAACAAGGTCCCTGCCTTCGTGCAGTTTATAGTCTTCTAAGTAGCTATAGTGTACATCCAGATAACTATGATACAAGACCATTGGGATAGAGAAATCAAGCCAAGTATGATATGAAGCCGTACTCAAAAGAGAGAGAGCTGATTACCCATGGTGGGGTGAGATGAGTTAAAGGAAGGCTTTTCAGAGGATCTAGCATTTGAGTTGCACTTTAATGTATAGATAGGTAGGAATCCATTAGTTAGAGAGGGCATTCCAGATATATGAAACTGTATAAGCAAAGTCACAGAGATGGAAAAGCACAACATAAGTTTGGGGGACAGAAGCAGTCTCCTTTGACTGGAACACCAAACACACAGAAGGAGGTAGCATGAGATAAGCCTGAAAAGATAGGGTGGCAAGGCCCAGGGAGGTTAAATGCTCACTCAAGGTTGTACAAACAGCATCTGAGTTAGACTAGAGTCCAGTTCTCCCAGCCCCTAGACTAGTGAGTGAACTTTCCACCATATTGTGCTCTCTTTCCCATAGTACCCTTCTCTCTACTTGTAGGTAGCTTCAGAGGCAGATTTCTGGTGCTATCACCTCAACAATGTCCTTCATTCCAGGTTAGATTATACCTTAACCTAGGTAATAATAGCCGACAAATAGTTATTTAGAACTATTTATAAAGTGTTTTTTATTTTATTTTATTCTCATAGAAACCTGGTGAGATAGTTGCTATTATCACCCCCACTTTACAGATGAGAAAATTGAGGCTCAGGAAGTCTAAGTGACTTGTGTAGGGTCACATAACTAGTAGGTGTCAGAAGTAGCATTTGAACCCAGGTGCTTCTTGACTTCCAAGTCCAGCGACTTTTTCTTCTACACCACATTGAAATGTAGATATCCACAGGTGGGACACATTGCACATGTTTTCAAACTTTTTCAGTGCATTGATTAGTACTGCTTATTTTTTTCTTTTCTATTTTCTTTTTTTCCTTTTTTTGTCTTTAAAAATACTATTTGTTTTATGGGATAGTTTTTTGGTAGGGAGAGGAGAGGGATAGTGGGGATAACTATAATGATGTAAAAGAACAGAAGACACAACAAAAACTTATTTCAAAAACAAAAATAAAATGCATACATCATCCCCAAAAGGGCCTTTAAGGCAATGTGGTGCAATGGAAAGAGTCCTGAACTTGAAGTCACTGTCCTGAGTTCAAGTCTAGCCTCCAATGGGCTACCCATGAAGTTTAGTGGAAGTCATTCAACCTTTCTGGGCCTCTTTTTCTTCATCTGTAAAAGAGGAGTTTGGACTAGATGAGCTCCAAGCTTCCTTTAAGCTCTAAGTCAATGGTCCTACAGAGGAATTCTAACCCCAGGAGATATGCTAGGAAAAGGGAGGAAAAATATCTGAACATTTAAGCAGAAGGCCTTTCCTGAGTACCAATCATTTTAGGGGAAAGTTGCCACCCAGCCTGAATAGTCAAAAGAGATATGCTCTTATGCCCTTATAACTCTCAAACTGGAAGAGTCCTCAGGAACCTGTTTGACAAGTCCCAGCCTGGCACCTAAATGTGAGGGTTACAGAAAGGAGGTGCTTCTGTCTTGAACCCTAGCTCTCAGCTGTGTAGACTCATGTAATCCCAGTCTCTTCCTCCCCCTAGCCTCCACCTGCTGCCTGAGACAGACCTTTTGCTGGAGTGGCCACTAGGGGGCAAGAGAGGTGAGCTCCATGAGGGTGAAGAGACAACTCCTTTCCACCCCAGTCCAGCCTAGCCCTGAGGCTGGTGTGTAGATGGGGGGAGATGGAGGACTACAGAGAGGGTCAAAGAAATGGCCCAATCTCAACCTTGCAGCTCCAGCCAGCAGTCTCTCTTCCTTTGGGGGACAAAGTGACTTGAAAACTTGAGGGAGGAAGAGAAGAAGAGAATCCTAGAATCAGGGAATATTAAAATTCTTACTCTCAGAGTTGGTAGAGGTCCTAAAAAGGTCATCTGGTGCAATTCAGTGCAGAAATCCGACTTGCAATACTCCTGATTTGGTCATATAGCCTCTGTTTGAACACTGCCATTGATAGGAATCCCAATTCTTTCAATCAGGGAGACATGTCGGTGCAATGGAAACAGCTTGATTCGGAGTCAAAGGACATGGGTTTGAATTCTGACTCCACCAACTGTGTGACCTGAGGGAAGTCACTGCCTCCTTTCTTCCTCATCTGTAAAATAAGGGGTTTGGATGAGATAACTTTAAGGATCTCTTCTAAATCTAGAACTCTGATCATTCTTCACATGGCTAGTACTTCATCATCCTGCTCACCCTCCCAGGACACATTTCAGCTTGTCAGTATCATTGCTAATGAGAACGTGGCGCCCAGAAGTGAACTGAGCATTGCAGATTTGGTTTGACTGGTGCAGAGGACAGTGGAATGATCTACTTTACTTCCTGACCAGAAAAATACGCTTTAGTTAACCTAACCTTTACTTGCTTTCCTGCATTAGAGCCTACCCATTGGCTTTTTATGGCAAGGAAGGGACCCTGAAGGCTATACCTGGACACTGCCAGGTCTGGTGCTGCAGAGGCTATGAGGGTGGTCTTGGTAATGGCTGCACATCTACGGTTTAAACATCAGCCTAGCCAAATTCAAAGAAGCTCATTCATTACCAGGATGGCCACAGAGCAGTGAATACTTTGGCCACTCTATGACTAGGAAGGCAATCAATCATGAAGTTGGGATTTGCATCCACAGAGGGGGTGCCCACTTCCATGGAGCTAAAAAGATTGAAATAAGTTTTGGAATTAACCTTTTTAGCTGCCATGTCATACTGTTGGCTCATGTGGAGATTGCAATCATCTAGAACTCCCAGGCAGGAAGCCTGACTGCTCCCACTGAGCGCCCTCCTGCAGGACACCCACCTGGATGAGAGCAGCTCACCTGTGGTGGTAGGGTGGGGGGTGACAGGATGAGAGGACTTAAAAACAAGGCAGAATTCCATATGCTTATCTAAGTGCCTTCACAAAAGTGCAGCTTTGATAGGGTGCACATATACACAGAAATACATATGGTCATATATGTTTCTAGATGTGTCTATGTGTACATGTGTATATCTGTATGTGTGTGTCATCACATGACAATTCTGATTTACCATTGATAAACTCTCCTATTGGGGTGAGGATGATCCAGAGAACATCCCTGAGAGATTCCGAACCCAGTTTAAACTCCCATGGCCAAGTTGATAAGCTGATAACAAGTTAATTCCCAACTGAGGAGTGAGAGCAAAGAGCTAGGACATAGAAGAGTGTGGCAATGGAATCAGATGCTAATCCCCTCCCTCCCACTCCTCACTTGCTTTGAAAGTCCCAACTCGTTGGCTGGCAGATCGAGCAGCTGACTCTCTGGCCCAATAGAGAAGAAGAGTTAAGTGCATCTTCAGATTCCTAAATGCAGCTGAAAATCAAGGCCCCTGATCTCTTCATGGCTTCTCTCCCTTCTTGAAGCTGCCCCTGAACCCCAGATCTGGTTGCTGGCCAATTTGGAAATGAAAGGGTTAAGTACAGCCAGCCCCAGCAGAAATCAAAGGATTACAGGTTTGGTGCTGGACTGTCCCATCTGTCACACAGACACCCAACGTACCCTGCTATCTCTGGGCTCGACTGTCAAGGCAGAGCTCACTACATTAGAACTCCATTAGAAGAAACTAGCAGCAGCAGATGGCAGCTGTCAGGACTTCATCATCTATGCTATAATTCCTTGTACTCTCTTCTCAACTGCACTTAAATAGCAGTTCTACCTATTCCCCTTGTTGTCATCTCCATCCTTTAAAGGCACACTGCTGTCTTTGCTCTACAAGGAACAGGACCCCTCTCTCTCCAGACCACACAAGTCCTTTGGTGAGGATTCTGACCAAGAGTACATTTCTTTCACAGTTGGAAAGAACTCTTCTTTCCAAACATAATAAAGTCATTATTACATCTAATGCATGCCCACACAGTGCCCTTCACTGTATTTTCCTTACCCACAGTATGCTCACTCAGTTGAGTCAAAGGGATCTTGTCAGCCTCCCCTCCTCCCCCCACCTCACAAGTCTTTCACATTCTCATCTTTGTGCCTTGATTCACCATTTTCAAGCCTAGAATGTCCTTTTCTCCTTATCACCATTTCAAAATTCTATATAATAATCAATGTCCAACCTAAGCCCCTTCTCCTCTGTGAAGTCTTCCCTGACTTTTAATCCACATAGTTCTCTCTTTTCTCTGACCTTCTACAGTACTTATCTATACCAGTCACTAGTCATCAACCACACCTTGCTGCAAAGTGTTAGTTATCATTTAACTTGTCTCTGCAACTATACTGTAAGAAATATAAATTAAAACAGCTCTGAAGTACCACCTCACATCTATCAGATTGGCTAATATGACAAAACAAGATAATGATACATATTGGAGGGGATATGAGAAAATTGGGACAGTAATGTACTGTTGGTGGAGTTGTGAACTGATCCACTCATTTTGGAGAGTAATTTGGAACTATGCCCAAAGGACAATCGAACTGTGCATACCCTTTGATCCATTAATACCACTACTAGGTCTGTATCCCAAACTGATCAAAGGAGGAGAAAAGGGAAAAGAACCTATTTATACAAAAATATTTATAGCAGCTCAATGTGTAGTGTCAAAGAATTGGAAATTGAGGGAATATCCATCAATTGGAGAATGGCTGGGCAAGCTGTATATATGATTGTAATGGAATACTATTGAGGTATAAGAAATGATGAGTAGGAGAGTTTCAGAAAAACCTGGAAAGACTTACATGAATTGATGCCGAGTGAAGTGAACAGAACCAGGAGAACATTGTACATAGCAACAGCAACATTATTTGATGATTAACTTTGACAGACTATGTTCTTCTCAGGAATACAATGATTCAAGACAATTCCAAAAGACTTGTGGTAGAGAATGATAACCACATCCAGAGAAAGAACTATAGAGTCTGAATGCAGAATAAAGCATACTATTTTCACTTTGGTTTTTGTTTTTTTTTCTTTCTCATGGTTTTTCCCTTTTGTTCTTATGCTTCTTTAACAACATGAGTAATGTGGAAATATGTTTAACATGACTGTACATTGTAACCTATATCAGATTGCTTGCTGTCTTGGAGAGGGGGAAGGAGAGAGAGAGGGAGGGAGAAAAATTTAGTATTCAAAATTTTATAAAAATGAATGTTGAAAACTATCTTTACATGTAATTGGGGAAAAATAAAGTACTATTAAGGAACAAAAGAAATGACAAGTAGGATGATTTCAGAAAAACTTGGAAAGACTTACATGAACTGATGCAAAGTAAAGTGAGCAGAACCAGAAAAACATTGTATACAGTAACAATAATATTATATGATGATCATCTGTGAGTGAATTAGCTCTTCTCAGCAATACAATCATCCAAGACAATTCCAAAGGACTCATGATGAAAAATACTATCCACCACCAGAGAAAGAACTGATGGAGTCTGAATGCAGATCACAGTGTGCTATTTTTCATATTCTTTATTTTTTCATGGGTTTTTTTTTTTTTGGTCTGTATTTTCTTTTACAACGTGACTAAAATGGGGGGAAGGGAATAAACTATGTTATATATCTCTTTATTCCCAATGCTTATCATAGGGTCCTTGTACATGCTAGGTGTTCAATAAACATAGATGATGAGGAACAGGTCCTTTGGGATTAGGGAAGCAAAGTGGGAGAGGTAGGAGAAAAGGAGATTGTGTTAGAGAGAGAGTTTTGAAAATTCAACATTTTGGAGATGGTTTGAATCCTGATGATAGCAAAGTACCCAGCCATGAGATCAGTTGCCAAAGTAGAATGGAGATAGAGGTTATTGGAGTTGAGAAACTCAGAAAAATAATAGAGCCCAGGTTGTTGTTATTTTCATAGTTGTTGCTATCACAAAAGAAATGATCATAAACCAGGTTGGTTACTGGAGTCTTCAAGGAAGGTAGAAGTGTGTCTCAGAAGTTGGCAGATGACTGAGAGGACAGAGAAAACTGTAGAATTTGGAAGACATGGGCTTCAAAGGACAGGTTGTGTGTTGGCAGCAGAGCATAGGTCTGGAAGTGACAATGGAGAGTCTAGGAGAATGCTGATTGCTCCTTGTTGGGTTAATGGAATATAGGATCTTCCCTGTCCATCAATTGGCCTATGTGACTACATGTGTTCCTTTTTCCCTTGGAACATGGGCCATGTTCCCAGGTCTAAAGGTACACAGGTATTTCAATCATGGCTGTCTTGCTGCTTTAAGTTCTAGCCCAGTTTACAGCTATGACCCATCCTGAGTCCCATAGAGCCCATCAGGTGATTCAAAGAGATTTATATTGCCTTGGGGGAGCAACTTGCCTTAGGGGGAAGCTTGCTCACCTGAGGCTTGCTTGCAGGAAGGTTTTCACACCTTTTGACACTGGGTCAATTAGGCACTGAGTCACATGGGTTGTGATGCCTTCTGGCTCTAAGCCTATTAGATGAAAACTATATATACTGGGAGGTTGGTATTTTACTTTGGGGTTCACTCATGGGTAGAATGTTTCTTTGTGATTTGGACTGATGAGACTCTGGGTAGCCATTGTTAAGGGACCCCCTGGCTTTGTGAACACAGATATTGGTGATCCCTGGTCTGGTGATTAGGTATCTATTATCCTATTTAGACAGCTGGAGCCCTGTCTATTGAATTCTTTCTTGGATACTCACTTCTCTCTACTTATATATCTTTCTCATTTTTTAATTAAAGTAAGATCATTAATTCCTTTAAAAACCATCTTTCCTTTAGAAAAGCAGATGAAAGAACCTGTGCTAGCAGCCCACCCTGTGTGCTAGTGTGGTTGTTATTACACTTGTTCTGACCTTGTGAGTTGTAGAGAGAGTGGGAGGTTGTGATGCTTGCTTTGGAGAGAGATTCATGTCCTTGGAAAGAAATATGATGTCTTAAGAGGAAAATCAAGCTTCATTTGATATGAAAAAGTTCCAAGCTTGAGAATGTAGAGAAAGGGAGAGAAGAAAAAGAGAGGAAGAAGAAAAGGAAGAGAGGAGGAGGGAGGAATGAAGAAGAAAAGGAGGAGAAATATGAAGGGAAGAAGAGAAAGAGAGATAAAGGGACACACACACACAATACCTGATACAAAATATATACTTAAAATATGTTTGTTGATTTAACTAGAGAGAGAGAGAGAGAGAGAGAGAGAGAAAAGAGAGAGAGAGAGAGAGAGAGAGAGAGAGAGAGAGAGAGAGAGTACTGGAGAGGGAAAATGTTAGTTGGGGGAGGCTGAGTGACATAGTAGAAAGATCAGTGAACCAAGAGTAGGGGACAAAGGTGCTAGTTCCAGTCTTAATTTAGTAATTGACCTTAGGAAAGTCACTTCAAGGCTTCAGTTTCCTTCTCTATAAAATGAAGAACTTAGACTAAAATGGTCTTTAAGATCCCTTTCTGTTCTAAGTGACTATGATTCTATACACAGATGTAGGCGATTAAGATGCTTTCTTTGCATCAGTGTAGCAGGCACAATAGTACAAAGACTCTAAAATAACACATGATCCCAGAGTTATTTCTAGTTGGTTTTGCAATGTTCAAATTGCCTTTTTTTTTCTGTCTAACTTTTCTAATTCTATTTGTCTGAGTATACAGAATATGAACTTTCTGAATACACGTTTGCTAGGTAGAAGTGAGGGTGGTTGGTCAAAGACTAAGAATGTATTTGCTCCCAGAAAGGTCCTGAGTCCAAAGCATTCAGCATCCATTGCACTTTGCTTATTTGTTTAAATCAAGCTCAGAATCACCCTACCCCCCAACCCAACACTTAGACCCTACTCCTAATAAGGGATTGTAGGAAGGGGAATTGGTAGAACCCAGAACAAACAGAATTCCTTCGCAACTGACCATCTCCTAAAACAATAGATATTCCACTCTCTTCCACTGCCCCTCCTTCAGGCAAAAGTATGATAAAAGTAATCATCAGGTTCCACTGAGCACTCATTTTGAAGATGACAAACAGAGGCACACCCTTCCCTCCCAGTACTGGGAAATAGGCATTAGGAGCCACTCTGTGTGGCATACCTATTGCAGAATTTAGAAATAAATTGGGTAAGGGAAAGGAGAAAAGACGTATTTTTTGCTGGGAAGGAGGGATGACCAAATATTTTTCTTCTATAGAAAACAGGAGATGAGAGAAAGAAATTTGGTAGGAAGAGTCAAGGGAAAGAAGAATGGAGAGAGAAAGACAGGGGGGAAAGAAGGTCTCAGGAGGAAGGAATGGGAGAAGAGATTAGGGGAGAGGCGGAAAGAGGAAAAAGTGAAGCGAAGGTCACAGAAAAACTGGGGTTGGAAAGAGATGGGAAGATAGAGGACGAATCATAGTGTCAAAACTGACACACAAAAACAGGCCAATTTTGTGTATGTGGGGAGAGCTCCAGAGATCTGGGCTTGCAATTCAAAAGCCTGTGTCCCCCTCCTGCCTGTCCAAGCCCCCCTTTCCATCTTCACCACCCTCCCTCCCAAAAAGAGAAAGAAGGAAAACAAAATATCTACAGTTGTCGAGACAAGGGGAGAAAAATAGAGGCAAACATCTGTAATTTTCTCTGTGGGGCTTTGCAGTAATTGAGCCATTTGGATAAAAATAAAGGCAGCGGGCCTCTTAGGTAAGGGGAGCTTTTGCAATCTAAGAAGCTTGAATTATGCGTCTTGTGTCACTTTAAATCCCCCATTCTCCCCCTTCCCCAGGCTGCCCAAACCACTTTCCCTTTTCTTATTATTTTTTTAAGTACCCTGTCAAATGTCATCTGCAGAGCAGAGAATTTCAGCTGTCACAACTAATTCCAATTTTTTCATGTGTTTTTCCCCCCTTGGCCATCTGAGGGAAGGAGGGGCCTGGACAAGGCTTGTCTCTCTCTCTCTCTCTCTCTCTCTCTCTCTCTCTCTCTCTCTCTCACATCATTTATTTTTTATTTAAAAAGAAAGATTTACATCATAAATTTGTTTCTAGAAGTGTTTAAGGTCTGTAATTTCCTCCTTTTGAATTGCAGTCTGATGTCTTCTTGTTTTGCAGCCTAACTCCCCCTCCATTCACACTGCCCTCCTCCCCCCAGACACACATCTTACCTCAGCCCATCTCCTGGCTCCCAGCATCCTCCACCAGCCTGTTCTTCCCCCTGAGCTCTAGATCCCTTCAGAGATTCACTGAGGGTAAGTCCACAGCTTAAAAGCAAGGGTTTCTTCCCCAGTCAGACCGTGAGCTTTTGGAGGACCAAAGAGACCTGATTTTTCTTTGTTCTCCTATCCCTGATACATAAGATCATAGAGAACCTTAGAAGCCATCTAGCCTAATACCTTCATTTGACTGATGAGAAAACAGACCCAGAAAGATTAAGAGACTTGCCATAGTCACCCAGAGAATAAATAGCAGAGAGCTTGGGGACTCCAAGTTGAACTCTCTTACTACTGTACCACACTTATGGCACATAGTAGCTCTTCAGCAAATATCTAGCGATTGATTAATTGATTCATAGCTTGGTTCAACATTGCTTTTCTCCATGTCTGTGTTGGTTATATGTCTTAGATTCAAAGTTTCTATATTGTAACCTTCTATAAGGAATAAGTGGTTGTACAAAGTGCCTTGTCCAAGGTGTTAGTTCTCTCTACCATAGAACAGCTGTGTGACCTTAGATAAATCACCTCTCTCTGGGCCTCAGTTTCTTTACCTGTAAAATGAAGGTATTGACTTCCATGGACTTTGAGAATCAGAGAATCTAATCTAACAATCTATACCAGAGCACAGAGAACTCTCAGCTTCCTTATTCCAGGCCGTATCCTTCTTGGTGCTGCCCAGCTTTACTGACTGATGTTCAATTCAATTCAACAGACTTCTTAAAAAATTAAACACCTACTAGTTGCCAGACACGCTACAAGGCACTAGTGTACGCAAAGACAAAAAGGAGAACAGTCCTTGACCTCAAAAAGTTTGAAGTTCACCCAAACTCCCAGATCTTTTTTTCATAGGAATTGTTTAGCCATGTTGTGGCATGATTGCTAGACAGATGAACCTGAGTTCAAATCTGACCTCAGACACTTACTAGCTATGTGACCTTGGGCAAGGCACTTAACCTGTCTGCCTCAGTTTCCTCATCTGTCAAATGGGGGTATTAACAGCACCTTCCTTGTTGTTGTTGTTGTTGTTGTGAGGATCAAATGAGATGATATCTCTAAAGTACCTGGTGCATAGTAGGCGTTATATAAATATTTATTTCCTTTCCCTCCTCTCCCTTCTCTTCAGTCCCACCTCCCTCATATTGTATTTGTAAGTTTGCTTTATTTAACCCAAGTGTAAAATTTTAAGCACTTATTTAAACACTATTAAATTTCATGTAAGATCTCTTCTGGCTCTAATATTCTATGACATCTTTGAATCTCATCTCTGATATTTGCTAGCTTTGTTGGCATTGGGCAAATCATCTTTCTAAGCCTCAGTTTCCTTGTCTGTAAAATGAGAACAATAATACCCCCACAAAGTTGTGGTGAGGGCCAGATGAGAAAATGTATGTGAAGGGCCATGCAAACCCCAAAACTGCTTTATGTGTTGGCTGTTATTATGACTACTTAAATCTCATAAATTTTAGATCAAATAAATCAAAACAGATAGTTGTGAGGATCAAATGAAATATTTGTAAAGTACTTGCTTTAAAGTGCCTAGAAAACAGTCATGGTTGTCATGATTGTTCCCCTCCCTCCCCCCTTGTATACATATACATTGCTTGAGAGGAAATTGAAGCCAAGAGATGTGATATGACTTGCCTAAGGTCAAATGGTTGGCAAAACTGGGGCTTAAACCCAGGTCTTCAGATTCTAGATTCATTGCTCTTTCCAAATTACCCCCTTCCTTCCCTCTCCTCAAAACTTAGAGAATTGCCAATTGTATATTTGTCTTGGTCTTTTAGTTCTCCAGGTCTCTGAAGGGGTGCTGGGATGCTACCTTCAGATGAATTATATGAGGGACTCGGTACCAGGGCAGGTGAAGATGGGACAGACACAACAAACAAACCCAACAGAGGGGCTGAGGTAGGAGGAGACACGAGTCTTCTTTGGACCAGGGAATTAGGATCTTGCCTCCCTACTTCTGAGATGGTGTAAAATCTAGAAACTAGTAAGGCTTCCCTCACTAGCAAGCAAAACAGGTAACTTGTCTCTGTGCTGTGTTTTCAGGAAGACCTCTGGCTCTGAAACATCTCTTCCTCAGACTCACAGACAGAGCTAGAACAAACATGGGATGACCAGAAGTATGCTTAGGCACCAACATCCCAGGATCATGATTCTTTCCCCCTAGGTAAGCATACTCCCTGACTCTCAGCATAAATGGGATTCCTCCTTTTATCAAGAATGTGTTTCCCACCTAACCACAAACCTTAGTACCAGCCCAGAATACCTACCAGTCCCCCAGCTACTAATATTAATAACTATCATCATCATCAATAATTATTGTTCTTAATAATTATAAATGTAGCTAGCATTTATGTAGCACTTTAAGGACTTCAAAACACTTTACCTATATTATTTTATCATCACAACAGTGCTGAGAGTTGGATGCCAGTATTATCCCCATTTTACAGATGAAGAAACTGAGACACAAAAAAAATTAAGTAATTTGCCCAGGGTCACCCAACTAGTAAGTACCTGAAGCAGAATTTGAAGTTTTCCTGACTCCTGGCACTTCGACTACCTGCGTCAGGACCCCTGCCCCACCATGCCCTTCTCACAGGGCATTGTCCTACCAAACTGCTCCCCTAACACCACCACCCACACACAGGGCTTCCCGCCCCCCTACAGGAACCATCTGGTCTGGGGATGGCCATGACAAGGGATATCCAGGATTGGATCAGTACAATATCAGCTAGAGATCAGTGGCAAAGAGTCATCACAGCCATGGAATCAACTGCCACCTGCCACTCCACATGTTCCCAATAAATTCAGCCCTAAGCCTGCATCAGTCACACTCCCTGCCTGCCTTACATTTCCATTCCACTCTGGAACAGACTGCTAGATTTAGAATGGGACAAGTAGAATTCAAATTCTTCATCTGCAGGTGGCCTTAAACAAAGTACTTACTTTCTCTAGGTTTCAGTTTCCTCATCTACAAAATGAATGGATTACAATGGATGGCTGCTGCTGATTTGAAAATGACTCCCATGGATTGGGAAGAAGGCATGGGAAGAACTAGACAGACAGAGGGGTCCCTCAACTCTGAAATTCTGTAATTCTGTTAATGGTCAAGTGCAACACAAATTCAAAGAATTTATACTGGATCACAGGAATTAGGGGTAGCTAGGTGGAACAGTGGATAGAGCACTGGGTCTAGTCAGGAAGACTCATCTTCCTGAGTTCAAATCTGGCCTCAGACATTCACTAGCTGTGTGACTGGGCAAGTCACTTAGCCCTACTGACCTCAGTTTCCTCATCTGTAAAATGAGCTGGAGAAGGAAATGCCAAACCATTCCAGTATCTGTGTCAAGAAAACCCCAAATGGGGTCATGAAGAGTCGAACACAACTGAGTAATACCAACAATAGAAATTAGAGGTGAAAGCAGGAATGTGCTTAGTTTAGACTACCTTGAGAGAACCGATTGCTAAATTTTCAGAGTGAGCCTTTAAACACTTCAAATAAGGGCTTGATTCATTATTTCAATGATTGTCTAGACCTAAGAAAGTGGCAGAAAAAATGTTACTAATACAGCTTAAGTGTGAAAGTATATCAACTATACTTTCTCTGCCCCTCAAAAAGCTACTTAATTTCTCTAGGCCTCAGTTTTCTCACCTATAAAACAGACTCGATGGCTTCTGAGGTCCTTCCACCTCTATGATTCTAAAGCTCTCTCTCTTATTCCCTTCATCTTCCAGGACATCCCTCTGAAGACACCTTCTCCTGGTGCCTTCTCAAAGGCAGGCCACTCAGTTCATAGCTGGCTAATATTGCAGGACCAGGAGAAGATGATGTGCTCCTGTCTCTGCTCTCTGAAGCATTGACTCAGGAACCACCCTTCTTCCCTTAATGTTTACACCATACTATTTGGATCCTTGTTTCTTTCCTCTGGTGACTCCCTTCTACAGACACCTGGCTCACAGTCTTCTTCACCCTGAATCCTACCTTCTTCCTGGTTTCCCAGTTTCTCAGTGCCAATCACCTCTTCCTCAAGCCTGCCTCATTCAAGAATAGACAAGGCCATACCTCATACTCTTTAAATACATTCAATATAGTGAAATATGTTCCAGGTGGCAGAATTCTCAGTTATGGCTCTACTCACAGATATCTAAAAATTAAATAAGCAACCAAGTCTTGCAGTCTATAATGAAAGAAAACAGAGGGACTTCCATTCACTCAGTGTAAATAATGGAGAATGGTCCTCTCTTGAGAGATTTTAGTAGAGGTGAAGTGAAATGAAGAACACAGAGTCAGGGGGCACTTAAAAACAAGGAGATTTCACCTTGTGATTCAAAGAGGGTCAAGATCATAGAATGGTGGTGATAGAAAGTGAACACAGAGGTCATCCTCATCACTTGTTTTCCGGACAAAGAAGCTGAGTCCCCAAGAGGTCCTCCTTCTGTCTTGTCAAGGAAGTCTTGGATCATGGGATGATAGAAATCTTAGACGGAGCTGAAAGGGACTTTGGAGGCAATCCAACACAATCTCTACATTTTGCAGATGAGGAAACAGAACAAAAGAAGTGTTCTTCCCACATTTCCAAAAAAACCCATTGGGATAATGAGATGACAAGGATAATAGATTTAGACCAGGAAGGGACTGTAGAGGCCTTTAGTTCATCCTTTTCATGTTACAGATGAGGAAATTGAGGCCCAAGGTGAAGTGACTTGCCTAAAGTCACAAAGTGAATGAGTTTTGAAGCCAGATTTGAGCACAGGTACTCTGATTATAAATCTAGTATTCTCTCCACTACACCACAGGTAATCTAGTCCAATTGCCTCAATTTGCAGATAAGGAAATTGAGGCCCAGGGAAAGGATCTTCCTACATTTTCAAGCAACCCTTCTCCATCTTTGTACTCCCACATAGAATGTTAATGGAAGAGTTTAACTCTAATTTTCCTGACTACACATCCAGTGCTCTTGTCTTTTATAAACCTTAATGCTGCTGTAATTACTTGGACCTACCTTAGAATTATTTGTTTACTTGTTCTGCCCACACACCCCACTGGACTGTAAATTATGCCAAGATGGAGACCTTGTTTACCCAAATCTGTAACACTTATATATAGCAGAGCATCGCTTAGGCCAAGTATAGATTAGATGTTCAGTAAGGCAGGAAGGCTGAGGACCCAAAAACCAAACGTCCCCATTTTACAGTTTGGCTGAGGGCCAAACCTGAACCTGAACTGTCTCCTTCCTGGTAGGAACTAGTTAACTCTGCATTTAGGAATGCTTCTTCCTTCACTTTCTTTTACCCCTACCCTCTATATATCAAGGAATTTGAGAATACAAAGTTTTAGTCCAGGCTCCTGTAGTTTGGCACTGTGAGCTTTTGGGAGGCAGAGCAAGATGCCTGCCAACTATTATCCTTACCATTCTTCTCTCTTTGATTCACCAGTGTAGGGAAGTCCCTGTGTGGGAACTCCCTCCACTGGTACAGACTGGCAACTCTTTTGACACCCACAGTCTTAGAGAGCTTTCTGAGGGCCGAGCAATCAAAATAGCACAGTAGAAAGAAACAATAGAGCCCAGCACCACTACCACCCCAACTACTCCAATGACCAAGAAGTATGCCAAACTCAGTAGTGACCAGGAAGTCAAAAGAGAAACTACAGTAAGTCATCTTTCCTGTCCAAGATCACAAATTTGGCCTACAGGCAAATGACCAGAACAAGAACTATGGAACAGGAGAGGACTGGGACCATGGACTTGGTGCCCAAAAGTCTGAACTAAGTCAGCCAAGCAGAGAGTCCCAGAATTGAAATTAAACTCAGCTCCCTGATCAGACCTGCAGCCAGAGCCCCAGGCAAAGGATTACCTGGAGTAGGACAGCAGTGCTGGCATCTCTCAGAGTGGGTAGGATCACAGACTCAACTCCCAGGGTTTTCAATCCAGCAACACCTCTAAAACAGATTACCAGAAAAAGAAATAAATAGAAAAATAAGAAAGTATTGTGAGTACAAGGATGTCCAAGACACAAACTCAAAAGAAGAGAATAACTTCAAAACACCTGTATACAAAGTCTCAAAGAAAAGCCAGCTTACCCTCAAGATTATTCCTAAAATAAACTATGCAAGTATTTAAAAATTAGTTGAAATTATATTTTAAATGAAATAAGGGCAATAGAGGAAAGAATTGAAAAAGAAATGAGAACTGTGGAGGGCAGACTTAGAAAGAACATTAACAGCTTAGTACAAGAGGTACAAAAAATGTACCCAAGTAAAAAACTCTCTGAAAATTAGAATGGACTAAAGAGAAGATGGAGTCACTACCCCATGAGACAACAAGAAATTTTAAATAAAGTCAAAAGATTGAAAAATAGGGAGGAAAAGTAAGGTATTTCACATTAAAAAAAAAAAACAACAAATCAAGGAGAGATCATTTAAGAATCATTGGGCTACCTGAAACCCATGACCAAAAAAAGAATCTAGATATCAGCTTTCAAGAAATCATAAAAGAAAACTGCCTAGATCTTTAAGAACCAGAAGGCAAAGTGAAAATAGAAAGAATTCATTGGTCACTTCTTAAAAGAAACCCCAAAATGAAAATTACCAATAACATCATACCCAAAATCTAAAATTTCCAGATCAGGAAAAAAAAAAAAAAAGTACTGCAAGGCACCAGAAAGTACAAGTACTCAATCTTGACTGAGGAACCACAGTCAGGATCACACAAGTTTTAACAGATACCATTTTAAAAAGTGAAGAGTATGTAAGTCTTACAATTTATCCGCTAGAGCAGGGGCTCTTAAATGTGTGCGTGCGTGTGTGTGTGTGTGTGTGTGTGTGTGTGCATGTGTAGGACTCCTTTAGCATGCTGGAGAAGCCTATAATATAATATAATAAATCTTTAGAGGTTTATAGAGGTTTATATATAAGAATAACTTACCCAACAAAAATGAATATAATCCTATAGGCAGGGGAAAATGGATATTTAATGAAATAGATGGCTTCCTTCCAGGCATTCCTACTGAAAAGACCATAGCTAACTAGAAACTTTGAAATACAAACATGGAAGCAAAAAGAAACATAAAAAGGAAAATAAAAGGGAGCAATCAGAAAAGATTTATAAAGATGAAGTGGTTACTTTCTAGTGGAGAGGGTGGATGATGCAAACACTCCTGAGAACTATCATGTCAACAGGTGTCATAAAGGAAGGCAAATAAGGTGAAGGGCTTGCGACTGATTTTTGTTATGCTGTGATGATCTCAAAAGAATAAAGAAAAGGGAAAGGGAAAAAGGAAACAATGGGAAAAAAAGAGAAGTAATGGCAGGGCATGTATTTTACATAACCAGGGAGTACAAGTAAAAATTTCTACAAACAAGAATGGAGTGATGGGAGCAGGTGTCACTTGAACCTCACTTTAAGCTGATAATGACCAAAGTGAGCAAAAATAGAAAAACTTTTACTACAATTTTGAAACCCTTAAGAACTCTGATCAACAAGGTGATCAACCATGATTCCAGAGGGCCAGTAACTTAGAATGCTGCCCACTTCCTGACAGAGGTGATAGGCTAGATATGCAGAGAGAGATGAGTAGTCTTAGGTTGTGGGGATTAATTTACTCCACTATGTACGCTCATTGTAGGGGTTTTGTTTATCTTTTTCTTTCTTTTTTCTTTTATCTTAGAGATAAAAGGCAAAATAAAATTTTTAAAAGGTAAAATAAAAAGGTTGCTGCTTCAAAAGAGAAGTTATTCTGTGGGGTATATAAGTGTATGGAAGTGCACTATATTTGGAGTCAGAAAATATGTTAAAACATGTATGACTTAGTCTTTCTGGGACTTGGTTTCCTCATCTGTAAAATGGCCAAGTTGGACTAGAATGACCTCTAACATCCTTCCTATCCCTCAATCATATGACCTTCAGGCCGCCATACAGATGCAGCAGAAGGAGTGGGAGTGGAAGGGGGGCAAAGTTATTGCCCAGGCTGGTCCTTCCCCAACCACGATATTAATTATGCAGCCCCAGGGGGCCTACTCCTCACTTACTCAGTTTTCCAGCTTTTTCTCCCTCACTTCCTCTCAACAAGAAAATTTTTGCTCTGTTATGATATTCTTCAGTTTCCCTTAATTGCAACCTTCCCCCTAACTGGGCTTCTAGGGTGGTTGCCTTGTAAGAGCAGGTCTTTCCCTCTGAAACCTGGGAAACAACGTTTGCCCTAATGAATGGTGAAAAGGGAGGAGACATGACCAAAGCTGTCCCCTAAAGGCAAGACCGAGGATGCTGAAGCTACCTTCCGGATTAAATCAGCAAGGAAACTATGCTTTTTAGGGAACTTGTTGTGTTGGAGAACAATGATTTACATTTGAAAGGATTCTTCAGTTTACCAAGGGATCCACTGTCCGGTTCAGTGCTTTTCATTCATTCAAAGCTTTTGAAAGGGACCTTAGAAACCTTGATCCTTTGTTTTTCTACAGATGAAGAAGCTAAGCCCAGGAATAGAAAGGAGCTTATTCAAAATCATAGTGGAAGAGTCAAATCAGATTTAAACTCAGGTCCTCTGATTCTAAATTCAAGGCTCTTTTTGCTATACCCACCACCCCAGCCTCTCATTCAGTCAATCAATCAACACTGTGCCAAGGATGAGGATTCAAAGAAAGGCAAAATCGTGATGAGGAAGATCCAAACGTGCAAGCTCAGTACAGAGTATATGGAAGGTAGGTTTAGAGGGGAAGGAAAGGGGAGAGGAGGGCAGAATTAGGAAGAGGAAGGAAAGAAGAGAAGGAAAAAGGCTTTCTGCAGGAAGCATCTCTTGAGCAGTCTTAAAGGGAGCTCGGAACTCTAAGAGTCAGAGGTTAGCAAGGAGACCACTCCAAACATGGGGGAAAGGGGCTTAATAAATATTTGTTGAATTGAATTAAGTTGAATTCATTGTTTCATTTGTTCCTTCAGGAAACATATTTAGAACACCTGTTATTTGAAAGGCCATGAGCATGTAAATGTTAGTGAGAGAAAATGAACCATTTTGATTGTTGTTGGAAAAGAATCTTAAAACCAGAGTTTAGGAAGTTTTATCACCTGAAGAAGAGTCAGAAACAAAGAGCATTTTTAAAATAAAAGGAAAAAAATGATGAAATAGTGCTCAATTTGCAAATGTTCTGCTTTACACTAAAATTTTCAGAAACCACTGACTATTGGCTAATTGTTACTGACATCTCTTGGGCAGAGGGAGGTATATCTCCCCTTTGATCATGTGACCATGTCCCTTACCTCCTGGAATCTCCTTTTTTTTTTTAGAGGGGGAAGGCAGGGCAATTGGGGTTAAGTGACTTGCCCAAGGTCACACAGCTAGTAAGTGTTAAGTGTCGAGGTCACATTTGAACTCAGCTCCTCTTGACTCCAGGGCCAGTGCTCTATTCACTGCACTACCTAACTGCCCCTGGAATCTCCATTTTTAGGTGCCAGTCATGTTAAATTAGAATATGAACTTCTGGAGGGCATGAACTTTCCTTTTTGCTAGTCTTTGCATTCCCAGCTCTTTACATGGAGTCTGGTACATAACAAATATCAATAAATGCTTGTTGACACAACCATTATCTTGAGATAGCACAGCCAATGGAGATGAAAATCTTCCTCAAGAATCAAGATGACCTGGGTTCAGTTCCTGAGTATAATCTGGTCAACACCCTACTCTAACCTTATCTCTCATTGCTACAGAACACTTCACCAAGGGGTCTCTTCATTGTTTTCTCACCCTATATTTTACACCATAGTGCCCTGGAGCTAATTCATACAGTTTCTGATTAAACTTTTAGTGTGAGCATTTACACTTCAGATCCTACAAATCAAGGCTTCATTTATTGTTTTGTTGATTGCCTAGACTTAAGAAAGTGGTGAAATAAATTATAAAAATGCAAATTAAATTTAAAAGTGTGTTGTGCTGAAAGCTAGTTGTTAAATGTTTACCAGTTTACACTTGTGCTAAGCCTTTGTCTCTGTAGGCTTTGCTCCCTTCCACCCAAAAAATTCTTATTGCTCCTCTAAATTCTTTCAAAGTCTAGCTCTAGGTCTTCTCTACTCACCTCCAGCCTATTGGGATCTTTACTCCCCTAAACTCCTGTAGCATTTACTGTTTGTGCTACATAAAACAATCAACAACAATTTAAGTATCTACTTCAGTGTATTATCTGCTACAGTGTGTGTCAGGTATTATGCTAGGTTCTAGGGAAGCAAAAATAAAACTCCCTGTCTTCTAGCAGCTTATATTCTGTCAGAGGAGACAACATATACATATATGCCAAATATAGTCGATACAAGATAAATTGGATGAGCAGGGCACTAGAAACAAGATTACCTGGGTTCAATTCCTTAGTATAATCTGGTCAACACCCTACCTAACCTTATCTCTTATACTCTCATTGCAGAAGGGTGGCTTTGGTGCAGGGATCCTTAAGTATGGGTTCATGAGATAGATAGATAGATAGACAGACAGACAGACAGACAGACAGATAGATAGATAGATAGACGAATGGACGGACGGATGGATGGTTGGATGGATGGATGGGTGGATGGATGGATGGGTGGATGCATGGATGGATGCATGGATGGATGGACGGAGGGATGGATAGATAGACAAATTCCAATATAATTGGTTAGTTTGTTAATACTATATACTTTATTTTATGCATTTAAAACATTATTGTGAGAAAGTGCCCATAGGCTTCACCAGCATGCTAAAGGGGTCCTACACACACACACACACACACACACACACACACACACTTAAGAGCCCCTACTCTAGTGGACAAACTATGAGACTTGAGGTCAGGAAGCCCTCCATTTGAATCTTGCCTCAGTCACTTTATTAGCTGTGTGACACTGGGCAAATCATTTACCCTCTTTTCAAGTCTCAGTTTCCTCATCTGTAAAATGGAGATAATAATAGCACCTACCTTGCAGGGTTGTTGTCAGGATTAATGACAAAAATGTATGTAAGGTGCTTTGCCAGCCTTAAAGCACTACATAAATGCTAGCTATTATTATTAACAGGAAACTTTTTGTGTAGAAGGTGTTGTTTGAGCAGTTTTGAAGGAAGCTAAGGGATCTGAAGGAATTCTAAGAGGCAGAGAAGAGGTGGGAATGCATGCCAGATTTCAAGAGTTGGAGTGAGAAACAGAATGTAAAGAACAGCAGGAAGTCCTTTGGCAAGATGGCATCTTGCAGGATGGGGATTGATATGTAATAAGGAGATATAGATAGATATGTAGATAGATAGATAGATAGATAGATAGATAGATAGATATACACATGCAGGATGGGGAATATGTAATAAGGAGATATAGATAGATGTATCATATATACACATATATATCATATATACACACACTCATATATACACACAAATATACACAGGTACATGCACACATATATAATGTGTTATAGGAGTGAGGTTGTAAAGGGCTTTAAAAGTGGCATTATATTATAGGACTCTTTGTAAGAGGGAGGGAGGCATTAGGGTTTATTGATTAGTGAGGTGATGTGGTCAGACCTTCCACATAATCCACTTGGCAGCTGTGTGGAGGATGAACTGGAGAGGGGAGAGACTTAGAACAGAAAGTCCGGCTCAGAGGCTACTTCAGTGGTCCAGGCAGGAGGTGCCTGGGGGCTGCCTTCTAGAACACATTTTAGGTTTGCCATTGACTCTGATTCTAAAGGTAGGTTGATCTGCTCTCCCTTCCCCCACCCTGCTGGCATTATGAGCCAGTAGAAAGAGAGACAAGGTAGAGGATACAAATCTAAGATATTTCTTCCAGGAAGCCAAGACTTGAATATCAATGGGCTGAGACCAATTTGCTGCAGAGATCCAACCTCAAAGAGCCCCTCACATTGGCCTTTCTGTATGCTGCTCCTTGACTGGAAGTCATTAAGATGGGAAATGGCTTCTCTAGGCAAAGCCTGTGCCCACTCACTTCTGTGGTGTTACAGTAAGGGAAATTGCCCTAAATATGAATCAACATAGTCACCCAGGGAGGGAGGGGGAAGTGATTTAGATTGCATGCAGGCCGCTGTTGGCCGCCCTTTGGTGCACAATGTTTTCAGCTTGCTTGCCTTCAAATAGCTCCAAAATCATATGTTTTATTTGGTACAACCGATCATTGAGGCCCTGGTTTGCCCAGCATATCCAGTCAAAATGTGGCATTTAAAATCATATCTTCTCTTCATTTGTAATAAACAAAATGGTTTTTGTACCCTTCGATAAGGTAAGGGAAGGCTGAGCCCTTCTCCTTTCCCCCAGAGGTAAGCCTGGGATTCCTGGAGCCTGTGCCTTCTCAGTCAAAACATCTATCCACATAACTTTGAGGTTCCTGTAGATTTAGCTCTGTGGAGAAGAGGAAAGCAGTGTGCTTGTATGGACAGAGACTGAGCTAGAACCAGGGGTCAAGGGGATTCCTAAAAGCCTTGTGGCAATCCTCCTGAAAGAGGAAGAAAAACTTTGGTAATATTCCTTAATTCATTTCCTTGTGCATGAGAGAAAGCTATTCTTAGACTTTGGATGACCTGAGTTCAAGACCTGTCATTGATATGTTAGTGGCACTGGGACCCTGGACAAGTCACTAAAATTCATTTTCAGAGAAGGTGCTCATATGCACTAGTGGAAATTCCTCCCAGAGAACCAATGGAGGGAACGCTAGAACAATGAAATCACAAATCTAGTCACTACCTCTTATCATCAACATTTTTTTTTATTAAAATGGAGGACACCACATACACACTCACAGCTGATAAAAGGGCCTATGTCTCATAAAGCAGGAGTAGAAGACAGTGTAGAAATCAGTGGTACTGATTTCTTTCTCTCTCTTTTTTTGTTTGGTAAATAGTGTTTTTTTTTTTTTCCAATTACATGTAAAGATAGCTTTCAACATTCACTTTTTGTAAGATTTTGAGTTCCAAATTTTTCTTCCTCCCTGCCCTCCCTGCTCCCTAAGACGGAAGCAATCCAATATATAGGTTATAGATGTGCAATCATGTAAACATGTTTAGTGGCACGGATTTCTACAGCATCAAGCTCCAGGCCAGACTGGAGTCTGTAAAATCCTGGTAGAGTCAAACCGTCTAGATCGTCTCAAAACCTAGGCTTGAGACAGGCAGCCTTAGACACATGTTCCAAAAAGAGAGGCTAGTTTTAGTGGACGAATTCCTGCTACTGTACGTGCCTCCCCATGATTTGCAAAAGCCAAAGATGGTCTGACACAGCAGTTGGCCCCGAAGTTCAGTCTTTCCTGATATAGCATGTAGTCACCACCATCCCCCATGCCCACGCGCTGCAGGGAAAGAGGGCAGGACTTCGGCATGCTATTTTTGAAAGTCTGCCAACCCTTGGCGTCAACCCATAACACACGACAGCCATATCTGCCCTAATTCTTCCTCCTGCAGTTTTAAGCCTAATATTTTTGCTTTTCTGGCCTCAGTGATGACACAAATCAGTAGGTGACCATCCTCAGTCTAATTAACTCCCAAAAGTTTGAAGGTCATTGTTAAGATCATGAGGATTACCGTTGGTTGTTACTGAGAAAAGTATTCTAATAAGAAGGAGAAAGACTTTGCATGGTTATTACATAACAATGATGAGATTGCAAAACTCTTTATTCCTGTTGGATTGCCCCTATTGTCTTCTCACTGAGCCAAGCACAAATGGAGAGATACACTGGAAATAAAGAAGCTGCGTTCCCCAGATAAGCCACTCAGTGAGGCCTCTAAGCAAGCACTGTAGCCTTTCAGGGGTTAATTAAAGTGCTGGAGGAGGACTCATGAACTTTGGGTTTATGCACGGAACTTCAGAAATCACCACCTATTTACAGCCCATCCTTCCAAGGTTTCTCCCTCCCTCCTTTCAGCTCATGTACAGTTTTCTGAAACTGAATCTTCTGGAGGCCCTTTGGTGGTTTAACATGATTGAATGGGATGTTGTGGTTGAAATGTCCTATTATGAAATCTAACTTGTCTTTCTTTCTGGATGAAGTTACCTGTCTGAGCTGCCAGGTACAGACACCAGATGCCCCATGTGGGCTGACCCTGATCAGTAGTTCATCCTCTTAACCTCTGAACCTGTGGGCAGCTGCCAACTCCCTGTGCACCTGCTTTGGACTTGAAAAGCTGCCTCCTGCTGCCCTGTCCATTTGGCTAGAAGTCAGTTGTAAGCCACCAGGAGAATGGGGAAAAGCAAACTCTGTTCTCACTGTGATTTCCATCTGTAGCCTAAATAGATGTGGAAGACAGATGAAAAGCATGATACATTATCACTTGGGAATAAGGCCTCACTTCCAAGATGTGACTGTTCAGTTCAATTTTTAACAGACCTTTATTAAGTGCCTACTATGTACCAGGCATTATGCTTGGTGCTGGAGATACAAAGACATAAAAGGAACCAGTCTCTGCCCTCCAGAAGCTTACACTTTTACTAGGGGAAACAATATGCATGCAGAGAAGCAAATAAAAAATAAAACAATAAACATAAAATTAATAAGTAATAAATAAAATAAAAATAAAACCGTAATTGGGGTTGGGGGAGGGGGAGAGAAAAGTAGGGCAGCTGTTCACATCAGGTGAGTCATCCAAGTAACTTTGAAGTCTTATCCAGCAAATCTCCCAGCCAGCTGTATCAGGCCACAGTATCAGGATGGAATCTGAGTTCAAATCCAGCCTCAGACATCTACTAGCTGTGAGACCCTGGGCAAGTCAGTTTCCCAACTGTAAATGGGTATAATAACAGCACCTATCATGCAGGGTTACTGTGAGGGTCAAATGAGATGCCGTTTGTAAAAAGCATTCAGTACCGTTCTTGGAATATAGAAGGCACTAATAGAAATGTTTATTCCTTTTCCCTTTCCTTTCCCTTCACAAAAGCGTCAGGCCGTTTGCTCCAATTCCACTGTTAGGACTTTATCTCAAAGACCTTATGAAAAGGGGGAGAAAAAGTTATATCCATTGAAAAATGTTCGTATCTCTTCTTTTTGTAATAAAAAATTCTATTTAATTTAGCAAACATTTATCAAATATCTGCTATGTCCTTGAGTCTGTGCTAGGCACGAGGGGGAAAAAGACAAAAACCAGACAGTTCATGCCCTTAATCAATCAACCAATCAAGAAGTATTGATTAACACCTACTATGTGCCAGACACAAATATGAAGACAGAAACAATATTCTACCAAAGTAAACAGCATGTGAATATGTGTAAATACAAGAGATACACAAAACAAATACAAAGACAATTTGGAGGTAACAACTGGGATAATCAGTAAAAGTGTTTCAAGAGGCCCAGATGAAGAAAGAGAACATTGCTGTGTGAGAGATGGAATAAGTCCCCAGTTTTGTCCAGAATATAATGTGTGAGAGAGCAACATGGTAAATCGTGGAATCCTGGAAATCCTGGTTGGAGCCAAATGGAAAAGGACTTTAAATTCCAAACAGAAGGCTGAATGTTATCCTCAAGGCAGCAATAAGGAGCCATGAAAGCTTCTGGCCATGGGAAGTGACACGGTCAGTCACAGACAACCTGGAAGTCTAATGATTGAAGATTAGGATGTCAATGAATAAGAATGCTAGAAGTACCTAAATGATAAATATGAAGAACATAAGGAAATGTGGAAAGCCTTAGGTCAGTGGTTCTCAACCTTCCTAATGCCACAACCCTTTAATACTCATATGTGGACGTATCTGCATGTGGGCGGACCCGCCTGGAGACGGATAGAAGAGCGGTGTCTCCGTTCCTAAGACCATAGGAAATATGTGTTTTCCCATGGTCTTAGGCGACCCCTGTGACCCCTGTGAAAGGGTCGTTCGACCCCCCACAGGTTGAGAACCACTGCCTTAGGTGAAGTGATGGCAAGTGAGGTCAACAGAACACCTGTTGACTACAGCAATATGAAAAGGAAAATAAATCAAAAGCAATGAAGACTGAATTCAAAAGAGACAGAGAGGGGTGGCTAGGTGGTACAGAGAATAGAGCACTGGCCCTGGAGTCAGGAGGACCTGAGTTCAAATGTGACCTCAGACACTTGACACATTTCTTAGCTGTGTGACTTTGGGCAAGTCACTTAACCCCAATTGCCCTCCAACAAAAAAAAAAAAGCAAAAAAAGAGACAGAGAGCAAACATTTTTTGCACATCTCAAGCAATCAAATATTTATTAAGCGCCTACTATGTGCCAGGCACTTTTTGCTTTGGCTATAATTACAAAAAATGAAATATTCCCTGCTCTCAGAAGCTCATGTTATATCAAGGAGGCAATGTGTGCATACTTAAAGATGTATAGGATAAATATGTGTAGAATAAATGCAAAATAAACACAAGATATAATTATCTTGTTAGGGAGTGACTAGCAGTTAGGGGAGATCAGGAAAGGTGTTGTGAACTACGAGGGATTCTATGAGATTCTATTAGGAGGTCTTGGGGATTGACCAACTATCAAAGGTGCTTCATTGGAGGTGATGTGTCCTGTTTACTAAGAATAGATGGAAAGTCAGTTTGACTGGATTGTAGAGGGCAGGAAGGGGAATGGGAGGTTGAAAAGGTATTTGATGGTAGAGATCAGAGGGAGCCACTGTGAGGGCTGAGGAGTCAGATAGTGGAGGGTTTAAATGCCAAGCTGGGATGTTTGCATTTTATCCTAGAAGCAACAGGAACCACTGGAGATTGTTGAACAGAAAAGTAGCATGAACAGTGTAAGAACCGAATAAGAAAGATTGTCCTAGCAGTGTTATTAATGATGAGGTGGAAGAAAGAGTGAAGTCAGGAAGACCTCAAAGAAAGACAACTACGATAGTTTGGGCTGAGCAACTAGATGGTGCCGTGGATAGAGTGACAGGCCTAGAGTCAGGAAGACTCATCTTTGTGAGTTCAAATTTGCCTCAAACACTTTTAATGCCTTCGTGACTCTGGGCAAGTCACTTAACTCTGTTGACCTCAGTTTCCTCATCTGCAAAATGAGTTGGAGAAGGAAGTAGCAAGCCACTCCGGTATCTCTGCCAAGAAAATCCCAAATGGGGCCACCAAGAGTCTGACATGGCTTAACAACAATGACAAACATAATTTGGGCAGATGATAATAGGGTATACTAGGGCAGTAGTAGTGAGAAAAGAGAAGGAAATGAGTTTTGAGCATCTCAGCAGAAACCACACTCTAGGATCCTGTAAACAGTTTGGTTTGTTGGTCTGTGTCTGCATATCTTCTCTTCCCAGTTTACCTAGATTCCTGGTGAGATGAGAAACATAGAGTCAGCAATGGTGCCCTCTTACTCACTCCTCCAAACAACTTTACAGTAGCACTTCACATGATTGCACATCTATCATACACCACTTAAATCTTTTCTTCTCTTGGCTAAGCACCCTCAGTCCCTTCAAGCAGTCCTCATACTGTATTAACTTGAGGTCATTTGCCATCCTGGTTGGCCTCTTCTGAACACTCCCCAGCTTATCAAGGTCCTTCTTCTTCTATGGCGTACAGAAGAGATGATTATTTCCAATTTATCCTATTTATATCTTGATTGTATGTAGTTGTTTTCAGGTTACCTCCCCAATTAGACTGTGATCTCTTTGAGACCAGGGGCTAGTTTTTGCCTTTTTTTTGTGTCCCAGGTCTTAGCACACACAATGCTTGGCACATAGTAGGTCCTTAATAAATGCTTATTAACTGACAATACTACTCTAAACATGATCTGACGAGTGCAGGGTACAATAGCATTATCAACCCCTCTAGCCCTTAATATAATCTAAGATCACAAGCTTTTCTAATTTTCTGCTGCCATATTTTACTATTGATTCTTAGTGAACTTACAATCCGCTAAAACCCCCAGATCTTTGTCAAATGGGCAGCCATTTAGCTCCATCTCTCTTTTCTTATACTTTAAGACTGTTGTTTTTTAAACTCAAGCTTAAGACTTGTGGGAAAGGTTCTCTCAAAGGCACAACCCTGTCTCATTTCACTGTGCACTTAGCCAGGCATTGTGCCTGGCATTCGTAGTCACTTAAACATTTGTTGGTTGGCTGATTGATTGGAAAAAGAGAATCTGTCCTTTCTAAACAAATCTTGAGAAAGAAGTTATTTAGGTTTATCCATAAGATTCTTTTCAAGATTTCAATTATCACCTCTATGTAAACAATTCCCAGATCTACACATTCGGTCCTAGTCTCTCTCTACTCCTGTCGCACTGTCTTTTATATATTTCAAACTAGATGTCTTACAGACATCTCAAACTCAAAATGTTCAAAACCAGAACTTCTCTTTTCCCCAAAACCCTCACCTCTTCTGAGTTTCCCTATTACTGGCACGGGTACCATCTTGTTACTAGTTGTCTAAGTTTTTGACCTTAGTTTCATCCTCAATTCCTCATTCTCCCCACATATCCAATAAGCTGCCAAATCTTGTCATTTCCACCTTAACAACATCCTTCCTACATGCCTCTCTTCACCCACAACCACCCTAGTTCTAGGCCTCATCACCTTTAACCTAATGACCTCTTAATTAGTCTTACTGCCTCAAGTCTTTCCCCACTCCAGTCTAACTTCCATACAACTGAAAAAATGATTTTCCTAAAGTCTGACTTAGCTTCCATTAATTATCAACTCAAATCCTACCTTCTACAAAAGACAGTCTCTCTCTCTCCCTCTCTCTCTCTCTCTCTCTCTCTCTTTTTCTCTTTCTCTCTCTCTCTGTTTCTCTTCCCCCCCCCCCACCCCAGCCAAGAAAGTTTTATTGTCAACACTTAGTTTCAGGTTTAGGGTGGGAGCCAAAGCATCAGGATGGGCCCAAGTCATGGAGGAAAGCCTAGATCCTACTCAAGTGTCAGATCAAACGTCTTAAACAGGTAACCACTCAGTCTGGGGGTTCACTTGCATGTGGCACATGGTGGAAGTCTCAGAGATGTGGGTCCCCTTGACTGGACCTTGGAGCATGCAGCTCCGTTAGTGCTTGGTATAGGCCCTTCTCCAAGGTCTGTATAGACTCCTTGGCATTCAGGATGTAGCCCCACTCATCTTGGGCATGTTTCCACGCAACCTGGAAGAAGACTAGGCCCTTGAGGTTTTCCTTTACCATATCATGGAAATAGTGCTACACTCCCAGGGAGGGTGACATCATCTTGGTCGAAATTTTTAAAAACAGCAATAGGTAGGAGTAAGAGGCCCACAGGTAGAGAGGGTGGCCAGGTGGTTGACAGCAGCCTTAGCCTCAGAGGAAAAGATGTGGCAGATTTGGAAGGTGAAGTGCATGGCAGGGGACTGGTGGCAAAGCAGGCAGCTTGTCCCTAAAGCACAGGGATGTGCCTAAGACTGGGGGCTGGCTTCGAAGGAGGTGACTGCTCCAGAAAGGAAACAAGGAAAAGGCAACTTGAAGTGGCTGAACCGAGGGGTTGGTTAGCAGATAAACTCAGCTGGTCAGCTTCAGAAAGGTCATGGTCAAGGTCAAGGGTAAGGAGCACTAGGCATGGGGTGGGTGCTGATCTGTTCTGTCCAAACTCTGCTGAAACAGGAAACAGAACCCAGATGTTGTAGTCTCCATCTACTCTCTATATATATCTTGAATGTAACAAATTATTTTCATGTTGTCTCCCCATGAGGGCCTTTCCTAAATCCCTAGGATTTAGCACAGGGCTTAATAGGCTCTTGTTAGTTGATTGATTCAAAATAATTTTCTTTAGGCCCTTCATTTTACTGATGAGGAAACTGAGGCCCAGATAGTAGAAGTGATTTTCCTTTCATGGTCCAAAAGAGCAACTCCTATGGAAATCAACTCACCACCACTAACATAAATGCCAACCAAATGCCCCGGTCAGGAAGATCAACATAGCAGAGGCAGCAATATGCCCTTTGGGAGAAACAAGAAGCATGTGCCAGGCAGGCCAAACCACTACCACCACAACCACCATTCCCCTTCTTCGCTCCCAGTAAAAGTACTCTTCACCAAAGTCCTTGGCTCTGTCAAATGGCTCAACATTAGGCATAGGCATGGTTTTATCAATGGAAATGACACTAAAGAAAACATATTTTGCCTTACAGATGTACTCTCAAGATCATCAGGCCCAACAGCCCAATCCTCTTACGTTGCCCCTCCCCCCCCATAACATGAACTTCTTTAGAGCCAAGATTGTTTCATTTATCTCTCACTATCTTTAGCACTTAGAGAAAAGTTTGGCACTTTTTCAGTGCTTAATAAATATTTTTTCATTCACTCATTCTTGCCCAAAGTTACACTGACAGTAAATAGAAGCATAATTCAAACCCAAGGACCTTGAATCTAAACCTGGGATTCTCCCTAATACATCGTGTAATTAACAAGAAATGCACCACCCTCTCCCCCGCCAAAACGGTGCTTAGGACCTAAACCAGATCCAGAGGACCTGTCTGGATGGTCGGGGTGAACTTAGCCAATGAGAGTTTGTCCAGAAGATGAAATGTCCTTAACCTTTTGTGGCATATTTTGGGGGAACTGAAAAGCTACCTCTTGCTGCTAAGTAGGAATGAAATTTTCTTTGGAAGCGTCTGGGACTTCCTGCTTTGTTATTTAAGTATGCTTCGCATCAACTGATTGTTGTCTCCATTGCCTCTAGGTCTTGAGCAGAGCCAAACATAACAACTGTCCCATGGAGTGACAACAACCAAAAAAAAAAAAAGCTGGGACATTGTGAATCAAAACACTGAGCAACACATCTGAGGGGGGTGTAGGCGACACGTGTGCCACTGGGGTTACTGTTGTCTACATCTCTGTTCTGACTCTTAGCATGTGGAAACTTCTGCTTTCCAGAGCTTCTGAATCACAGAATCTCAGAGTTGAAAGAGATTTCAGTGGTCATATAATCTCATATCTGAACAAAAATTCCTTTTATACTAAAATCCTGACAAGTAGCCACAAAGCCTTTGCTTAAAGATGGAACCCTGATTAGGAATTCTCACAAATGGCACAGAATTTGGTGGTGGCACAAAGGACAGTTCATACACATAGGCAGTTGTTCTGAGATGACAACCTTTATCACTTAAATCCAATTCACTTGCATGTCCTGGCACCACCTTCCTCATATCATGGTCCTCTTTGAGAACAAAGAACAAACAGCAACAGCAACAGCAGCAACAGCCTGTATTCCAGAGAGTTTATTCCTTGCCCCCCAGGGGGCAGGCCTAAAGAGAATGACCCTCATCAATAGGGCCCTGAGGATTGTGACCAGGAGAGGATCATGCCATGGTATGGCCTAGGCTGGCAGAAGACCATGGGGCAAGGCAGGGGGATAGTGGTCTCTTCAGGAATGAAGGGCATCTTCCACAGTCCCTACATGTTAGGGTTCTGGTCCTAATTAAGACTTTGATGCTTTTTAGTGAGGGGAAGCCAACTACTTTCCATTCATTCCATTTCATTATGCATAACTCTGATTGTAATAAATAAATTTTTTGCTTATATCAAGCCTACACCTGATTCTCTGAAGTTTCTATCCATTGCTACTAGTTCTGGAATCTGAGACCAAGCAGAAAAGCAGTTTATTTTCTTTTTTTTACATGACAGCCCTTCAAAAACTTGAAGACAGTTAACATATCTGTTCTGTTTTCTTTTCTCCAAGATGAATATCCTCAGTTCCCTCAATCAGTCCTTATACACCATAGCCTCAAAAATTTTTACCATCCCAACTAAAACCCCATTTTCTACAAGAAGCTTTCAACCCCTCTAAAAAAAAAAATTGGAGGCAGTTGGGATTAAGTAACTTGCCTAGGGTTATATAGCTAGTAAATGTGTGAATTCAAATTTGCACTCAGGTCCTCCTGACTCCAGGACACTATGCCACTTAGCTGCTCCCCAGCCTTAAATCCAATACCTTCCATGTTATTTCTTATTTATCCTGTATATTAAAAAAAAAAAAAAAGGTTGTTTTCACCATCAAAGACAGTAGAGCCACCATACTTGAACTCTTAACATCATAATCCTGGGTGTGTTTGTAGAGGAGTCAGAAATTGAAATAAAGAAGACAAAGACAGAAGAAGCAGTCCGATTGGACCAAGTGAATATAGAGGAGTTTCTTGCTGGTGGTGACACTATCGTAAGGACATTGAGGGGTCCATTCACAAGGTATCAGAAGGAGGAAAGACACCAAAGGTTTGGGGAAAAAAATGAGCCTTTTTAAAATACTGCAAAAAGGCAACCAACACCAATAACTACTGACATATATTAGCTACCTTTCCATTCATACAAAACATTCATCAGATTTATCACTGCACACCTCTAGGTCATGCTCAATAACTATTTGTAAAGAACATGAAGGTTTTTGCAAGTGACATGTTTCTCTGGACCACATCTCACAATTGACTAAAAGATATCAAGAACACAAGATCTCCCCATAACGATTGCTGATCATTAAAAAGTATTTGATTCAGTAGATCAAAATGTCACTTTAAAGATTCTCTTCTACTCATGATGGAAAATGCTATCCCTACCCAGAGAAAGAAGGAGGAAGTCTGAATGCAGATCGAAGCATACTATTTTCTCTCTTTTTTTCTTGTGGTTATTCCCTTTGATTCTGACTCTTCTTTACAATATGACTAATGTGGAAATATGTTTAATATGATTGTACATGTATAACCTACAGCAGATCCCATGCTGTCTTGGGGAGGGGGGAGGAGAGGGAGAGGAAAAATTTAGAACTCAAAATCTTATAAAAGTGAATATTGAAAACTAAAAATAAATACATAAAATTTTTTTAAAAGATTCTCTTCTAAGAGTGTGCATCTAATCTGAATATCAAAATCATTAAAAATTCCTTGGGAGATAGAACAACAAAGATAAACTTTATTCAAAGTTCCTGTGATCATAAATACCAAGCAAAACATAAAACAAGGAGATAAAGGCCTAACAAAGGTACTCACTATTATGATAGAGTTCTAGGGTAGAGCCCAGGTTCAAGAACAAGTCCCTGCTGACGGTAAGAGCCTTGAAATACTCCTGTTTGAAGAGGACATTGTGTTGTTTGTATCAAGCCCCAGAATATTGTAGAGCCCCTTGAAGAGTTCTATGACCACTATGACCACTCAGAAGAGCTGGGCTTGACCTTCACCATAGGAAAGATCAAGTGGATGACAAACATCTCTCCCAATTATGGCATGCAGTTGCAACAATAATCCATAAAGCTTACCCTAAGTGTGTATTTACACATGCGTGTGTATATTGTGCAGATATATTTATACATGTATGTGTATGTGCATGTGACTGTTTATTCATTTTTATATATGAAATAGATAGTATAAATGGATGAATAAGGTTCATAATTAAATAGGAGAGGGAGGAATGCCTTCAGGAAATTGCAAAGCTTCTTTAATAACCCCAAACTTCTCCCAGACACAAATCTTCTCGTTTTAATACCAATATTTTATTGGTATTATTTCATAGCATAGAGGACACAATAGTCTCTGAAGAACTGAAAATGAATCACACAAAGAAGCCAGTAGAGAACTTCAGGGAAAAACCAGAGCAAAAGATGTCATCATAGTATAATAGGAAGAGATGATGGGCTGGCCATGTGGCAAGGGCAAGGGCTGACAGGTGGGTAGCCTGATGCTCTACTACTGTCATCAAAACCTCAAGGGGAAATGAGGAAAATCTCTAGCATGTCAGGTGGATCTTTTGTGGTGAACTTACAGGAGGAAATGGACAAGGGCTGTCCAGGATGGGGAGGCTTGGATGGGAAACTCTACATTGGTGGAGAGAACATTCTAATCAATAAAATTACCCGTCTATTGGAGTGGATTCCACTGCATCCTCATATTAAGTGGCACAGCAGATACAGTGCTGGAGTCAGAAAGACTCGAGAGTCAATCTTGCCTCAGATACTTACTAGCAATGTGACCCTGGGCAAGTCACCTAGCCTCTCAGCCTCAGTTTATTCATCTGCAAAATGGGGATCAATAGTAGCACCTACCTCACAGTGTTGTAAGGATCAGTTGAGAAAACATATTTGAAGAGTTTTATAAACCTTAAAGTACTTTATCAACAGCAGCCATTATTATATGGTATTTTCAGTCCAATAAAACCTCCAGATCTTTTCTCATATCTGGGAGTTTATTGGATTGAAACAAATAGCAGTTTAGTCACACCTCCCCTTTTTGTATTTGTACAGTTGATTTTTCAACCTCAAACTGTCTTTCTACCATCACCATCATTGAAATTGTTCTCACTGTCCTTCCAGTCTACTTCTATGCTTCCTATCCTAGCCAGAATACAAGAAATAACTTGGTTGTCCCAGGGAGTCACATGTAGCAGATGGTTCAACTGGGGATCAGACAAATGAAGCAGAATATCAAATTCAAAGTCAGTGAGTCATTTGTGAAGGAGTCTGTGGTTATCCAAAGTCAGGAACAGGCTTAGGATCAATAGTCTAGGTAGTCAGGCAAATTGTGAAGAAGTAGACAAGTACCAGAGGTCGGGAAATTAGAGAAAGTGTGTAGAATGCAATTAAATAGGTTAGTTAATTCAAGGTACCATTAATTGGAGTATGAGGTTCAGACCCTTTTACTGAAAATCTGGAACCTCTGTTCTGGATTCAACAACCTGTTTAAACTTTTCCACCAAACCTTCAGATTTGTTGGAAGCTACTCACAGTTCTGTGGGTATTTTCAAGTGAAGTTAAGCTTTGTTTTGTGAAATAATTGGTTTTCTACATTTTAGACTGTGTGAGGATTTTATTTCTGAATCTACTTCCCTTCTCTTTTTCTGTCTCAAGATTTATACTTTCATCTTCACTCTCTAGTGACGCCTTTGCTCCCAAGTGCAATTAAGAACTCTTCTGGAAAGAGAACAGTACAGATTTTACCACCTACAGGCTGCCATCTAACTATGACTCATGTCAAAAACTGCATGGAAACAAAAACTCTCAGAGTTATAAGCAGCACAACCACCATCTCCAACTGTTTCATCCTAGTACTTTTGACAAATGGTTTTATTGTTGTCTTTTGCTTTTTTTACATAAGTCATTTCCTTTAAACTCCCGCCTCTCACCTCCGCCACCCCCCCCCCCCAGTAGAACCCTTGAAATAAAAAACAATAATACACTTAGGAAGAGTGAACCATCACAGTTGCTGCATCTAATGGTATATCAGTATATACGACATTGTACTTCTTATCCCCTGCCTTTCTACTATCCTAATACTCTCCTCCTCCTCGTCTTCCTCCTCCTTCTTTTTCTTCTCCTCCTTTTCCTTGTCTTCCTCCTCTTCCTGCTTTTGCTTCTTCCTTCCCATAATGTGGTCCCTTCCCACCTTTCTAGACTACTTACACGTTACTTCCCTCCATGTCCTTTATAATTCAGCTGCACCAGCTTACTCGCTGTTTCTCACAAGTGACTCTCTCCCATCTCCACGTCTTTATACTTGCCATCCCACGTGCCTATAATACTCTCCTGCAGCATCTTGCTTTGTGGAATTCCTTGTGAATTTCCTTTAAGACTAAGGCCAAGTACCATGATTCATGAGACCTGTCTTGGTTTCCTGGGGAATATGCAGAGTTAGGGGATGATGATTGAACATGACTTTTTAAAATGAAAGATTTTTATTGGAGCACAGGAAAGGGGTTATTGGATTATGAATGGCAGTGAAAAGGAATGTAGTCAATGATGCTTGTACTCAGCAGAAGCCAGAGGAGACAGAGAGTAGATACAGTCCCTAGCCCAGGAACAGGCTTCAAGACACAGTCTAATTAAAATTGTTTTACCCACCCACTGGACCTTCTGTCAGAGAAAGAAAGAAATACTTTACCTTCCCTCCACTCCAAATTAGTAGTTTTCATTGAGGGGCAACAGGAAAATCTGTTACAAACTCTGCCCTAGGGGTAGAGGGAAGTTTCAGGAAAATAGGGTGGCAAGAAGAGCTAGAACCAAGAGTAGATAAACAGTCTTTCTGGGCTATTGGGCACTGGATAGTTTGGTGGGTTCCAAAAGGAGAATGGAGAAAGTGATGACCTTGTTAGCCTCTCACACCTCCTAGAACAGCAACATTAGCTTCACAGGGTTAAAAGTGTCATGTAGGTCCTCCAGCTGGTTGGGTTATTTAGACTCTATCTTGTGCTACACATTGAACTTCTTGCAGAACTAGTGGACAATGTCTTTATGAGTTTCTATCTTGCATTTGTCTAGCTTCTGGGTGAGCTTCTCTGTGTCATATAGGGATATGAACTGAACAATGTATAGACAAATACAGATTGTCTCTACAGGGTACTTGAATGGCTTACTGAGAGATTGAAGGACAGGTACTCTAGGGTCTCTTCTGGCTTGGAAGACAGATGAACAATATTCATGTTGCTGAGGTCCATCTTCTCTACATGTTTGTAGAGGAAAGAACCAGTCTGGTTCTTGATCTTCATGAAACAGCCCAAGTAGATTTACAATGGTAGGGAAACTGCGCAACCAAACTATGTGACTTATGGGTACAATGCCAACACCACAACTGAAAGTTTCATCTTTTTTACTGGTTTCTTGATTTGGTATAGCTCATGGCCTTATTAATGTCAGGGAAAGTACTTATGGCTTCATGTTCTTACCCATGTTCAGCATGTTGTCCTCAAATAACTCATCAGGTAACTCCACCACTTCCAGGATTGGGTCAGTCTCGATAGCAAAGAGGTTGTCAGGGCCTTTCACTTGGATAGGAACTTTGGAGAATGTGTGATCAAAGGCATCAAAGATGCTGTTGAAATGGATCCATGGAGAAGGGGGGAGGGGGAAATAAGCATTTATATAGCACCTACTATGTTCTAGTCCTGTGTTCTAGAGCCAGGGGTGGGGAACCTAAAGCCTCCAGGCCACATGTGACCCTTTAGGAGGTCCTCAAGTATGGCCCTATCAGTCAAAGGGCTGTCTCTACTTGAGGACCTAGAGGGCCACATGTGACCTCAAAACCACATGTTCCCCACCCTTGTTCTACACTAACAACAACCTGTGAGTAGCTGCCTCCACTGGGGATCCAACTGGCCAGTTCCATTTGGGTAACACAGTTCCTTCCTTCCTTCCTTCCTTCCTTCCTTCCTTCCTTCCTTCCTTCCTTCCTTCCTTTCTTCCTCTCCCTCCATGATCTCCCTCTGTCCACATAGGGAATCACACCCTTACCTTCAGGTATTTTGCCCAAAGGAATATAAATTTTGATTGCTGAAACCTTGCATTACATCTTGGGGTTTATAGACTAGATTTCTTTTTTAAGGACCATGCTGTAACCTAAGTCACTCTGATTCTGACTGATTAGCCAACAATAGGTCACATAGTTTGGTTGCTCAGTTTCCAAACCATTGTGAGTTTCTTTGTTGAGGGAAGGCAGAAGGGTGAAGAGAGGTGGTAAGGAAAGAATTGAGGAACAGGCAAAAGGGAGAAGGGAGTTCTAATGAGGTTTATTTGAGTTCTTTAGGATATTTTGCAGTGTGTGCTTGTAGTATGGTGATTCTTATCTGTCAATCCTTGGAAGAGAACTTTTAGTAGATAATTCTAGCCACCAAGTCATGACTTACAAGGTATTCAGTAGTTTCTATAATTTTTCTTAGATAATCTGCCTATGTCACTATCCTCAAGGATAAGCCTTTTTATAATTTATGGTGATGATGAGCTGGCCCTGAATTGCTGTCATAAGAGTATTCACAATTTGTCCATTTATTCAACATTTCTCTGTTAACATTTTTTTGATTGAGTTCATGTAGATGTTACTCATGGAAGACCTTTTGGTTCTACTCTTGGATCTTAACCATTTCTTAGGTTCCACCTGAGGTAAACCATTGTCTTTTACATTAGACAAGTTCAATGGTGTAAATCTCTTGTCAGCTTTTGTTATTGCTTATTGAAGTGATGACTACTTATTCCAAAAGTATTTCTGTGGGGTTTTTTTTGTGGAACTCTCACTCTCTTGAAATGGTTATAAATCTCTTTTCATCCTTTGGTTGATAAAATATTAATATTTTGATAATTGGCTTTAGGGTTGTGAACCCTGTGTTTCATGAATATTCAATGGATTTTTCTTAGGGTACCTTACAAATCTGTCATGATCCATTTTACAGTTTTGAAAGCATACACTAAGATTGGTGTTGCATATGTGTTCATTGTTTTTAACATGTTCTTTCCATATAGCTTTGACTTCAGGATACCAACAAATCTCTTAACATATTAAGTCATAGCTTTCTCTTCGTTAGCTTTATGCTCAATGTATCTTGCCTAAAGGAGACTAAGGTAATTGCCTTTATCCATTGTTTGAGTTCAACCTCAAACATTATTATTGTTGTTGTTGTTATTATTACTATAGTCTTCTCCTATGACACTGGTTAAAATATTCATAAGTTTTGCTTCATTACCATTTTCATGTATATTTTCTGTGTTATCAAAATCTATTATTGGAAAAATTGTCAATTTTTAATGTTATTCTAAAATTTAATTTGAATTTTAAAAATTGAAGTTAATGATTAAAGATGAAAATATAAATAAAATAACTTTGCCCAAGAGCAATCAATCAAAGCATAGGACTAATAACCCCTACCCTGCCTACCTCAAAGGTTTACTATGAAGATCAAATGAAATCATACATGTAAAGTGTTTAGTAAATACTAAGTTCTATAGAAATGTAAATTATCATTTAGGGTCCCTAGGAATCTTATAGCTCAGAGATATAGAAATAGGACATGGGTTGCAAAAGAGTTCCTAACAGTCTCCCTGAATCATTGTTCCAAGGTCATATTCTCAAACTCACTTTGAAGTTATTCCTTACCAGCAACACCCCCATCTCCCCAAAGTGAAGCATATTAACAGTTATCCATTGCTGCTGTCTATTTCAGTCCTCTGACTCATACTTATTTCTAGCCATTCAGACACCAGTTTGGCATTTGGAGGTGGTTATTACCTCTGTCTTTTAAAGCTCTCTCCTATCTCCATTTTCAACCTTATTTATTGCTGACCCTTTCCCACTCCATTTTCCTTATTTTCCATGGTCCCAGATAACCAATTGCTACCCTGTCTTCCTAAAGAAAAAAAAGAGTGTTTGTGGGATTGGCTGAAGAGGAAGTTCAAGGGAATTAGACTCATAGTCTCTTTGGGGTCTAAATCCTTGATCACATGATAACTACTGTCTATGTGCACCTCCAAGTGCTAGACATTTATATTTATTTAGATATTTAAACAATTTATATTCATAGCAGCACTTTTATAATAGTAAAGAACTAAAAACAAAATAGATGCCAATCCATTTGAGAAGAGCTAAATAAGGCATGGTACATGAATATAATAAAACCATTGCACTATGGGAAACGAAGACTATGAAGAACTCAGAGAATCATGAGAAGACTTAAATGAACTAATTCAAAGTGAAATAAACAGAACCAGGAAACTATACATAATAACTACAACAATGTAAATGAAAAGAACGAAAAAAAAATTAAGCAACATCATGTAATAATCATGACCAAGATTGGCCTTGCAAAGATGGGTAGGGGATAAAGGGGTCCAGGACAATGCATATGCTATCAAATTCAGTTGATGTGTCAGTTAGTTTTACTGAACTTTTTTTCTCTTTCCTTTATATGCTTGTTACATGCTGTAAGCTTGTTTTATGCTTTGTTACAAGGGATAGATTTTTGGGTAGAAAAGAGGGAAAAAAATGTGTTTGAAAATAAAAATGATAAAAAAGACATCAATAAAATTGTTAAATAACATGTATTTTATTAATTATAAAAACAATATATATTTGAAAAGTATTAACTTATATATGTGGATCATTATTTATTTCGGTCTATAGAAGGCATGTCAGCTTATTTATTATATCAAGTCATACTGAATATTTTGTTTTGAATTAGAGATCAGATTTACAGAATTTCCTCATCTATAAAATTGTAATCTCTAAGCTCCCTTCTAGCTCTAAATCCTAGAATCCTATGAGCTTGGCATGAATTGGATTCATACGTACTATGTAATAATTCCCTTCCATAATATAACCTCTTCCTTTTACAAAGGAAACTGAAACCTTGAAGAGGAAGTGACTTTTCCAAGGTCATGGAGGTACTAAGTAGGAGAGCCAGGACCCAATACTCTGCTCTTTCTAATCTCCTTCTTCCTGCTTTATATATAAACTCTAGAAACCCTCCCACTCTGGATCTAACCCTGTCCATCTGGGCTCCTATCAGACCTTACCCAGAGATGGAAGCTGCTGCTAACTGCTTTTAAAACACACACACACACACACACACACATACACACACACACACACACACACACACAAAATCTCTGGTTCAGAGATCAGAGTCCAGTTTAATAGTCAAAGGCTGCTAATAGAGAGGCCCCTGACGCTTTGTCAGGTTGTGTTTCATGTTCTTTCTATAAATATTTATATGCAACTACCTGAACTTTAAACATTGCAGCATGAAGAGTAGGAAGATGAAGGAGAAACTGGCTATTTCTATCAATCAACAAATCGATTTTTACTGAGTGCCTATTATATGCCTACCACTGTGCAGTCTATGGAGGAAACAAAGAAGTTTAAAGTGCAGAAAAGGAACAGAGATCACTATAGGCTAGAACAGACAGGAAAGGCTTCATGGAGGAGGCAAGACTTGATGAATTAGTCCTCGAAGGATTCAGATAAACCAAAGGAAGAGGGAAGTAATTCTAGTGGGAAAAGGGAAGTTATGGCCTAAGTAAAGGCTCTGAGGCAGGAAATCACAAGGTATTTCTGAGGACTCTAACACTATAGAACCATAGATTTAAAGCTGAAAGGAATCTAGAGGTCATTTTCTAGATGAGGAAACTGAGGACCAGAGAGACTGAATGACTTTCCTAAATACTACCACATAAACTGTAAGTAGCAAAGCTATGGAAAAATGTTTGTGTAGTATAATAACAATAAATAATATAGGACTCTAAAGTTTATAAAGTACTTGACTTAAATTATCTCAATTGAACCTTACCATAACCCATTATTATTATTCTCATTTTACATATGAGTAAACAGGTTCAGAGAGGTTAATTGATTTGCTCTGGGTCACATAGCTAATTACTGTCTCTAGGTCCTCTTATGTTAAGAGTTGAGCGCTTTATATATAATGCCACTCTCCCTCTCCAAAGTGAGTTGGGGCAAGATTGCAGATTGAATGCCCAGTAAAGGAGGAAAATAAAGGTAACAGAGCCAAAGTTTTTGTTCTTTTGAAAGCATAAACTGAAACAGAATTAGGGTTGTTGTGAGGAAAATATCTTGAAAACTCTACAGCATTATAAAAATGTGAGTTGTTATTCTTATCCTCAGCCAAATTGGTTCAGCTGCCTAGCATAGAGACCTGTCACTGTAGCATTATTTGTTTACTGATCAAATCCTCTCTACCCCAACTCTTGCTACTCATTAATTCACATGGAACCCACTTTCCTGATGACAAGAAACAGGAAGGAGATCAACTGGCCATGAAATAGTCCTCACCCTTCCATATCACCATCCCATAGGTACTCTCCCCCTACTCTTTCACTTTTATTTCCTATTATTCATTTTCTTTTTGATTTTTAAAACACAGTCAGATGCAAACACTGTATCAAGGGTTTTTGCTAAACTGTTTTTCTTTGTTATAAGAAAAGATTCAATTTGGAGGGTGGCATTTCCAGAAATGACTGATGTAAAAACAAAAGGCATCAATAAATCTTTAAAATTAAAAGTGTATAAAAGGCATGTAATCCATAATTTATTAGGACCAGATTACAGAATTTCCAACTAGAAGGGTTTTAGAAATAATCCAGTCCAACCCATCACTTTACTTGGGAGGAAAGTGAGGCCCAAAGAGATTATATTAACTTGCCCAAGGCCACACATGTAGTCAGCAGCAGACCCAGAGTTCAGACATATATATATATATACACACACACACACACACACACACACACACACACACACACATATACACACATATATATGTATGTATGTATGTATGTAGACATATATGTATATAACCATATATATATGTATATATAAAGAGAGAAAGAATACATTTTTCAATTGATTGGTTGAACTAGGTTCTCTGAGTTCAAATCCATTGTTCTTTATATTACACCACATTATTTCTTAACTGCTTACAAGGCAATTCAATATGATCCAGCAAAGTATTAGACTTGGCATCAAAGGGCCTAAATTCCTGCAATCCTGCCACAATCACTTGCTACCTGTATGACCTTGGAGAGGTTATTTCCCTATGTTGTGTTTTTTTCTCACTTGTAAAATGAAGGGATGGGCCAAGATGACCTTTGAGACCTCTTCTAGCTCTAAATCTATTTTTTTTAAAAAGGTGCTAAAAACATATTTTTAAACTTCCTCAGTGATTTCACATTATCAAACACTTTACAAAATCATACAGTACACTAGAAATATTATGTTAAGTCTTGAGTTCTAGGCTTGAATCCCACTGCTGACATTTATTACTTGTATAATCTTGGGTTAGTTTCATCATCATGAAAATTGAGTTTCTACCTCAATCAATAAATCAGCAAGCACATATTGTGTATGCCAAGTTTGGGCACCTCGGTAAGTAATGGTGATACAAATATAAAAGAAAATCCCTGCCTTCAAGGAACTTATTTTCCATAAGAGAGATAACACATTCAAAGTAAAAAAAAAAAAGGCTATATTCAAAATAAATCTAGAGTAATGGGGGACACTAAAAGGAAGAAAAATTAGGAAAGGCCCCTTGAAAGAAGTGTCACTTGAGTAGATACTTGAGAGGATTTAGGGGTTCTGAGACTAAGAGATAAGGGAGGAGAACATTCCAGGAATATGGGCGGACATCCTAAACAAAGGCACAGAAATGGGGGTTCCAATATCATGTGTGGAGAAGAGAAAGTATTGAATATAATGTAAAAGGTGTGAGGGAAGGACTGCATAATTATCCTAAAAAGATGAGCTAGAGCCAGATTGTAAAGGGCTTTAAAAGGCAAATGGAGAGTTTGAACTTTAATCCCAAAGCAACTGGAAGCCATCAAAGTATTTTGAGTAGAGGAATAATATGGTCAGACCTGTGCTTTACAAATATCAGTCTGGTAGTTGTGTGTATAACAGATTATAGAGGGGAAAGACTGGGAGATGAATTAAGAAGCTATTGCAATAGTCTAAGTGAAAGGTGATGAGAGCTAGACTAGAGTGGTTGTAGTGTGAATAGAGAGAATGGGGTGGATGTGATAGATGCTGAGAGAGTAGAATCAACAAGATTTGGTAACTGATTGCATGTGGTGCAGCAGAATGTACAGTGATCCTGGAATCATAGGACTTGGGTTCAAATCCCACATCTAAAACTTATTGTCTTTATGATTTTAGACAACTTCCCTGGGCCCCAGATTCCTCTTCTATAAAACGTGCCTCTGAAGTCCTTTCCAAGCTGTAGATCTCTAACTCTATGACTTCTGTAAACCTGGGTGACTAGGAAGAATGTCAACAATAGAAACAGGAAAGTTAGGAGAAAGATTGGGTTTGGGGAGGGGAGCAAGGTGGGGGGGAGATAATGATTTTTGTCCTCAATGTCTTGAATTTCAGGTGTCCATGAGAATTCTGGGTAAAGATGTGAGGAGATAAAATGTGGGATGAGAGAGAGAGACAGAGACAGAGAGAGACAGAGACAGAGACAGAAAGAGAGAGAGACAGAGAGAAAGAGACAGAGACAGGGAGAGAGAGGTGAACTAGCTAAGCAGATTTGTTAGCCACCTACATAGAGACAGTAGTTGAAGCTATAGAAGCTGATTAGATCACCAAGAGCTTAGAGAGAAAAGGAGAGGGACCAGGACAGAGCCCTAGAGTATGGATGGAGCATGATAATGAATTAGCTAAGGAGACTGAGAAGGATCAATAGGACAGGTTGAAGAAGATTAGCATCAGGAAATCACAACAGATTAGTATCAGGAAAACCCAGGCAAGAGAAAATATCCAGGAGGAAAAGTTGATCAACAGTATCAAACCCCAGAGAGAGGTCAAGAAGGATGAGGACTGCAAAAAGGCCACTAAATATAGAAACAAACAAATCTTAAGTTTGGGCACAGCCATATTAAAGTCGCTGTGCAAGTAAGATTGCCAGGTTGAGTAGCTAGTGAGAAGGTGGAGGCAAAGAATGTTAACTAGCTTTTTCTAGGAATTTGCCTGTGAAAAGGAGGAGAGCTATAAAGGGTGACAAATTGAGGAGACACTGGAAGAAACGAAAGTTTTTAAGGATGGGGGGAGGAGGGTGTGAGGGATAATTTATAGTGAAGCTTCCCCATTCTGAAAAATCAAATCTAGAATGGCTTCAGTATTCAGTAGGCCTAAGGTCAGTTCACCTGACCTTCAAGCATTAGAGCAATGGAGACACTCCCCCAGAGCCAACACAGCAGAAGATATGCCAAATAAGGTTAAGACTGCTTTCATTGGACACCCACATGTTTCTGGGTCCTTTGTCTCAGAGAGATTCCTGTGCTTAGGCTGTGGGACAGCCCCCCTACCAATAAGAGTGAAGGCCAGTTGTGGGGGTTGGGTTTCTGCATTAGAAGATTATATAACCATGGGCTGCCTTCTACCTCTCACTCTCTCCCTGCAGACGCCATGTTGGGTGACATGTCTCATGAGAAAGAATAAAGACCTTTTCTGACCTAAGATTCAGACTCCAAACTCTTTCATCTCACACAAGGGCATTTGCAAGTGTTTGTAGGTAATGTGGAAGAACCCAAAAGATAAGGAGAGGTAGAAAATTAGAGAAAGGGGAGTTATTAGGCAAGTGCTTTGTAAATATTAGAGCATCATATGAATAAGAATTCAAAGCTTCTTACCATTTTTAACTGAAGTATTAAAGAAGCATATGAAGGTTGGTAATTTGGGTCACTGCAGGAATTCAAAGACCTTATTCACTCATAGGCAATCAAGAAATACTAAAGAGAGGATCTTGGTAATATGTTGGGTACCATAATTTCCCTTCTGGGATTAACTAGATTTGGGACCTTATACAAGTCCTTTCCCCTTGTAGGCCTCAATTTAAGAGAGCTGGAAATCAAGAGTTCTTAATCTAGGGTCTACAGACTCTTTGGGGTCCATGAATAGATTTCAAGGGGGTGTATGAACTTGGATTGGGAAAAATTATATCTCTATTTTTACTAATTGCTAATTGAAATTTAGCATTACCTTCAATGATTACTTTTTTTAATTCTAAGGGTTCTATGAGTTGCACCAGGCTGCCAAGGAAGTTCATAATACAGAAAAAAAAGGTTAAGAATCCTTGAACTAGAAGATCTCTAGTGCCACCAAATTATAGAATTTAAGGACAAAAGAGGATCTTCAAGATAGCTCTAGTCCAACCCTTACTGAAAACATGAATTCTATTAACAATAAGAATATCAATATTTGCCCATTTAGTTTCCTTCACCCCTGTATCATACAATGAGGTGACCCTTCTCCTTGCTAAGGCATGGAGAAGGGATCTCATTCCATTGAATTTTCTCTAGCAGATTGCCCTATCACCCTGACTCTCACTAATCTTCAATTTCTCTCTTTCTACTGGCTACTTTGCTACTGCTTACAAACATGTCCATGTTTTTCCCATCTTTAGAAAACCCTCCCTTGTTTTCATTCATCCCCGAAATCTATTATCTCATATGACTCTCCCCACTTTGTGGCTAAACTTGAGAAGGCATCTTAAACATAGGAGCCTCTATTTCTTCTTTCTCACTCTCTTCTTAACTCTACAATCTGGCTTCTGACCTCATTATTCAACCAAAACATCTCTTTCCAAAGTTAATAATGATCTTTTAATCGCTAAATCTGGATCCACTGGAGAAGGAAATGGCAAACCACTCCAGTATCTTTGCCAAAAAAGAAACAAACCCAACCCAAATGGGGTCATGAAGTGTCAGGCACGACTGAAATAACTGAACAACAACAACAAATTGCCAAATCTAATGACCTTTTCTCAGTCTTTCTCCTTTTCTTGACCTCTTTAAAGTCTTTTGATACTGTCATTCTCTTCTCTCTTGTTTTTTTGGGGGGGTGGACATTACTTTCTTCTGGTTTTCCTCTTTTCTGGTGCTTCATCCAGCTCATGCCCAGTGACCATATACCACTGGATTCTGTCCAGGACCCTCTTCTCTTTTACGGGTATATGATTTCATTTGGTGATTTCATCAGCTCCCATTGATTGAATTATCATCTCTATGATGATGATTCCCAAATGTACTTCTTCAACCCTAACCTTACTGCTGACATCCATCTCAAATCTCCAACTCCTTACTGGACTTACATGTCCTACAGACATTTTAAACTCAACACGTCCAAAACTAAACTAATTAATTGTCTCTTCCCCCCCACAACCCTGTTTTCTTGCTAATTTCCCTATTAGTGTTGAGGGTACCACCATCCTTCCAGGATCACAGCCTAGATTTCATCTTTGACTCTTCACTCCCCATGTCCAATCTATTGCCAAGACCTGTGGATTTTACCTTCATAACATCTTTCCCCTCTCTCTTCTGACACTGCTACCATCCCATTGCAGGCTTTCAGCAGACTGGTTGGTCTACCTGCCACAAGTCTTTCCTTACTTTATTCTATCCTCCAATTAGCTATCAAAGTGATATTCTAATGAACAGGTTTGATTATGCTACCCTGATACCTCAATCAACTCCAGTTTACCCCTTATCACCTCCAAAATTTAATATAAAATCTTCTGTTTGGCTTTCAAAACCCTATGTAACCTGCCCCTCCCCCCCACCTTTCTAGTTTTCTTATTCCTTATATCCCTCCACAAACTTTGTAATCTAGTGACATTGGTCTCCTTGTTGTTCCTCCAACAAGACACTACATTCTCCAAACTCTTGAGTACTTTCACTGATTGTCCTCTTTGTCCAGAACGTTTATCCTCTTCATCTCTGCCTCCTGATTTCCCTGATTTCTTTCCAGTCCCAAATAAAATCCTACCTTCCACAGGAAGGCTTTCCTGTTCCCCCTAAATCTTAGTGCCTTCCCTCTGTTAATTATTTCCAATTTATCCTACATATAGTTGTTTGTATGTTGTCTTCTCACATGTTATACTGTGAGCTCCTTGAGAAACAGGGTTTTGGGGGTTTTCTTGTTTTGTTTTTGGCTTTCTTTGTATCCCTAGGGCTTAGCACAGTGCCTGACACAGAGTAAGTGTTTAATAAATGTTTAGTGACTGACACTTGAAAATTTCCTATACGTGGGAAAGTCACTATCACCTGAGGCCACCTATTCCAGTTTTGGGCCACTCTGTTAAGAAATTCTTCCCTTATGCTGAGCTAAAATAGTCTCTCTGAAACTTACATCCCTTGGTCACTGTTTGGCCTTCTGGAGTTATATAGATACTCCTATTTTAGCTCTAAGTCCCTTCCTCTTCTTATTTGCTGAACCTATTTTGAACAATCCAAATTCAGTAGCTACTCTAAGGCTCACATCCTAAACCCTTGTCCAACAGCATTTTGATTCAACATAGAAACAATGATCTTACTACAGTGTTTAGTGTTCATTAAGAGCTCATTGCCTGTGAAGAATGTGTAAAATGAAACCAGCCCTCTTCTTGTCTTTGGTATAATGTTTCTTTGTGATGTCATAGCCCCAGTGCCAGTGACATTCCTATGCTGCGTCACCAGGCAACAGCAAAGAGTGATAGACAACAAGCCCATCTCAGTGCAACCCAATCATAGTGAAAGAATTCAGGTGTTATAAGCTCCACATGACATAGTGGTTCAGTAGTTCCCACACCAAACATAGAATGGCTATTAGAGAACATTTGTCCAAAATGCTTCTTTTAAAGCTAAGGAAACTGAGTCTCAGGAGAAGAGCCTTTGTTCAAGTTTATACAATTAGTGGCTAAATTGGGACTAGAATCCACGTCTCCTGAAGGTCTTCAAAAGAAAAAGTCTGAGCGGTCTCTTGGTCTTCAAAAATCACTTCCCAGGTATGTTGTAGTGAGGATTCTTTTTCAAGCATGGCCTGGACTCAATAGTTGTCAAGTTCCTTCCATCTTGAAATTCTGCTTTCTGTAACTAATTCAACGCTATTGTTGCTTCCAAAGTTTAAGGAAAACTAATTGGCTGGGATATTACTAGTTTTTAGTGAAGAGAATTGTCCCTGAACCATCTTTCTGAGCTACCCCTGCACTGTCATTTAGTTGAAACAGATGCAGACTGTGTAATGGAAAGAACACTTGTTCAGGAGTCAGAAAAATGGAGCTTCATTGGCATTTCTGATGTTTTCTATCTACCCGGTTTGGGGAAGTCTTAACTCCTCTGGATCTATTTCCTTATGTTCAGAATTCAGGAAGGTGGACTAGACGGTCTCTGATGTCCCCTCATACTTCTGCCAAGTAACAGTATTTCAAAACACGGGCCTTCACAGGGGCCAGGCCATTTGGGGCAATGTGGTGCCCACCACATGGCTGTTCCAAGACATTAGTGCCAGTAATGTTTCAATATCTCACGAGATCTGAAAAAATCTCTAGCACACATCAATCCATAATCGTCCCACCAAAACGCCACTACACTATATTGCGACACCATGGTGGGAGGATAAGTCACGACATGTCGCTAGGCAGAAACGCTCAACGCTTTCCCTGGAACACCCCTCCCATCCTAATGGGCCACCGTCTCCTCGCCAGCCAGACCACCTGCAGACCTTCCCACCCCCACCCCCACCCCCCCCCCTCCCCCAGTCTCGTTCAGGTCTGACGGAGATCACGTGTCCATGACCCCGCCCACCGCCCAAGCTCCGGTCCAGCCGAGGGCCCCCTTGCTTGTTTTCCGGCGGAAATAAAGCGACTTTCCCTTTCCGGCTACGGGTCCCCAAGCGGAGCGAGAGTCAGGATTGGGGAGCCGAGTGGCGGCGGCGGCGGCGGCGGCGGCGGTGGCGTCTGTAATGGCGGAGCTGGTGCAGGGACAGAACGCGGCTCCGGTGGGGATGAAGTCTGATGGCTTCGTGGACGCTCTGACCCGGGTCCGGCAGGTACGGGTAGACGCGGGCTGGCGGGGAGCGGAGGAGGCCAAGGCGGGGCCGGGGGCGGGGTGCCGGGGCTAGGCCGCAGGGGGCGGGCGGGAGCCGGCGCCCTGACGGGCCCTGGCTGCACAGCGTCCCGCAGAAACTGCAGAATCCGACGCTGAGGCCTTTGTGCGAGGAGGCCTGAGCCCTGGCCTGCTTTGTGGGACTTGAGGGCTGCTTGATGCAGCCGAAAAAGCCATTTGGGGTTGCCTCCTGCCCAGCAGGACTCAGGTTTCCTCCCAGGGCCGGTAGCTTGGGGTATAGACCTCTGCGGGAGGCCGGGGTTCTGCGTGAGAAGTTTTGGGATCTAGAAGATTTTAGGGGTGGAAAGAATATGAGACTGGGGTAAGAGGTAGAATAGAGGAAGGAACAAATACTATTTGCAAGTCCTAGTAGTAACCTAGTAGTAATAGTTAGACCATTTTTGGACTATTCGAGTGAAGCAATAGGATTTGGAGCTTGGGAAGAGCATTGGTGATTATCTAGTCCAGTGCTTTTATTTTACAGTTTCCTTTTCAGGTCTCTTCCATCTCTAAATCCTATGATTTTGTAGCCTTGAATCTGGAATTTTTCCCACCTGAGAGAAGGAAGAGGGAAGGGGTATATTTAAGACAAGAGGGGCAAAAGGATGTAGGTAACACCCCTTACCCCCATCCACCCACCAAGAGGAGGGCATTTCCTATGAAATTTTACCCCTGCTTAGTGGGAAAGTTTGACAAGATTAGAAATATCAGTGATACTGACTCGCCTGACCAGAGAGTTTTTCTGCTGACAACAACGTGCATCTTGTCAGTTAAGAAAACTCATTTTATGAGGTGAGGAGGCACATCACTTAAGTTCTAGGTGCCTCCTTTACCTCATCTATAAAAAGAGAGGGATTACATGATGAACTCTTAAGAACCATCCTGCTCAAAATCCAGCAGATGAATGAGCTAACAGCGAGAGATACTGCTTGACTTCTTTTAGGATTCTTAGAGCAGAATGTGTTGTGTAAGTGTATGAAATTGATGTGTAAGTTAGCTCTAATAATGGAATTTCTTTTTCTGAAAGTGTCTTTCCTTTATATTCTTCACACATTCATCACCTCTTCATATTTAATTGTAGGTGCACTAACTGTTACTTTAAAAGTTGGGCTAAAACTGATTATTGCTTGGTTCCCAACAGAAAGCAACAGGACTCATTGTGTTAGAAGAATGTCTCCACTCTGGCGCTTGAAGATGTGGTCTTTACATCTCTTTCCAGTATTCCAGGGGAGGGAAATCTTCCTGTTTCCCAGATACTGACTTTTCATTTTAATATTGATGTTCCTGTAGACATTATGTCGGATCCCAGAACTTTTCCAACCCTGTGGTTCCAACTAAAAATTTATCTGGTGCACTGTTGCTTACTGCCTAGTCTTCAGCCAGTAAAGTAGTGAGTATTCATTTTGCCTAGTCTACAAAGCAAATCAGTGGCTGTCATGGATGAACATGCCATCCAGCTCCCTTTTCCTTCTGCCTCTTTCAGCTTTGCCATCAAGTTGCAGTGTTCTCATCTGCAGTACAGGGTCCTGAACCATGTTTCTCACTGGCTACTAATAAATAATGGCTTTCACTCTGTGCTGATGTTTTGACAGCCACCTTGTTGGCCTTCTGAGTTCGGGAAGATTATAGCCATTGCCCTAAAGTGCTCAGAACCTCAGGTGCAGAAGGCCTGTAGTTGAACTTAAAATGCATTTTGAACCATTGAGAAGACTTTCTGCCTCTCTTGAGCCAGAGGTTGAGCTTTTATTCTTGGACAACCTGCTCAAGAGGGAGACCCTCTTAAATGCTGACCAGTTATGGACTGTTGAAGCAATGTTGTTTACTACTAGCAATGAAAACTTCATTGGAAATGTTCCCAGCTCTGAAATACACCATTGACTGGAGTAGTAATAAGCCCAATGGAGAAAATTGCTGTGAATGTATTACTTCTGTATGTTAGCAGCTGAAAAGTCGATACTATCTCCAAGGACTTGCTGACCTTTAAAAAATAAAATACAGGTTTGTGGGTCATTTTAAGTTTATTTTGTAGATTTGCATTCGGCAGGAATTGAATGTTAGAAATCAAAAGTAATATGTGGCTTATCATAGATTTTGCCTTAAAGAATTTGATGTCTTTATGTGCATCTGGTCTACAGTATACCTGACTGAAGCACAGGGTCTAATGCAGCTCTCTAAGGAAGATGTGATTTCCCAACCTGCTACCCCCTTTAGGGCATAGGGAAAAACAGATTTCCTTCAAAGTTGCCAGGATTTTTTTTCTTATTAAGTGTCTACATAACCTACTGATAGAAACTAAATTCTTAAAACTTTAAATCCATCCTAGTAAGTTCTTTTGTATGTTTTATCTGTTGGAATATAAGGGGGAGGGAGAAGTGGGGGTTTCATGTCCTTTTGGGAGTTCAAACTGTGGTCTTTAGGAAGTTTAGGTATATCAAACACAGTAATTCACTTATGTGATACATTTAAGGTTTATTAGAAATCATTTGCACTATTCTAATAAAATGAATGATCTTAGCTCATTCTGAGACTGTTTTCAAAGCATAATCATTTTTAAGTCCTTAAGTATATTTTGATACCATGTGAAAAAAAAGTTTGTCCCCAGAAATTGCCTGTCCATATTTAGTTAAATCTACTAACCTAAATGAGTCATATTTGAGGCAAGTTAGCCATTGTTTATAGAGAGAAGTACTGAAGTATAGAAATATTAACTAATTTGGTCATTTTTGCTAAGATCTTTATTTTGTCAACAATATTTCATCGACTTCAGTGCAATTATCCAGATGCACAAAATAATGTATTTTCCTTGGATGTTGTGGTTGACCAAGTTAATTAGTAAAATACTAATGAAGTCATGGTAATGGGTTCATCCCAAAAGGGGTCAGTTAGCTTCTTTGAGCTCCATGACCACAAATTGTGCTTCTAATTCTGGAAACTGCTATCTTACAAAAATGTCTGTTGTTAGTCATAAGGCAAAGGCATACATATATGTACATAAGACCTTGTATGGATTGCTACAAATTTGTCAGTTTCTTTAGTGAAGAAAAATCTCAAAGCATGGCAGTATTGATAGGTCAGTGCTGTTCTCTCTACATACAAACAATAACACTGTTACTAATTTAAAGTTGTGGTAGACGTCATCAATTACTAATATTTTCTACATACTAGGGATCATTCATATTGTAGAAATTTTATTTGGCACAGTGAATGACTCTACAGGTTTATCTGTACCCGACAGTAATGAGATGAGAATCATGTTACAATCATGCTGTAAAAATCTTAGAATTTTAAGGGACCTTAGAGGTGACCTTTTACCTAAGGCATAACTCTTGTGCATGCCTGTAGGTCATCATTTAGATTGATTGTAGTCAGTCTGTTATTGGATTATCATCCAGTGAGCAACAGGCAGATAATAGCTTTTTTTATTTTGTTTGTTTTTTTTTAAAGAAAATAACTTTTTGACAAAGTTATAACATAGGTAATTAAATTTTAGAGTGAAGTTACCATGGAATAGAACTTAAGAGTTCATGGGAACTCTAGAGCTCATCTAGTTCAGCCTCATCCTTTTTCTGCTCTGAGGAAACAAGCTCAGAGAGTTTAAGTGATTATGTCTGAGGTCGTTCATCTAAGGTAATATCCAAGCTTGAATTAAAATCCAATTGACTCTTCTTCTGGTGCTTTTTCCATTAGGCTATCCTGCTGTTCCTAATTGACATCTCTTTGTGTAGCCTTGTTTAGGGAGGTTGATTGGACTAGTGCAGTATACATACACTACTGTATGCTATGTATAATAGTACTACATACATACAATACACATATACATACATACATACATACATACGTACATACATACATATGCTAACTCAAGTAGAAACATCCTTGTTAGTGCATATTGTCTTAGATAATCACAAATTAACTTTGTCTGTGTTGTATTTTTATTTATTTTATTAAACTTCCCAATTACATTTCAGTTTGCCTGGGGCTGGCATTAACCCTGCAGGCCTCTGTTTTGACACCTCTAGACTAGGGCTTTAGAAGTAGTATTATACTCTCTGAATTTTCCTAGAAATGTTAATGCATATTTTGAGCCTGTTACAGCCCATGCTTAGTGTGTGTGTTGTGGCTATTTGGACAGATTTAAGGCTATGGTACTTTAATAATCTAACTCCTTTATATGAGTACCAATTTTTTTTTAAGTACTGTGGATTCCTTACAAAAAGCTTCTTTTCATTGGCTCTTAGATTTGACATCTCTGTAATGTCAAAAGTGATGAAATCCCAGTAAATTTAAGTCCTGTTAAGTATAGGAGTCACCCATGAGAACCATAAGTCAAAGTGTGGACAAGTTAAAATTACTCAGCTCAGCACTTCATGACTGAATTAGCTCCTGCACTGTTGTTTTTCACATAATAGATCCTAAAGAAAAATAAGTGCTTTATAAAATCTGTGGGATGCACCTAAATTTTATTCTGGGATTGTTTGCTATGGTAAAACCCAGTATAGTACACAGTGAGTATGCACAAGTGTGTTTTGATTATGTTGATAGCTTGGATCATGGCACATTAGCAAAGGCACTCAATATCCAGTTTCATGTTGAGGAATAGATGTTGATTGTGTCCATTCCCACAACAATTAAATTCAGAAGCTTCCCATATATAAAAGCACTTCCTTCCTACTTTCCATGGACAACTTATATAGATGTACCATAGTTTTAATTTCTACTGAAGCTTTAGTTTATTGTGTCTCTTAGACTCAAAACCTTCATATTTGTTTTTCAAATAGCAGATAATCTGCTGGTTATTTTAGGGTTTGGTATAGTAACAGGGGAACTAAAGTATATATAAATCAGGAAATCACAGCTCTAATGCCAGCTCTGCCTCTAATTAGCTGCAAATCACTTTCTGAACCTCAAGTTTCCCTACCTTCTAAACCAGGAAGTTCTACTAGATCCTCTCTTGGACCCTTCCAGCTCAGACATTCTGTAAGGCACTTGCCAAACTGGATCTGAAATAATTTAATTATTTCATTTTGAGCCTTTCTTCTTGATACAATATGATAAATTGGGCTTCTACCCAAAGACCCCCAGTCCTTCCATGTAGGATTTTCATTCTTTTGCTTTGCCCTTCGTTCATCCTACTTAGAAATATTTTGTATTTCAAAGTTTTGTTATGAATATATTTTGGGGAAGAAAAGACCTATTACTTTTAGAAACCTGACCAAATATTTTGTCCTGATGCCAGATAATAAGAAACTACTTGAAAGACTGACATGAATGCCTTTTTCTTAGAGCCTTTAATGAAAATAGAGAGATAAAATGTAGTTTTAGTTTCTACTCAGATTGAGAAATGGAGCTAAGTTTAAAAGCCAACTCACTGCAGTGATCACATTAAAGTTTTTGAGGAAAATAGATAAGAACCATGAAATACAATGCATTGAAAATTTAGAAAACCAAAACCTGTTAAAGTCTTTTAGGATGTTGGGTAAAGCTCTCCTGGCATTAGTATTCTAGATTTAAAACCAAAGTTATCTCTGTAGTTAGTCACGTTTAACTTTCGAGTGGTTATCTTTGTAGCATTTAGTCAGTCTATCTATTTTACAGACTATCAGTGGAGCATTTATTAAGTACCTTGAATGTACTAGGCACTCTACTTGGCACTAGGAATTAAAAGACCAAAAATGAATCAATTCTAGCTCTCAAGTAGTTGATGTTATTGGGTGAGATAGCATGTATGTGCATAAGTATATACATAAGAACGAAAACATACTGATAAATACAAACTAAATCCAAGGTAGTTAGGGAAGGCAAGGCCTTTGTGGCTGGGATCCAAAGAGACTGAGTAGAACATGGTACTTGAACTGTCTTGAAGTGAAGGATTCTCTTGAGAGACAGAGGTAAGGAAGGGAGTACATTGGAATTAAAAGAGAACAGACAGTACAAAGGCACTGAGATAGGAAGGTGAAGTGCCTGTTGTGTGAAGAACAGAGAAGTGATGTATAATGAGGCTGGAAAACTAGGTTGGGTCCAGCTTGTGAAGGCCAACTTGAAAAACTAAATAGTTTATATTTTGGTCCTAGGAACAGTAGGGAGGTGCTAGAGTTTTTTCAGTAGGGGAGTCATATAGTTAGAATTTCACTTAAGAAAACCACTTTGGCTGCTATGTGGTAGAACTAAATTAACAACTGAAGGAAAGTCAAAAGATTAAAGGAGTGGAGAGACTACCTTGAATGATAGTGCTGCCTTGATTGCTAAGACCATTGATAAACGTTGACAAACCACTGGTAGAATAGGAATGGGTTGGGGTCAGCTTCGGTGACCCATGCGAGGTATGGGAAGCCCAGCTGGTTGACCCTGGCCACCTGCTGAAGATTTTAGGACTATAACTTTGAGAGAAAGGTGGGTATTGGAGTCAGGGTGGACTCCCAGCCAGAAGAACAAAAACTGAATACGGTGTTGATACTGTCTCCAGGTCTTTGGCTGGTGATACAGGCTCAGATTGTTTAGCTGTCAGCCCCCCCCTTATAGGGCCTTAGGAGAGGGAGCAGCAGCATTCGTTAACGTGGAACTGGGTCCAGCACTTGCTTCCTTGCGGTTTCTAGGCAGTTTTTGATTGTATTTGCATGTCTTTATCAGGTGCAAGATGCTATCATGAAAATGTTGTATTTTTTGTTTTAATCAACTATGGTATATATCAGACACAATGATAATATATTCAAACTGGAAAGACCATATAGAGATAGTCTAGTCCAGTTTTAAAGATGAGAAGAATTTTAAAACAGGTTGACTAGCCTGCCCAAGGTTATGTAGGTACCAAGTGAAAGAGCCCGACAGGAACCTAAGTGTACTGATTCCTATTCCAGTGTTCTTTATGTTACATCTAGTGTTACAACTAATCTCTACTGGCTCTACCAAAAAAAAAAAAGTTTTGGAAAAGCTTCTACTTGTATTACAAATTGAATATTTATGTGAGTAGATTTAATTTTTATATCCTTTCAGAAATCCATGAAATAATACAAGTCATACATCAAGTCAAGCATTTATTAAGCTCTTACTATGTGCTAGGTACTGTGCTAAGCACTGAGGATGCAAAGAATGGCAAAAAACAGCCCCTACTCAAGGAATTCACTCTAATGGGAGGAAAAAACTTGGAAATAACTATTATAGATCATAGATTGGAGGTAGTCTTAAAGGGAAGGCACTAGGGAATTGAGAAAAGCTTTTCTAAAAAGTGAGATTTTGTCCGTATCATACCTTACTGAGATAACTTTGTTGTTAGTATTTCTGGCTGTGCAAATAAGGATGGCACATGTGTATACTTGCTCTCAACTCCTTCAGAAGAAAAAAGAGTGACATTCATGAGGCAGAAAAGCCCAGCAGTGTGTACTCAAGGTTATTCAGTCAGATAAGGTCTGGGGCTACTTGGATTTAATATATTCTGGCTTCAGTATATCTCAACTTATCTTCTGGCCTATACCTTAATAAACATGCACCTTTCCTCAGTTCCCTTAAGTGCAATGATTTATATTTATTGCCAGCTACTGCTTGTGAGATCACTTCTGAGAAGTAACCAGTGTGGTTTTCCTGCTGTTGGGAATGTTTAGACCTGGTGTAGTTGAAACCAAAAGGCTGATGAGTTGAACTGTGATGAGTTGAACTGTGTTCAGAAAAGTTTTTAAGAGGCCAAATGATAAACTTTTTAATCTACTTAATTGGTAGTGGGAAGTTTCTTGATTCATAGCTTAATTATGTAACAACAATATAAACTGAAATATGAATAAACCAGAAAACCTTGATCTTGCATCAAAAGGCTTTTATAACAAATGGTTTTGGTAAATATTAGTGTCCTTGTCTTTAGGAAACCAATGTGTTGTGGAAGTAGTTTTGTATTTGTGACTCATGTTTTGCCTTACATATTTTGATATGTGGTTGTGAATTGGTAATGTTTCTAGAGCTTCATTGGTATCTTCAGTCCCAAAGCCCTTTCCTCTTTTGGTTTGGCATCATTTGAACTCTGTAAACTCTGCTATCTGCCATGCCTTTAATGACAAATGCCTGCCATCATAATCACTAAACCTTTTATTTCCTGATTGTTATGTGATATGTGGTTCTTAATGAAAAGCATTCTAATCAAAAAGAAGATATTGCAGTGGTCATAGCTCTTAAATTCATGATTTTGTGTCTCAGTCCTAAAAGGTAGCATTGAAATAGTCACTTTTTGCATTGGGAGTAGTCAGATATCCATGTGATTATCCAAAAACAAATATTTTAAAAAGATACAATGCTATAAGGCAAGAATTATGTATTATATACATTCTTTATGTATTAGAGTTATATGTGTTCTTAGAACAAGAGTACAATTGTTGCTGACACTTGGGTTCAAAATGTGGTGGTTTTTTCCTATGGTTTATATTAATATTATAATTACGTTCTAAACTTTACCCACAAGTTATAAAGTAATTTTTAAGGAAATTTTTATTGATCTATTTTGTTTTTACATCATAGCTTCAGTGTGTCTGAAGCTGTGCCTTAATAACTGTGTGACTGAGCTATCCCTTATAAGAATAAAAAAAAAGGGAAAAATGTTTAGCAGAACTGATTAATAAATTGAGGACTGAGGTATGTAGTGTTCTACACTCCTGGTCCCCTACCTTTGTAAAGGGAGAGATGGTACCTTCTCATATCTCTACTTTGGGGCTAAGCTTACTCTTTATAATTTCACAGTATTTAATTTCGGTTGTTTTGTTTTTCAGTTTACATTGATCTAATTGTGTGTATTATTTTTTCAGATTTTGCTTCCCATTTTTTATCATTTTACATAAGTCATCTTATGTTTCTGTATTCATCATATTCCTCCCTTCTTAAAACATAACAATATTCTACAAACACCCACCACCGCCAGTCAGTTTTTCTGCCCCAAGTCTTTCCCCACTCTAATGCATCCATCCACACAGCTGCCAAAGCAGTTTTTGTAAAGCACAAGTCTATGTCATTTCCCTACTCAGTAAACTCCAGTGGTTCTCTATTGCTTCCAGGGTCAAATGTAAAGTACTTCATTTGGCGTTTAAAGCTCTTCTCAACCTGGTCTTTTTCTTCCTTTCCAGTCTCCTTCACATTATCCAGCCATATTGGCCTACTTGTCATTTGCTTATGACACTCCATCTGTCTCCATATCTTTGTACTGGATGTCCCCATGCCTCAAATGTGCTCTCTCTTTCCTTACTTCCACCTCTTAGAATCTCTGGCTTCCTTCACAACTCAGCTCAAACTCCACCTTCTACAGGTCTTTCCCCATTTTCCCCAGCTGCTAGAGCATCCTTTCCTAAGTTACCTTCCATTTACTTTGTATATACTGTTCATGTACCTTTTTATATATGTGTTCTCTCTCCTATTAGAATGTAAGCTCCTTTAGAGCAGAGACTGCTTCTTTGTATCCCAGCATTTAATACAGTACCTGGCCATAGTAAGTGCTTAATAAATGCTTATTGATTGATATATCACAGCTTGTTTAACTATTCCTCAGGCAATGGGCATCTGCTTTTTTCCTACTTTGCTAGCACAAAAAGCTCTGCTATGACTATTTTAGTGTATGTGGCCTTTGTGTCCATTGACTTAGTTAGGGTATATGCCTAGCAATGGAATCTTTTGAGACAAAGAGTATTGACATTTTAGTCACTTTGTCAAAATTCCAGGTTGCTTTCCAAAATCATTGGACCAGTTCAACAATGGTGCATTAGTATTCCAAATAAAGCAATTTTTAGAGGAAACCTATTATTCATATTTCTTTGTTCCCAAAACCTAATTTGCTTTAATGTAATCCTCTTTGGAGACATGCCACCAATCTCATCTGACCATAAAACTGCCACCAAAGACACTTTAATGTGTTGAATAGGTGCCTCAGCTGGTTGCTTAATTTGTACCTGTTTACTATACTTACCTAAGTCAGAACAATCAAAAACAATTGTTTTAAGTACATTTTCCTTTTCTTAAGTATATTTCCTAGATAGGAAAGGTATGCTTGTAATAAAAGTCATTTCCAATTTTAGTTCAGTGAATATAGACACTGGCAAATTAAAGATGACAAAATCTGTCAGTAGGGATATGACAATCATAAATAAGTATAATATTGATACCTGTTGGGACAATGAGAAACCTTGTATTTCTAAAATTATATATCATACTTCATTATAATTTTGTATAACCTCAACACCCTTTTTTTCTTTTCTTTTTTTTTAAAAGAAAGCTGATGTTTTCTGTTAGACATATACTGTCAGATAGGGCTACAGTCTATCCTCCCATATGATGTGGTAATCTTTTCTACAACATTCCTAACAATCTTAGCCTTTCCTAGAATACTTTATATTAACTTGGGCAAATCACTTTAACCTCCCTAGGCCTCCAAAGTCCCTTCCAGTTTTAGATCTATGAACCTATAATCCTGTCTATTTGCTGCAATGTAACAGCTTAAGACTTTTACACATCCCTAGTAGAGTATCAACCAATATTCTTCAACAGATGTGGTTCCTTGAGAAGGGCAAGGACTTTTTTTTTGGGGGGGGGGTGTATTTGTGTCCTCGCGCACAGAGTGTGCAGTGTCTGCCACATACAATTGCTCAGCAAGCATTTATTCAGCACTTACTATGCCCTGAGTAGAGTGCTGTGTTGTTGGGGATACATAGGAAAAATAAAAAGTTAAATTGACTTGAAATCTCTTTGTAAGTTTTTTCTTACTCATTTCAGCAAAGCATTATGTTAAGAGAAACATAAAGATAAATGAAGGCACTGCTTCCATTCCAAGAATTTACATTCTCTTGTAGAGGACATCAAACATCTGTAATACAAAAATTTTTAAAGAATAAGATAGCAACAAAATTCTGTAAAGAGTTCAAAAAAGGGAAAGTTGACCATGTGGGAACTTCTCTTGTCTCTCAGAATACTGAGAGAGTTTTTCACTTAGGGAGATGAAGAACTGTCACTTCATATCTGGGACAGGGAACATATGAACCCTGTGAGGAAGCCTCTCAGCCGAGCCTATTAATTTTGGGTCCCTTTGGAATGATGTAAGTAAAAGTTAGCTTCAACAGATGTGTTTCCTAGAGAGTGATCTTTTTTTGTGAATCAAGTTATTTTAGATATGCTTGGAGAGTCTTGCAATTTTTGAAAGAAACTCTGTGGTGAAAATTTTTGTAATAAGAGCTAGTACTCCCTAAGGTTTCATGTTATATGCCAAGTTCCCTTGAGATTTCACACTTATAAAAATATTAATGTAAAAGCTGTGTATTTGTTCCAAAGTATAGCACAATATACATTTTGAGGGAGATTTCTTTTTCCTTAGAGCTACACATTCAATGATAGCAAAAAAAAAGCTAACTAATAATGACTTTTAAATGTTTGTGCCATTGTGGCATTCCCTATCTTTAACCCTAAGTAAAAGGGAAAAATGGATAACAGCCTTTTAAGAAGGGCTTCATTTGTTTCCCTCAGATATAGACATGCTTTTAGATTTCTGACTTGTTGTTAATTTTCTTCTCACTACAGATTGCTGCTAAAATTGGAGATGCAATTCCTCACTTGAATAATTCCACACCCCTAGTGGACCCCTCAGTTTATGGTTATGGAGTACAAAAACGACCTTTGGATGATGGAGGTAAGTTGCCTTTTAAAAGATAATGATCCTTTCAGATTCTTGTGAATCTGTTTGAAATTTCTTTTTTTAAGTACTTTCTTAAACTTCTCATTTTTATTAGGAATAGTAGAGGAAGTATTTGAGATGAAATTCTAAGAATTGAATATGACTTTCTTAGCTATTCCCCAGTAGTTCTTGTCTTACTTGCCTTCATAAGATAAAAATTCTTTTCAATGCTGGCTTATCTTTGAAATGAAGACTTTATTTAGTTCTGAGTATCAATTTTGAAGTAATCTGACAGAGGAGAAGTTTGGGTTGACTTGGTCTTCCATCCATTTTGTGTACATATGTGAATTGAGTCCTTTGAGAACTTGAATGCTGGCATGTAGATATTTTCAGAAGCTATAGATCAAGATCATCCCTAGCCCATCATACATGTCAGGAGGGACAGAAGGTAGCAGCAAAGTAAGGAAGTGCTAACTGGAGCCACGTGCAGTGGATACTTCAGGTGTCCTGAGAAGCCTGGCAAGAGCCCCGAAAAACTGGCAAGTTGGGCTCTGGTGCCACCACTGATTGGATTACTGATATGACTACTCTTAAAGAATGAAAGAAATAAGGTATTGTAATTTTGCTAACTGGCCCTACTGAAGGTTTGAATACTACAAGAAAGAAAGCAAAATAGATTGGAACAAATCAGAAACACCTGTCAGCACCCCATCTGATGGGCTGTGCAGTGGAGATGGCCCTGGCCACTGAAGTGGGCACACAGTAAGTGTACAAGAAATGGATTAAAGATAGGAATATTTTGATTATGTGCCACTACTATCGCTTAATAAAATTGTAAACGTCTTCACATCTGTCGAAAAGGGGTTCATGCTACTTTTTGCCAGTGATATGCTTGCCTCTCAGTAACGTGACATTTGCCAACTAGTAAAAGGCCAGCACAAAATAATAACTATATTTCTAAGCTTATGTTAGATTAAATAATAGTTGAAATTGAGGAGGTACTAAAATCTGAAGAAGGAAAAGTTGAAGAACCTTAGGTCATTAAAAATCTTCCCAGTGTTAACCCCAGAAATTATACCTAATAACAGAACAGATGAAGTGGATGGAAATACTTAAATTGTAATTTCAAAAAGTCTTTTTTGTACTTGATGACATGAATCTAACTGACAGATCAGTTATACCAAAACAGTCATTTTTAAAAGCTGATATCTGCTATAACTATTTTAAAAAGCTGATATCTACTGTAACTATCATGAATCAAGACATTCTTTCACAGTATTTGACAAAATGTAAAAGCATTTCAGGACTTGCTCACAGCAGTGTATGTCGTAGCCGTTGCCATGGTAAGAATCAGAAGAGGAAAAGTGGAGCTCTTAAAGAATACCCCTAAGAGCAAGTGTCAAACCCCATTGTGACAGAAGCACCTTAAGAAAGCTGTTAGAGACCTAAGGAAGGGCACCAGAAGATTGCGTCAGTATCCAGCTGGTACACACTGTAAAAACTTTAATCCTCTTTTACTAAGGTAAAGGCAACAAAAAAGAAATATGAAGAAAGGAATCTGAAAAACAAAAACATTAGAAATTCTAGATTCCCAGAATTAGTCAAGAAGTTATTTTTTAGATGTTTCCTATGGGCTATGCACGGTGCTTAACCACTGTGGTTATAAAGAAAGGCAAAACCAGTCCCTCTCTTTGAAGTGCTCACAGTCTAATGGGGGAAACAACATTCAAACAAGACAGATGTAGGTATATCTATTTATACAAATGGGAATAAATTGGAGGTAATATCAGAAGGCACTGGAGGGGGAAGGGAGGGGAAAGGTGAACTGGGAAAAGTCTCTTGTCTTGAAGGGAGCCAGGAAGCAGAGATGAGGAGGGAGAGCATTCTAGGCCTGGGAGACAGCCTGTGAGAAATAGTCAGAAGATAGAAGAGTATCATGTGAAAGGAGTAGTAAGAAGGCCAGATTCAGTGAATTGTAGAACACATGAAAGGGACTGCAAAGATAGGGAGGGACCAGGTTATGAAGAGTTTTAAAACATTATTTTATATTTGATTCTGGAGATAAAAGCAAGCCATTGGAATTTTTTCAGTAGAGGATGACTAGGTAAGATCTGAACTTTAGGAAGATCACTTGGGCTGCTGAGTAGAGAGAGGATGGACTAAAAGTAGGTTAAATGGTACAGAGAATCAAAGCATCACCCCCTCCTCCCTGGAAAAAACCGAAACAAACAAAAAACAAATACAACAAAAACTATACTATAGATTCTTTAAAAGATCAGATAAGAGAGAACTCTAGAAGGACATATAATTCATTGCAGGAAGTACAGTACAATAAAAATTCGAGTTAGATTAAACAGGAGGCAGAAAGCTTACATATCATTAATTAGTGAATGACATAATAGTTACGTCAAAGGAAGTAACTAGAAATCTAGCCCCTCTACAAAACTAGAAAATGCTGAGGCAAAGTAAGATCCATGATTTTCTAAACATTTCCAAGTGGCAACTAGCAAGGCACCTTCCTAGTATGTATGCCTGATTCCATATTAACTGAAGGTACCGTTTATTATCAAAAGATGAGAATGCAAGTGATCTCTCCAAATGTAGGCCAGTTATGGCCTTACGTACTTTATACCAAAGCATTTGCCGCTTTTACTATGAAGAGAGCATCTATAATTACTTAATAAGAAAACAGTATATTGACTTGTGACTAGAAAGGGTATTCCAGAAAATCCAAGTGGTGTAAAGAGCAACTTGACAATCTAACCCAAAAAACTATAGCATATTATTTTTGTTGATTATCACAAAAACCTTTTAAGTCAAAAACTTTGACTTAGTCTATTCACATATCCCATATAAAATAAATTTATAGTATCTACTTGGATAACTAATTTCCTATTTAAGATATACCACCAACACAATAATCTCAAGAATAATTAATATAAAACGTGGTATTTTTCAGAGAGACAGTTTAAGACCATTATGTTTCTCTCTAGCTTTAAGTATATTATCATACTTCCCAAGTAGAATGAAGTATAAGTTCCAGATTAAAGAAGTCAAATAAGAATATTGTGTATGGATCAAATTATATCAAGCTCTATGGCTCCCTCAAAATGGATCTTTCTCCAGTGATACCAGAATGTGATTTGAACTTGATAAGTGTAAAATTCCTAATGTATACCAAGGAAAGATGGGGACTGAAGACTTCAAGCCTAAATGTAGACTATGGTTGAAGGTGATGCCTACAAATACCTTAGTCTCCACCAGGCAAAACACATTGAGTAAGAAGATAACAAGGAGAAGGCTATGGCTGAATATAGTAAAGAAACTTAGTGGCATTCTGAAATCAAAGCTGATAAAGTTGAAAATAATTAACTACACAATATCAGTCTTGTGCCAGTATTATTAGTAATTCTTATGCCAGTAGTAGTAGTAGTAGTAGTAGTAGTAGTAGTAGTAGTAGTAGTAGTAGTAGTAGGATAGTATAAAACCTTTGGAATTTTAAAAGGGACAGTAACACATTTGGAAAGTGATCTAACAAAAAATATGTATTAACAAAATTCAGAATATATCATTCTAAGGCATCTATAAAATGATTAACGTTTCCATGCCAAAAAGAAGAAATTAATAGATATTCTTAGAACACATGATAAACAAGTCAAAAACCTATTGAAAAGCTTTTAGAATAAGCACGTATCACTTTCACTGGACAATAATAACAGATAAAATGGGCACAGTTATTGAATCAAATGGAACTGAAAGTGGCTGACCTCTAGATTGAACTTAAGAAATGACTAATATCCAAGAATTGAATCAAAAGGCCCTCCATGAGTGACATCCAGAGGAGCAATATGTCAACAAAGAAGCATCAGACATGCCTGACTCATGCCTTTTTTTTTGTGGGGTTTATTATCATAGTTCAGGACTGTGGTTAAGTTCAGGTCATTACTACCAGAAACTACAGAAAGGTTACCCTTAAGGAGTCTGGACTTAGTGTTCAATATAGATTATAGATGGAAACAGTGGAGTTTTTGAAACATCTTACTGTAAGTTACTAAAATTTAGTGCTTATCAAGTACTTAGTGGCTAGAATTATGCATCAGAAACTTGCTGTTATGTAGTCAGTCAACAAGCATCTGTTCAGTGTTTAGCCTGAGAGGCAGGCACTGTGCTAAGCATGAGCATATAAAGAAAGGCAAAAACAATCTGCCCTCAAAGAGCAGTCTAACAAATTCTAGCAAATCCCTATACTACAAATACAGTTTAATATCCTGGACAGCTTCACTAGTGAGCTGTATTGGAACCAGACAATCAACATAACCTGAACTGTTATCCATAATCACCTTGATGTAATATTGTTGCACAAGAACTTAAAGAACTGTATTTATTATGTTAATGGGAGATAAGCAGTTTCTTGTTTGACTCAATTTAGATGTCCATTATATTGGGCTTCTTGTGACCTTATAGATAACTGGAAAATTTCTACATCCTTTTCTTTCCAGGGCTCTCACCTTTTATTTCTTTACTTCCCAAGACTGAAGAATACACAGTTTTTTTATTATTGTTGAATTGCTCTTTGGACTGCTTTGATTCCTTTTAGTGCCTTGATCTTTTGACTTTCAATTGTTAATTAAGAGAATTTAGAATCTCTGTTATGCTTTCCGTTGTTTTTTTCCTTTCACTTAATTGGGCCATATCATGTCTGAGTTAACATCAATATCTTGCTGATCCTATAGAAAACAAACTTGTGAAAAATTGCTTTCGTTATTTTACATTTGGTGTTCCATAGACTATAAAGGAATGATAATGGTTAGTGACTTTTTCCAAGACCTTTTCTACCTGATTCTGTCAGAAAAGCTGGAAACGATAACAACAACAATAATAATTGACATTTATATATCATTCAAAGGTTTTCAAAGCACTTCACACGCATTATCTCTGGGACCTTACAGTAGTTCTTTGCATTGGATACATGAATGTTATTACCTCCATATTTAGGTCAGGAAACTGTAGCTCACAGCAGGATTCAAGCCATGGTCTCTCCTGACTCAACTTCAGCTCTTTTTATAATACAGTGTACTGCATCTCAGAGGAAGGTGATGTGATATTCTCTCTCAGGTTCATGTGTAGTGTTTTTTCTCCTCATTCTTTTGTATTATTGAGGTTCTCATGGAAGTAACCTTAGCTACTCTTCACTTTTACCCGTAGGTGTTGGTTGGGCATGGCTTCTTTGCCATACTCTCCAGAAAGATAAGAACTGCTATTGTTTTCAGATGGCTTACACTAGTCTTTTTTCTAGGTATTACTGTAAAGAAATGTGATCAATAAGTTTAGTTGAACATCAGAATGTTCAAATGAGTATGTTTCCTTCAAAGTAGTCACTTTGGGGAAACTATATGATTCTTTACCTGATCTTTCCAGTCCTCAAAACATTTCTAGAATTCTTCCTAAAATTGCCTTCAGAATACACAGCATAACGTTTTGAATATTCTCACTTGGGACCACTCCATCCTTAGAGGATCGTTTTGATTTTTGGAAATACCCGAGTCGTTTGAAGTGGTCTGCTCAAGAAGATAGATGATTGTGCTGGGTCACAATTTTCTGACATATGAAGACGTGTGACGTTAAGATTGGATTTTCTGTCTCAGAAAGCCCTGATGAAAGAGGAGTTCCGGAAAAATATATGACCCTCAAAGGTGGTTATTTTGAAGGGAAAAGCACTCATTTCAGTGTCCATGTTCTGGTCTATTTCTTAAAATAGTTGCATCCCAGATTGGGTAATCTGCCAGCTGAACTGAATTTACAGTCCAGATAGTGGAGAAGAAACAGGAACTATCATACAAAAACATACAAATGGCTTTCAGATACCAGCGGGATTCTGGTTCATAGATCTACAGCTAGAAGGGGCTTCAGAGGTTATTGAGTCTCCAGCCCTATTTTACAGATGAAGAATTTGAGATCCGAGGTCTAGAGAGATTAAGGGACTTAACCAAGTTAAGGCAGGTAGTAAACACAGTTGAAAATACCACTGGAAAATGCTTTACTTAGACTTTTTTGCTTGCCTTCATGGACTAATGTTAGTGTTTTCTTAGATAAACATTACTGCTTATGTTTTCTTCATTTTATATCTAGTAAAAAATCCATAATGTAAAGTAACCCTTTTTATCAGGGGAGGGATGTGCAGGCGTAGAGGAGGAGGAGATTCATGTTTCATTTCTTGCCACATGGCACCACTCTAAACATCATGTCTGGCTTTCCACATAAATCTTTTTAATGGGTGGTCTCTCTGACCTACCACTTCCAGAATTCTAGATCAGTATGGCACATCTAAAAAAATAAACTTTGTTTTCACCTACTGCGTACAGTTAAAGCAATAAAACATATGTATATGTATTGAATTGTTAATCTTATACCCTAGTGGATGCAATGCTTAGAACACATTGGAATGAAACTTCTTAATGGCGTTTCGTGCACCTTAAATTTTTTCTGCTGTTAGTCTACTTTACTTAGTCTATTATAAGAATATTTTCTGCTCTTAGTCTGTTATAAGAATAGTCTTGAAATAGATTCTTCCAGTGTTCCCATTTTGCAGGTGAAGAAACCAAGGAACAAATAAATTCAAGTGACAGCCAAAGAATATTGCTCATTTCATTGGGTAATTTTCCTTCCTTCATGCTTCTAATGTAATATAATTTCATCTGTACTTGCCACTTTGGGCTAAATCTTTTTAAAAGAAAATGAAAGCTTTCCCCTTTTATTCTCAAAGATAGAGTCTGCCTAAGGTAAAAATATTTAAATCTTCTCTGTTAGGAAGCCTATCTCATCTATGGACTAGGAATTCCTGTGTGTTATACAAAAACTTACTTGTATTTGAACAAGAGATTCCCCTCTAACTTGTCTTTTTTCCATTTTTCTTCTAAAATTATCTTTTTCTTGTTGCATACTGAATTTCTTTTGGCTTAATTACAAGATTATGCAGATTTAATTTATGTGTTTCGATTGAAGTCATTTAAGTTATGAATTATTTCATAAGCCCAAGTGGTAGCAAATATCAAAATTATGAGAAGGTTCATTGATATGGGATATATCTTAATGTCCCAGTAATCAAAAATGAAATTTCTTTTTTACCTAGATTTATTCTAGATATGTAAATTTTTAGCTAAACTTTGTTAGATAACCTGAATATTGAGTTTGACAACATCATTTCATCATTTGTTTTCCTGGCATGCACAAGAGATAAGGTCATGGGCCTAGGTGTTCCATTTTCTTGAATAAATATGTAAGATACTTTTTTTTTTAATGTTGATGTTTACTTGACAGCTATGTTAGAGTCAAAACCATATTGCCATTTCATTCATTAAAAGTTTAGGAATAAGGGGTGGCTAGGTGGCGCAGTGAATAGAGCATCAGCCCTGGAGTCAGGAGTACTTGAGTTCAAATCCGGCCTCAGACACTTAACACTAGCCATATGACCTTGGGCAAGTCACTTAACCCCAGTTGCCCTCCAAAAAGCAAAAACAAAAAACAAAAAAAAAGTTTAGGAATGCAAAAAATAATGAGAATGATTTGGGCATTTCTTAGTACTGCAAGACTGGAATTTTTCAGTCTAATGAAGAAATGGATATCCATAAAGGCAAATATTTCTTAAATTGCATTTTGTAAATAGTGACTGAGCCTCTGAATTGTTCAGAAAAGAAGCTAGCCGTTGAGCATTTCTAGTTGATCTAAGAAATAATCTTTTCTTTGAGATTGCTGTTGTTTCCTGTGAGACTAGCAAGATATTGATGTTAACTCAGACATGATATTGCCTAATTAAGTGAAAGGAAAAAAAATGCTGGATCTCAGTCTATGGCTATAAGGGAAGTGGGGGTCTAGAAGTAAGGATAGGTGTGGTACGCACAGCCTGCTCCTCCTGCATCAGAAGGTAGATAATAAAATGTCACTTTTGACAGACCTGGAGTTGGCCTGTCGGAGTGGGCTTCTAAAGGACTGCAGCCTGTGAGTTATTGTGAAGTGGTGGTTTTCTGTATTCTCAATGTTCCTCAGAAGAAATCGCACCAAAGAAAATTTGAAATGGTCCCTAATATATCAATTGTGTTAAAACAAATTCACATCTTTAAATGTGTTATAGAAGAACTGACTATTAGAATTCACACAATTTGAAGTTATAATTATGGTAGAACCTGGTAATTGATTCCAAACCAATGGAAATAGACATTGTGATTTAAATTAATAACCATTAAAGAGGATTCATTACCAATGAAGATCTAGCTGTACATAATTCTATAGTCCTTTTGCAGTGTATAAAGCAAATAATTTTGAATTTTCGAAAAGTTACTTAGCATTGGCTATAAATACTCAAAATCTTTCTTTTTTCTTTTTTGGAGGGGGGGCAGGGCAATTGGGGTTGTGACTTGCGCAGGGTCACATTGCTAGTAAGTGTGTCAGGTGTCTGAGGCTGGATTTGAACTCAGGTCCTCAAGATTTAAGGGCCAGTGCTCTATTTACTGTGCCACCTAGCTGCCCCTCAAATTCTTAAGATAAAACCCAGATAGTTTACAACTCAGTGAATAAACTTGAAGGTCACAATTTTGAGATGTAATAGAAAAGGGATTCGTTCTGGATGTAGAATTTTGGTTAGTTGTATCAAAGGGCAGAATACTCTTTTAAGTACTTTCGAATCATCAGTTCTCCTTAAAAAATTAAGAGTTATGTCTGCTATTGGGGCAGGAATTTAAAACTGAAATTTCTAATTTATCTTGAGTGTTTTTCTGTCTTTGTGAAAATACTTGGACACAAGAGCCACTCCCATCCTAAACTTTTGATCAGACTGTTTTAACACTTAATAAGACTTCATGACTATGTTATCTGATGCCAGGATATGAGTGAAATGCTAGAATCTTTAACTTGTTCTTCATAGATTGAAAATAACCTGAACCTCAGATTAACTGATTGACAGAAATAGGTGAAAATATTGTTGACTTTATTAAGGTAGAATATAGAATTCTTATTGCATTAGGCATCCTATAGATCTGCTTCCTAATATCAGTAGATATAATCATATAGAAATAGGAGTAATAGGCAATGTAGTGTCACAGACAGAGTGCTGAAATTAGAATCAAAGGTCCTGGGTTCAAGTCCCAGCTTTTTATATTTAGTTACTAGTCATTTTGACCTTTCCCAGGGCTAGTGTTGAGTAAACCCTTAATCTCTAAACTTGAAGGGAATTAAGGTCTCAGGCTTTGAAGAGTTTTGCAAATTAGCTTATCCCAACTTTTTTTTTTTAGAGGGGGGAGGGCAGGGCAATTGGGGTTAAGTGACTTGCCCAGGGTCACCTGACTAGTAAATGTGTCAAGTGTCTGAGGCCAGATTTGAACTCAGGTCCTCCTGACTCCAGGGCCAGTGCTCTATTCACTGCATCACCTAGATACCCCATCCCAACTTCTAAACCAGTCTCTTTAAGTCAGTGGTTCTCACCCTGTGGGTCGTGACCCCTTTGGGGATCGAATGACCCTTTCACAGGGGTTGCCTAAGACCATCGGAAAACACATTTCCAATGGTCTTAGGAACTGAGACACCACTCTTCTATCCATCTCCGGGCAGGTTGCCCACATGCAGATACACCCACATATGAGTATTAAAGGGTTGAGGCATTAAGAAGGTTGAGAATCACTGCTTTAAGTAATTAACTGTAATAATTTAATAAATTTCAAACTGGAATAATAGTGGTTTCCCATTAAGAATACCTCATTCCTAGGTGGCACGGTGGATAAAAGCACTGGGCCTGGATTTAGGAAACCTGAATACAAATCCAGCCTCACTTACTAGGTTTGTGATCCTGGGCAAGTCACTTAACATCTGTTTGCCTTGGTTTCCTTATAATTGTAAAATGGGGATAATAATTTTACTAATTTCTCAGGGTTATTATGAGGATCAATGAGGTGTTTGTAAAATATTTTGCACCATGCCTAGTGTCTAGTAGGCACTCAGTAAATGCTTAATTTCTTCCTCCTTTCCTTTCCTTAGAATTAGTCAACATTCCACAAACGTTTATTATGTACCTCCTATGGGAGGCCTACTTCAGGGAGGGCAGAGCTAGAGGACTGGTAAAGACAAAGGGAATCCGTTCCCTGCTCTGAAGGAGTTTACAGTTTTGTTGGGTTGTTGGGTGAATCTTCATCATTGGTTACCTAACATGTCTTTCCAAACAAATATTTTCTAATATTTTATCTTAAACAGTGAAATAGTTTGCATGTTTTATTTACTGTCTATCTCAATGGCTATGGTAATATTTTCAATCTTCCTTCTTTTGTAACTTCCTATAAATCAACAAACATTTGTTAAATTACTGTGGGGGGGGGGGGGTATTGTATTAAGCATTGAGGTCTCAAAAGACAAGAATGAAACAGGTTCTTTCCTCTAGGAACTTACATGCTATCAGGGAAGAAAGCATCTACACACATAAAAATGGACAAAATAAATATAACCTAAGCTGCTGTGAGAGCACAGGGAGAGTCAGGAAAGGCTTCATGTGGAAGGTGGTATTTGAAGTGAGTTTTGAAGGAATCTAGGTAATCTAAGAGGGTGAGGAGGGAGAGCATTGCAGGCATAGGGACATACTACAAAGGCAGGAAACGGATCATTATGGTAAAGGAACAGCCAAGGCCAGTTTAACTCACCTATAGAATTCATGAAGGAGAATAATGTTTAATAAGGATGGGAAAGGAGGTTGGAACTAGATTGTAAAGGGCTTTAAGACTCCAGACACAGGACTTTGTATTTGCTTTGCTTGGTGATAGGAAGCCACTGGAGTTTATTGAGCACAGGAGAATGACATTGTCAGAATTGTGTTTTAAGAAAATCACTTTGATAGCTTTGTAAAGAATGAATTAGAGAGGGGGACGGAGCCAAGATGGCGGTGTAGGAGCAGCAACATATCACAGCTCTCACATAGCCACCTCAAAATACCCATAAAATATGACTCTAAACAAATTCTAGAACTCCAAAATGCACACAAATATACTTTCCGCTAAAGGCAGCTCGGCTAGGAGGAACCATCTCAGCTCTGCAAGCCGAAACCAGCGTAGCCTGAAACCGCAGCTTTGCCCCAGAGGCAGCTGGATGAGTCGGGCCGAGCCCCAGCTGGAGCTTCCAGAGAGCGGATCTGAGGTAGCTGTGGCAGTTTCCAGAATTATCAAGCCATAAGGGGAAAAAAAAGGACTAAGGGAAAGGTTAGTGGAGCTCAGCTAAATCGGGGGAGAAAAGCGGTCTGGCCAAAGCGCCTCCAGGGCAAGGAAGCTGCAGAAGCGGAGATCTTGAACCCACCTCCACACTGCTGCTTCAGAACTACCGACCTGCAGACTGCGGGGGGACCAAATGATCGTTCACAGGCAAAGTGCTCTCGCTTTGAGCGGCCTGGACCTGGATCGCGGTCTTGGGCGGGGGTCCTAGGATGTCTTTTCAGTAAGCCAGAGTTGGGGAGGGACCCAGCAGCCTCCTAAAAGCTCCGGCAGCTAGGAAAACCCCAGCGATTTGGGACAGAGCTTTCCCCTCTGGAAGCAGAGTTCCACAGAGCTAAAAAAAAAAAAAAAATTTCACTGACCGGCCAGGCATGAATAAGCATAGGAAGCAAAGTAAGAACGGTAACCAAACTTTAGACTCCTTCTTGGGGGGAAAAGAAGGATCAAGGCAGGGAACGAGAGGAAGACAACACAGTCAGAACTCCCATACCAAAAGCTTCCAAGAAACATGAAGATTGCCTAAAAGCTAGAGATCAGCTTAAAGAAGATTTTGAAAACCAAATGAGAGAAGTGGAAGAAAAATTGGGAAGAGAAATAAGAATGATGCAAGAAAATCATGAAAAGAGAGTCAACAACCTGACTGAAGAAATTAACACCTTAAAAAATAGATTAACTCAAATGACAAAAGAGGCCCAAAAAGCCAAT
>CM053585.1:214399252-214434405 GCA_028646515.1 Pseudochirops corinnae
GGGGGTTCTTCCTTCTTTGCTAGGAAGGTGTAATGCCATGCACAAGCAGATTCCCAAAAGAATGCTACTATGAACAGCTTTTAAGGTTCAGATTACACATACAGTGAACATTCCATTTATTCCATTACAAATCAAGGCAAACATTCACAACAAATCATAATATAATATTCACAACATTACATCTTATCACAGAAAATCACAATATAGTGTTTACCACAGCTTAACATTTAGAATGGCCACACAGTTTTCACTACAGTGGCCACAATATTTAGAACAAAGAACAAAAGAATAATCATCTGGTTTCCCTAAGGGGGAAACCCTCCTTACTTAATCATTCAGTCAATTCACAATATTGTAATCAATACTTGATCATTCAATCAATTTGAAATACAATAATCAATCTTCCACTCATGGGGCAAATCAATACTTAATCAATTACTCATCTAGATTCACGATTACTAAATATCATTAATCACTAAGTACAGTCATTAGAAAATTACACAAACCCTCCACCCTTCGGTGTCTAGTAAACTCATTCAATATCCAAGGAGAGGCCTTTTCTTCACCTTGACTTGGGGTGGTCTCTCAGATTCCCTGGATCCCCTTCCATGGTCCCAATTCCTACCTGAATTCACCAAAGAGTCACCTGGATTCAGGGGCAGACAGCTCCCAGGTCCTTGTCCAGTCCTCTGGGCAGTCCCTGGCACACACCAAAGTTCACAGGATCCAGCACATCTCAAACCCTTCACCACTTCTGTTACTGGGAACTCAAAGATCAGCCAAGCCATGAACCAACAAAGGCTTATCCTGGTCATGCTTCTTCAGTCCTCTAGCAGTTCAGCTGACCCTAGGACCCAGTAGAAAACTCAGCCTTCCAGGCAGCAGCAGTAATACTGGCCTTCTAGGTGGCAACAACAGCCACTTCAGCCTTCACCAGATTCTGGTCTCGGGAAAACTCCAACTCAGTTCTCAGTCAGCTTGCAGATACTGGGAGAGAAACACTCTCTCTCTCTCTCTCTCTCTCTCTCTCTCTCTCTCTCTCTCTCTCAAGAAAACTCCAACTCCGTTCTTCAGTCCAGCAGCTCAGCTCCCAGATGCTGGGACAATCCTGCTTCCTCCAACAGGGGCCTCCAGGAGGAAGATTCCCAATTCTGTCTCTCTGTCTCTAGAACACACTGGCCTCCTGTCTCAGCCAACTCCCTCCTGCCACATCAGGACAAGAGAAGAGTTCACACCTTCCTTACTTAGCCCTAAGTTACTAAGTGCTAAGTATCTGCTAAATTGATTGCTGTTACAGAAGGTTAGGCAAAACAGTAGCTCTTTCTGAAGTGAGACTCCTTCTTTCCCACTTTGGACTACCCTGAAATTCATGAGGTCTCTTTGCTCTTCTGTTTTGCAGGCCAACATTGGGCAGAAGGAGGACTTTGAAGAGGCCAGGAAGAAGGCATTGAAACTGGGAGCCAAAAAGGTAGTGATAGAGTAGGAAGTGGAAACTGGGCAAGGGGTGGGGGTAGAGAGTGGGCACGAGGAGGGACTGGGCACAGGAGGCAGCAGACAAGTCACGGACTTTGGTTGCTGCTTCTTATCTAAACCCCAGCCCATGCTGGGTACAGACATAGGCAGTTTCTCTTGGCAATAAGTGGAAGGCCCTGCACCCTTTCTGAAATTTTGGCTTGGAGGCCCAGAGTTAAGTTTATGCCACTAGCTAGGAAAGAGAGAGACTCAACCTTCCTGCTAGTTTGGGACCTTTTTTGTTCTTTGACTCCTTCTCCCAATCTGATTAGGAACATAGGCAACAGAGAGAAAGGGATTGTCCCCCCAGGAGGAAATTGGGGTGAGAGCTAAACAATATGGGTTTGGGTCCCTTTGGAGAAGAAAAATCTTTATCTTCTGCCCCTGTGACATCTTTTGGGATAGTACTAGTTCCTGGAATCAAAGCTTCCAGGCACTGTGGGAATTTCCCTAGCCTCCTGGGCAGAGATTGTTTTACCCTGCCTCTAGACCTTTGTTCTGGCTTGTGTCTCTATGCCTTTCTTCTTTAAGGAAGACTTCCAGACCAGGTCCAGATTTCCTCCAACGGGCTTTTGTTCCTTTCGCCCCATAGGTTTTCATCGAGGATGTCAGTAAGGAATTTGTGGAGGAGTTCATCTGGCCAGCTGTTCAGTCCAGTGCCCTCTATGAAGATCGTTACCTCCTGGGCACCTCCCTTGCCAGACCTTGCATTGCTCGAAAACAGGTGGAAATTGCCCGTCGGGAAGGGGCTAAATACGTGTCCCATGGAGCTACAGGAAAGGTAAAGAATTGGCAGTGCTATTTGAGGGGGATAAGGGTGTGGGAAGCTTTGTAGATGGCAAAGATGCAGATGATGGTCTCTAAGGAAAGGTGCCCAACAATCACAATCCTAAACGAGGAGACCAGGAATTCCTTGGTAAGATCATAGCTAACGAGAAGGAAGGGACCTGGGGAGCTGTGCCATCCAATTCCCTGATTTATAGATGAGAAATCTGGGACCCAGGGAAGCTGAGTGCCATCTTAGAGATAGCATGTCTGTATTACCCATTATGACAAATATGCCCCAAACTCTTTATCTGTGGCTTAGGAATGTAGTCAGAGAAATAAAGTTAGGCAGACACACATTCACACAGAACACCCTGAGTATGCCTGTATTGGGAAACAGGCCCCACAATGACCCACAAAACCCCAAGGACAGTGGAGCCAGATTAAAATGTAATTGAGAAATATTTAACAAAATTTAAAAAAATACAGCAATGATAATGCTAGTTTGTGGTTTTCTAAGTCAGTATGTGAACCACAGTAGTCAGTTTCTATTTGAATTTGACACCACTGTTTTAGAAGGGGCCGGAAACATCTAGTTTTTAATCCCAGTTCTACCACTGAGGAACCATGTGACCTTGGGCCAGTTCCTTCCCCCTCTCTGGGCCTCAGTTTCCCCATAATATAAAGTGAGAGGGGTTGCACTGGCTGATTTCTAAGATGGCTTCAATTTAGCAATATATGACTAAGTATGCCTGCACTGGGTAGAGTCCTGTCCTGAGAGTTGGGAGTGGGAGAGAGAATATTAAGTCTGGGTGAGACATGGCTTGGTCTTTCAGCTCTACCATTCTCTGAATCTGTAATTCTATAAAATGTCTATTTCCCCCTGCTCCAAACCCTTTTCTAATCCTTTCTGGTTTGCTCTGCTCTTGGTAGCCTGGTCATGGTGGAATGTAGACTCTGGGTCACTGTATGAACATGTCACAGCTGAGGAGAATTGATTGTGAAAGTTGTGGGAATTGTGGGAAAACAAATTGCTTTGAAAAAGGGTGGTCAGGCCTCCAAGGAGTCTGAGTGGGCCACCAAATGAGTACCCATGTCATTGTACACAGATGCCTTGTTGCAACATTTATCCTTCTTTGTATCAGAGAGGAACATGCCACATTAGAGCATGATCTTAAGGTTATCCATCTGATCTGAGAAACCATGTCATGGGAGGAATGTCTGAGGGAACTGAGAGTGGTTAGCCTAGAGACGCTGGCATCAGATACCTGAAAGGCTGTCACATGGAAGAGAGATTAAACTGGGTTGGCTCGTTCACAGTGGGCAGACCCAGGACCAGGGGCAGGAGAATCTTGGCTTAACATAAGACATTTTTTCTTAACAACTACAGATGTTTCCAGAGGCAATGAGCTCTGGAGGTGTTTAAACAGAGATATATTTCATGACATCTTTCAGAAATGTTGGAGAAGATAATTCTCAACATGAGATTTATTTTTTATTGTCTTTTGCTTTTGTATCATCTTCATTTCTAAATATAAGCCTCTGTCTCCCCTACCCAGACAGGAGTTCTTTGAGGCAATGAATTGAAGAGAGAGAGAGCATCGAGGTGGCACAGTGGATAGAGCACTGGCCCTGAAGTCAGGAGGACCTGAGTTCAAATCTGGCCTCTGACCAGATACTTGACACTTACTAGCTGTGTGACCCTGGGCAATTGACTCACCCCCCAAAAATAAGTAATCCATCAAAACTTACCAGGACATCAACTGAGTCTGACAGTGTATACAATTTTCTACACCAATAGCACCTCATTTCTACAAAGAAGGAAGGTTTATTTTTTCATCTCTTGTCTTTGAGGACAAATATGGACATTATGATCACATAACTTTCAGTTTCAGGGACTATTTCCTTATTTCTATTTACATCATTATAGTCATTATATATCATTTTCCTTGTTCTGCTTACTTCACTCTGCATAAGTTAATGTCAATTTTTCCATGCTTATCTAAATTCTTCATATTCACCATGTTTTACTGTGCTATAATTATTCAGTTGAAAAGGACTTAGTAAATGCTCATACTATTTTGCCATGTACCAAGCACAGTAGTATCCCATTACATTCACTTACCACAGCTTGACTAGCCAGTCCCTCTTTGATAGAAGAATTACTATTTTTAGCATTTTAGTACTTATTTAGTACTATTTTATTTAGTACTGATTTAGTACTATTTAGTACCACAAAAGTGCTGCTATGAAAATTTTGGTGTGGATGGGACCTTTCTTTTTGTCCCTGACTAGGGTAGATGACTAGCAAAGGAATCTCTGTCAAAGGGTCTGGGTATTTCCAGTTGGACCACACGATAACTCCATTAACAATGCAGTAGTGTTCCTATCGTTTAACACCAACATAAGATTTTATAATCTACAGGAGTGTGTGTGTGTGTGTGTGTGTGTGTGTGTGTGTGTGTGTGAGAGAGAGAGAGAGAGAGAGAGAGAGAGAGAGAGAGAGAGAGAGAGAGAAAGAGAGAGAGAGAGAACCAGTCCTTTGCATGGAGATGATTCCTCAGTATTTTCTGGGTGGGAAACTTGAGAGAACCAGTCCTTTGCATGGAGATGATTCCTTAGTATTTTCTGTGTGGGAAACTAACCCTTCAGGCAGATTCCCATAGTAACAAATTCCAGCCAGGGTGAGACCTGGTGGTAGAGAGATTTTGTTTGGTTTAGGACATGAAATTTTAGGTTGATTTGAGTCTTGCATGTATACATACCATACCTTCCAATGGAATAATAGTAGCTGCATGTCCTCTCTTTGGACACTAGAGGGAACCAGAGACTTGTGTTTAAAGCCCTTCTGAGCATCTTGGCCCTTGGGATTATGTGGTCCAAGAGAACAGAATTCTGTAAGGGAGGACACCCTAAGATAGGCAGCCAGAGACACAGCTGTGTATCACTGAGCTATAGCTCCCTGGACTCAACGATCATAAGGTCATAGCTAAAAGCTGGAAGAGGTATTTGCCTAGGGTTCATTGAACCCTCTCATTTTATAGATGAGAAAACCGAGTCTTAGAAATACAAAATCATTTGCCCAAGGTCACTACAGGTAGTGAGTGATGGGTAGAATTTGAATCCAGGTCCTCTGACTCCAAATCCAGGGACTTTTTTCTACTTTCCCATGATGCTGTTTCTCTAATGTCCTTTAAAACTCAGAAAGACATCATTTTGATGTTTTCAAGGCATCCTGATACAGTGGAAAGAAGCCTGCCTCCCAAGTCAGAGGACTAAGGTTCAAATCCAGTCTCTGATGTTTCTTATAAGACCTTGAAAACAACTTACCCTCTCTGGGCCTCAGTTTCCTAATCTGAAAAGGGAGGATGTTGGACTACGTGGCCTCTGAGTTCCCTTCTAACTCTAGGATCTGATGTGACAAGTCTGAATGACAAGCTTCTTGGTGGTGGTGAAGAATGGGGAACGTTCTTTCCCTCCCCGCCAACTGGAGGTAGAAAACCCTAGTAGGAGATAATCTAACCTGTGGCAGGTGTGTCCCAGGAAGATCAGCAGAATCTCGTCTCCCGTGAGGGACAAAGATGAGGAGAAACAAAACAAGAAACAGGTAGAAGGCCCTCCGGCTTAGAAGTAAGGATCAAGGCTGAGATAACATGGTGTGGCCAGATGGGCACTGACCTTAGAGTCAGGACACCTGGATTTAGGTTTAAGCCAAAACACTTAACTGCTGCGTGACTGAACAAACCTGTTCAGTTCTCTGAGCCTGTTTCCTCATTCATAAAATGACTGGACTAGATCAGGGGCTATTAACCTGGGGTTCCCTTGGGGACCTTGTATAGATTTCACAGGGTTTATGAATGTGGGTTGGGGAAAATCCTTTATTTTTCCACTAACCCAGCTGAAATTGAGTATTTCCTTTGATTATGAGCATAGATCTCGCACATTATTCTGAGAAGGGCTGAGGTCCATCATCTTCCCCAGATTGCCAAGAGTCTGGAGTGCAAATAAGGTGATGGTGACCATTCCTTCCAGTGCTAACATTCTGAGATTCTGTAAGATTTCATGACACATTAGGGGGAAGAAGAAGGAAGAGTGTTGAAGTTTTCAGGACCCCATCCCTTGGGATAAGGGAGGGAGATTTCCCAGTAAAACCCACCTCTGTGTGACAGCAGGGACAGAGGCAAAGACCTGCAGCCCAAGGCTTCCAGACTAGTAAGGGTCAGGAAGTAAGGTCTCCTAAAAATTAGTAGCATTGTGCTGAACACTCAGTTCTGTTTGCTCAAGAATAATCCCTAGCATCAGGCACAGTTAAACATTCAAAGTATTTTTTGGCCTTTCTTATATATCATTCCAGTGGATCCTAGTTACTTTGGGTCAGGAGGCCCTCTAGGTCCTCATATCCACACCTTGTGACCAGTCAAAGCCTCGAGGCTGCAGGTTCCCCATTTCTGATCTAGTCCATTCCTTTCATTTTATGTTTGGTTAAGGAGAAAGAGGCATAAAATTGAGGCCTAGAGAGGTTAAATGACTTACCCAGGGTCATGCAGCTCTCTGAGCCTCAGTTTCCTTATTTGTCAAATGGGAATAATGAGACCTATCATATTATAATGAAGATCAAGTGAGACAATAAGTGAAAGCTGCTTTGTAAACTTTAAAGTACTAAACACATGTAAACTGTTATCATGAGGCAGTATGTGGCCCAGTGGGTAGAGAGCTGGTCCTAAAGTCAGGAGAATCTCAGCTTAATTCCTGCCTCTGACATGTACTGACTATGAGGCCCTGCGCAAACTATTGAAAGACTACAGGTCTGATAGAAGCAACTAGATGGTGCAGTGGTTAGAACGCTGGGCCTGGAATCAAGAACTCGTGAGTGTAGCTCTAGCCTTAGACACTTCCTAGCTATGTGACCCTGGGCAAGTCATTTAATCTCTGCCTCAGTTTCCTCAGCTGTAAAATAGGTTTATAATAGTACATCACAAAGTTATTTTGAGTGTCAAATGCAATGATCGTTAAGTGCTTAGCACAAAGTGAGCATCCATAGAAATATTCATTTCCTGCCCTTCCCCATAAATCACAGAGATGGTGCTGACCTTCATTAGCATGAGGGCGTTTCTTCACCAGGAGTAGCTTATAGCTATGAAATCCCAGGTCTGGTCCCTATCCTTATTTTTAGGAACCCCGCTGGAGTTAGAATCTAAGTCTCTTTACACTCAGTCCTAGTATTTTTCCCTTGGTGCCAGGCTGCCTGGGTAAAGGAATAAGCTGGTGTTGGAAAAAGGACTGTGAGGACATAGAGTCTTTTTTAGCTTCTGCATTGGTTCCTTTGAATGCTGGGCCTTCGATGGCTTCTGATTGGGCATCAGGGGGAGGTGATCTGAGAATGAATGGCTCCCATCTCCTAGGCCTCAGCTGCCTCATTGTTCGTATGAGAAGCAACAAGATATAGTAGATAGGCAGCTGGTCCTAGAGTCAGAAAGACCTGTGTTCGAGGCTCCCCTCTGACACACATTGGCTGTATGGCCCTAGTATAACTTCTCAGTGCCTCAGGAAACGAAGATTCTGTATTGCCAATCTGTCACTTACTTGGAACTGGTAGAGAGGATTCCTCACTGGTAGCATCCCTGAAATCACACACCCACACCCACACCCACACCCGCACACACCCACACCCACACCCACACCCACACCCACACCCACACCCACACCCACACACACACTCTCTCTCTCTCTCTCTCTCTCTCTCTCTCTCTTTCTCTCTCTCTCTCTCTCTTTGAGCACCACTCCTGTTTCTTCCCTTTTTTCTCCCGGATATCCCAGATGCCTGGTTCCCAGGGCATTGTGGGGGTGGGGACCTTATCAATTCACCATATCCTAGGGATTCCTCAGTCTCTGTGGGGTTGAAGAAGGAAGTCCCTTCCCACCTTCTAGTGCAGTCCTTCTAGCCCCTTTTGCCACACTTGTCCAGGATAGTTCTGTCTTCTAAAGGTTCTCCCAGCACATTTTATGTACTATAATAGTCTGTGTTCTATGTGTTCAGCACCATCATTCTACTCTCTGCTCTAACATTCTATATTTGAAGGTCTCTTCCTGCTCTGACATTCTGTGCTCTACATTCAAAGCTCCCTCCAAGAATGAATGACTGTTCTAAGGTCCTTTCTAGCACAAACATTCTATACTGTCTTCTAATATCCTCAAAGGTCTCATTCAGAACGAACATTCTCTGTTCTCTGTTCTGACATTCTGCATTCGAAGATTCCCTTCTAGGCCTGACATTCTATACTTCCTAATGTTCCCCTGATGGTCCCCCACACCCTTCACACACCCCCTTAGCCCTGAAGCAGAGGGGGGGAGGATTGGAAATCTGAGCCCAGGGGCTCCTGAGCCTCTGGCTGTGGTAGCAGCAGCAGGAGCTGCCTAAATGGGGACCATCTGTATCACTGTTGTCCCAGGAGCAGATGGACTGCCAAGGCCTTTGAGGGAAATGAGCATCTTTCATACTCTCCCACAGGCTTTACATGTACCTACACATGTGTCAACATGTGGGCAGGCCCTCACAGGGATATACATACAGGTGTGTAATTTGCTGTACTTGGGGGGGGGGCATTCCAGAGATTCTGGGCCTTGTGGGTGAAGACTGAGATTGAGCTGAAGGGAGACATTACCTTGTTCCCCTAGGAAGGGTTTTGTACCGGAAAAACAGGTTTGATTTTTCCAAGAGTATACTGGCTTAGAAATAGATCAGTGGCTTCATGGAGGCAACAGAAAACCTGCTAGCAGCCTTGAACAGAGCCTTATTGGAATCAAGCCAGCCTCTGTATCTGTCTAATGTTGAGATGAAGGCCTTCTAGGAGTTTCAGTTCCATGGGAAAAATGACTTCCTAGCAGGATGATGGAAATTTGGGGGGGAAATGATTTCTTACTTCTTTTACAAAGCTAAAGTTGTAATGTTGTGTTAGGAGTCTGTGTTCCAAAACCTCACCTTGGCACAAGGCATTATGTTTTGTGTATTTAAAGGTGAGAAGGCTCAGAAAAATAGTGGAAAGACTCATGAGGGGGATTTTTTTCCTCTTTTTTTGTAATTTTTTTGGAAAATGCTCCCTAGAAAAAGATTTTGTACTCTGTAGATTTTCCCAGCTTTTTCTGGATCTTCTGATTTTCATCTAGGTCTGTATAGCCCAGATTGTATCCCAATCTCTTGAAGTTTGTTGGTAATTTAAATATTGAGTACTATAAGACATTTGACCAGAAGGGGAGGCTAGGTGGCACAGTGAGTAGAGCACAGGCCCTGAAGTCAGGAGGACCTCAGTTCAAATCCAGCTTCAGACACTTAACACTTAACATTTACTAGCCGTGTTACCTTGGGCAAGTTGCTTAACCCCAATTGCTGTCCAAAAAGCAAAAAAAAAAAAAGACTTTTGACCTACCCTTGGATTACATTATAGCCTTGGGCGCTTCTCTCTGGGTCTCAATTTCCCTGTCTGTAAAAATGAGGCAGTTGCACTAGATAAATTTGTTTATCTTTTACCAAATCAAATAAAGTTAACAAGTCTCCAGTGAGCTCCCTGGCCTAATATGCTTTGGGGAAACCTAGGACAGTGAAAGATGTAGTCCCCTACCCAAGTGATAATATAATAATGATATGTTTTATTGGTGTGCACCTATGTTTCCATTAGTACAGGGAACTCCTCGTTTGGTAACTTCTTCCACTGGTACTTATGAACAGATCTGTAACTTACAGTCTTAGAGAAATGTCCGAAGGCCCCTCGAGGTTAAGTGATTTGCTTTTGATCACTCACTCAGAAGGTATCAGATGCAAGGCTTGATTTCTGATGGCAAGTACAACCCTGTATCTGCTCCTACCTCCCTGTTCTTTATTCACATTTATGGATCACTTTAAAGTTTACAAAGTGCTTTCCCCATATGTTGTTGTTCAGTCATTTTCAATCATGTCTGACATTTTGTGACCTAATTTGGGGTTTTCTTGGCAGAGATATTGGAGTGGTTTGCCATTTCCTTCTCTAGCTCATTTTATAGATGAGGAAACTGAGGCAAACTGGGTTAAGTGACTTGCCCAGGGTCACATAGCCAGTAAGTGGCTGAGACCGGATTTGTACCCAGGGAGATGAGGATCAGTCTTCCTGACTCCAGGCCTGGTGCTCTTTCCACTGTGCCCCTAGCTCCCTTCCTTATATTGGGTAGATATTATAAGTGTCAATAGTCCCATTTTAATAGATGAGGAGAGACCAAGTAATGTACATAATCATATACCTCATGTAGGAAATGATCAGGACTTGAACTTGGGTTTCTTACTCCCAAGTCCAATGTTTTTGTTTGTTTGTTTTTTTATATACCAAAAGCCCTCTCTCTACACGCATGAAACCATCAGTGAACAGGCGTGTGTGTATGTGTGTGTCTGCGTGTGTGTGCACATGTGCATGGTCAGTTTACAAATGCTCTGACTCAGAGGGAGGAGAAAAGTTAGGGCTTTATCTGCTGGCAAAGGCTTCTTGGAGGCTGAAGCAGCTCTTGGAAAGATTGTAGGAAATTAGATAGAGGGAAAAGAAGGTATGTCAGGTAGAGGGAGAGATGGTGAGAGCAGAGAAGTCAGGGGACACCTTCTGCATCCATGCTTTCCTGATCCCCTCTGCTGCTTATGCCTCCCTTCCCCAAGGTTAGTTTGGAGTTAGGTACACGGCATTTTCCCAGAGAGACTAAAAACTGCCTGAGAACAAGGACTGTTTCATTGGCATCTTTGTATCCTGGTGTCTAACACAGAGCCTGGCACGTAGTGAGCACTTGATAAATGCTTGGTGATTGGATGATGATGGATTGATGAGTTCTTTGAGGTCACTTCGTATGTCTTCTCTACATCTAGTTCTGGGCTGAACAGGAAGGGGTAAGCATAGGTCAAGTCTAGGGAGCCCTCGAGGGGCAGGGAACAAATGGATGAATGACCATGGAAGGGGGTGGGTACAGTGAAGAGACCAGTCAGCAGGGAAGAGATGGTGCACAAAGCCACTATGGTGGGATGATCTAGATTGCAGGGGCCTGGAATGCCATGCAATGTGAGAGGCAGAGAAGGGTGGAGGGCCTTCTTCCTCTCCTGACCAGCTGGGCAGGCATAGGCAGCGCTGCTTCTCAGGCCTGGCCCCTAAATGAGCAGAGGGGGCACATGCTTCACTTCCCCCCCCATCCTCTTAGCCAAGAGTTCAGTTTTCAGCCTACTCACGGTCTCCTAGCTAGGGCCATCTGGGGACTGGATCTGAGCTAGCCTGTACCACCATGGCCTTGCAGCGCTGTGCATTAACGAGGCTCAAACCTGTATTACCGAACTGCCTGACACGACACCCGGAAAATAACATGTTATTCTGGCTGAAGCCTTGCTGCGCTCTGTGCAGTTTTCACAGTAGGTGCAAGGCCTCTCTGTTATTTCCACGGCACGTATGTCTCCCTACAGGGATGTAGCTGTTTGGGGGGAGTGGTATTAAAAAAGGGAGGGGGATGGTCAGGAAGCAGGCAGCCATTGTCTCTTTGGTGCCTGGAGGGATGGCACAGGAAGGGAAGAAATACTTCCTTCCCTTCATGATCTCCCTGGTGTAGAACCCTGGAAGATGTTTTAGGGGATATAGTTTTTTGAGTATCAAGGGTGCTTCTTGATGCTCAGCAGCCAAGGGCAGAAAGAGTTCCTGACCATATTCAGGAGACCTGGGTTCTATTGTCCATGCTTGTCATTAATTCTGTATGTGCCATTGGACAAGTCACTCCCATCTCTGGGTCCCACATTCATTATCTATACAATGAAGAAGTTGGATAAGGTGATACTTAAGGACCTTTCCAGTTCTGACATTCATAGGGTCACAGGGCTTGGAATGGGAGCCTTAGAGATGATCTAGTCCAACTTCTCATTTTACAGATGAGGAAACTAAGACTGAGAAAGGTTAAGGGACTTGCACAAGGTCACTCAGTGAGTTCAGAGTCAGGACTCAAACATGGGTCTTCTGATTCTGTTGAATCTTCTTGCCATTATAGATAGCATGCTGCCTTCCTACCACCAAGTGTATCTATTTAAATTGCCATAAGTGTAAGGAACATAGATTTGTGGTATCATACAATATTAGAGCAGAAAGAAACTTCCAAGACCATCTAACACCCCCACCCACCATTTTGTAGGCAGACAAACTTAAGAGCCAGTGAAGGTGAATGACGTGGTATTCCAGGCCTGATATTCTTTGTTCCAAGGTCCCTACCAGCTCTGCCATTCTGTGTTCTATGTGTTAAGAGCTAGTTCTCTGTGTCCAACTCTAGTATTCTGCCTGCCAAGGTCCCTTTCAGCTCTGATCTTCTATGAATTTTAAAGATTCACATATACTGCATCTGTAAGCAGAACTAACAAAGGACCAGGACTTATCAATTGCTGGTCTCTTTTGTACTTTCTTCTGGCCATGAGCATCTCTGGGCCTGAAGGGATGAGCAGGAAGTAGTTGTAACCCAAGGGAGCATCCCAGGCCCACAGGAGTACTGTTCTAATACTCTTGTGCTCACTAGGGCTAGGACTTCAGGAGGATGCTATGTCTTGGATCTGAGCTGGGATCCCTAAGACATGAAGCCCTAAGCCCTAGAAGGGAAAGGTAGGGTTGAATTAGATTGGTACGATTAATTTCCCCTTCTTCTCCCCTACCCCTTCATGTCTTGCTCAGAGGTCCTTCGGCTCACTCCTGATTGTTGCTTCTCTTTGTGTTTCAGGGGAATGACCAGATCCGATTTGAGCTCACCTGCTACTCCTTGGCCCCTCAGATTAAGGTGAGTCATCTGGAAACCAAGACCCTTTGAGATATTAGTGGCACCAATCAAGGGTCCTGAAAGGCAGGGCATGTGGACCCTGGGAGATCTCACAGCAGTTGATATCTTAACTGATATATCTTAATGTGTGTAGGATGCCTTGTAAACGTTAAGTTTCTATATAAATATTTGCCCTGGTTATCACTGTAGGCAGAGACTCTGCGTGGTTTAGTGACTAGGGAGCTGCTAGCCTCACAATCAGGGAGACCTAGGTTCAGGTCCCACTTCTGTCCATATAACCTTGGGCAAGTCCCTTAACTTCTCAGTGTTTCCTCTAAGTCTTCAAACACTCTAATTGCAAAACACTTGCTGCTCAGCATTGGTGGGGAAGGTGTTTCCTGACTGGGAATTTCCAGAACCAAAAAATAAAATAAATTAAAGTGGGCATAGATTTTATGGCACTCAGCCTACTTCACAAGACTACCCCTGCAGCTGGCAGGAGCCCATCTGTAAGTGGGTGATGGCAGAGATGCCGGCCCTCTGTTCTCTTCAGAACTCCTTGGCTTATGTCATCTGTCCTGGTGACAGTGGTGGAGGTGACGGGGGTGGGGGGGCATATAGACTTTCTCCCTCAATCCCTTTCTGGTGGAGGTACCCACAAACCTCCACACCGATCCCAACTTCCACTGCTAACACTGACTGCCAGCCAAAGAAGGGGTAAGTGAGGGAGTGACAATGTCTCATAGTGTCATTGCTGCTAGTTTTTCTGGAGGTCGGAGGTGACCAAGCAGAGAAGAGAGGGGAGAATATTTCTCTGTTTGCTCTGGGGATAAAAGATGAACCGGGCAACTTCTCAGTCTCCCCAACTTTTCTTTCAAAGACCTCAGGTCCATGATAAACCCACTGTAGCTCCTGGCTCCCACATAAAATACTCCACTCACTCAAGGCCAATCTTGGCTTCCATTCCCTTATCTGCAATATGTAGATAATAATAAGGTTACCTCCCAGGGTTATTGTGAGAGTCCTTGAGGCAATATTTATAAAGTGCTTTGCAAACCTTAAGGCACTGTATAAACACTAGCTATTACTACCTATTATTAGCACAGGGCCTCTGGGGTGGGTAGGTATGTAGTGGATGGAGGAGTCCTTTCTCAAACCTGTTCTAATGACTTCTTGGCCCTGTTAACGTTTAATCTTTTGATCAGTGACTTGGAGGAAACATAGATGGCATACTTATATTACAGATGTTTACAGATGGCACCAGGCTAGGAGGAGTAGTTAACACTTTGGATGATAGAGTCAGGATCCATAAGGATTTTGATTCCCTAGAATGATGGACTGACTCAAATAAATAAAATCTAATAGGGGTATCAATGTATATTTTTATACCTGGATTCCAAAATTAGCTTTAAAAATTTAGGCTGAGTGACATGTAGCATTTCATGTGAAAAAGATTCAAGGTAGGAGGGAGAAGGTTGGTCGGTGCAAATTCAAAATGAGTCTGATGTGTGCCATGGAGGCCAGAGAAGTGACTACTTTCTGGGAAATCAATCTAGAACAGCAGTTCTCAATCTGTGGGTCACGACTCCTTTGGGGGTTGAATGACCCTTTCACAGGGGTCACCTAAGACCATCAGAAAACACATATTTCCGATGGTCTTAGGAACCGAGACACTGCTCCTCTCTCTGTCTCCAGGCAGGTCTGCCCACATGCAGATATGCCCACAAAGGAATATTAAAGGGTCAGCATTAGGAAGGTTGAGAACCACTGATCTAGAATGAAGGAGAGGACAGCCCTGCTGGCCTCTGCCAGAGTACCACATTCTAAGAATGTTTACTAGCTTCAGGGGGTCCGGAGGAGGGTGACCAGCTTGATGAGGACATGCAAGATCATGATGTCGGATTCAGTTAAAGGAACTGGGAGTGTTTAGTTTGGAGAAAAGAAAGTTAAGGGGAAGCATGATAGACTTCTTTCTACTATTGGAAAGAATTTTATGTGCAAAAGGGATCAAACCTGTTCTGCTTGGCCACAAAGGGCAATATTAGGAACAAAGGGCAGAACAGAGTTTAAGAGAGGCAGTTTGAGGTTAATTGTGAGGACCTACTTCCAAACACTTAGTGCTGTTCAAAAGTGACCATAGGTTTCACACCCCATGAGATAGTGAGGTCTGTCAGGGTTTGTGGGATCACAAGCCAGCTTTCCTGATATTTAGAGCATTTGCCTTTCAGGAGGTTTATGAGTAAAGAGGATGGAACCGAGCCCTCCTTTGAGGATAGGAGGCTTTGTCCTGGGGCAAAGACAGTGCTGGTCCAGCTGCTCTTTAACCCCAATGCTCCAGTAAAACAAATCCCGTGCACAAACATGGCTGCTAGTAGTGGTAGCTTATCTGGGATGGGTGTTCCTCACTCCCATTCTTCCTAACCCCTGTGGAACTCAGCCTCTTTGGGAGGGTAGAACCTACAACTGCTGGTCTAAGGCCCTGGTCAGATCCGTTGCCCCACCATCTACGGCATCAGGATAGTACTGACAGACACTGGTAGATCTCTTGATCTAGCTCCTGACTCTCCCATCACTGGGGTCTGATTTCCATCTTTCTTCCAGGTTATAGCTCCCTGGAGGATGCCTGAATTCTACAATAGGTTCAAAGGACGCAACGACCTGATGGAGTATGCCAAGGTATGGCACTGTGGCTCTTGGCCTTGACCTTCCCTCTGCTCCCTGTCCCTGGTACTCCCCTAAATAACAGCCTTCCCTAAATAGCCACCTCCAGGTGGTTTCCCCATCTGAATCAGAGGAAGAATGGGAGGGGGGGGAGATGTTGCTTTGGATCCTGCTAAGAGCCATCATTCCCCTGCGAGGGCCTCAGAATCCGCAGCCTCTTGATTCCCATGAGTTGGGGGATCAGACTCACCCCCCACCCCCACCCCCTGTCATGTGGCAGCTCTCCCACTGGGCCAGCTCCACAGATGTACTCTGAACGGGCTCTGGCCCTTTGTCTATTCCCCACGTCTCAGCAGGCCTTGTTGCGGAAAGCCAAAAGGGTGCTCTTCCTAATCTTTCTCTTGTTCCTGGGGGAATGACGGCTCAGCACTGTGTGTGCCGTCTCAGGATAGGAGGGGGGTGAGGGGAACTTGGTGGGTTAGACTGCTTTCTGCAAAGGGCCGTAATTACCTAGAATTTAATTGTCAGCCGCTTTTTCCAAGGGAACAGGTAGTGGCTCAAAGGGGCGACGTCAGACAAAGGCAAAAAACACTGCCTTTGTCGTCCTTCCCTTTTGAAGTACAAGTTGCAATAAAACATATTAGAAGTTTTGCATCAGGATCCTTAGCCGCTCTCCAGGATACCTTTCTTTTTAGCGACTTGATGGCAGTGCTTGACAAACAGCTTCAATCAATCAGAGAGGAAAAAAAGCTACACGGTGCATAGACCAGAAAATTGCTTCAGTTTTTAAATAGCAGTCAGAAACCCAGGCTGTGAAATATTCCTGCAGCCAAGGTGCTGAGTCGGAGGGGATGCTCTGCGTGGAGTTGCTGCCACCGCCCTGCCGGCGGCATCCCATTAAGACCTGGAGAGCCGTGTGCGAAGGATCGTCTCCACCATCTGTTGTTTTATCATTAAGAGGGGAGTTTACAAGAGCAATCCCATATGTTGCCAAACAAACTGTCAAATAACAGAGTTATTAAGAGAGCCCGGGTTTTGTGTGTGTGTGTGTGTGTGTGTGTGTGTGTGTGTGTGTGTGTGTGTGTGTGTGTGTGTGTGTGTGTGTGTGTTTATTTCCCCCTGGCTTCTGAGGGATACAGAAAAGGAAACGTGCCTCTCTTTAAGAAAAACAGACTGGACACCCCTAGGTCCCATGTAAAGGGAGGGCTTGGGTCTGTCCAAGTTTTTTTCCCTTAATCCCCAAACATTTCTGATTATCTCAGTGGAGACCAGTCTAAGAAGAGTTGTCTTCCCTCCTCAGTTTTGGAGAGGAAAGAAAACTCTCTGCAGCAAGGTGTTTACCTTAGTATTTTTCCTAAATGCCACTTTAAAATGAGGAAATGGAGGCATTCATCAAGAGAACCACAATCTCCCTCACCAAATAGAGAAGCAGAGAGTAATAACTGAGCCCGAAGGGAAATCATAGGGAGTGATTCAGCATTTCCCGCAGGGTTGGAAGCTAGCATCCAAGAAGCCACCGGTGAAATTGACCCGCATAGACTCATTGTCCAGACCCAGTGCTCAGCATGCAATAGACATCAGCAAGGAAGAAAATCAATGGGGCTTTTAAAATTCTCATCTTTCAGGGCTCATAAATAACCAAAGTCCAAAGGTGATATTTGAGACTTGTAAAACAAAACAAAACAGAACATTGGCTTCCTCTATCCAAAAATCCATCATCTACTTCCCAGGGGGAAAAACACTTATATATTTATATATGTATAAGTATATATCTTTGTTACTGTCTGTCTAAAAAAAAAAAAAACAAAACCAAAATGACTCAAAAAAAATTTAAGGTAGTTAGAAAATAACCACAATTCTAATTCTCTTGCCCTATTGCCCAGGTTTGATTTGGGCAGGGGGTGGGGGAAATTATACAACTGTGGATTAGAGGGGAGAACAATTTTGGTCTTAGTGTTTAGTATTTTCATTTTATTCTGCTCACTCCCTTGGAACCCGCCAAAATAAGTCCCAGCTTCCTTCCTCCTTATTACATTGAAACATTTTGCGTTTCAATGTTGATGCAGACATTTTGCACTAACCTCCTTTTGTGCCCAAGTACTAGAGACCTCTGGTCTGAGAAGAAGTAGGAAAGAGAGATTTGGAGAAGTTGGCTTTTGAGGGACAGCATCTCAATTTCTACAGCACTTTAACAAAATGTATGCTCTCTTTTGTTTTGAAATTCACCTCCTGATTTTCTCAAAATGTAAACTACTCCCTTCTCCCCTTCTCAGAGAGCTATTATCTTTTATAATAAAGAATAAAATAGAGAAAACCAACACATTAGCATCACTAACCAACGCATCACCTAGGTCTGACATCATATGCAGTGTTTTATACCCATAGGCCCCCACCTCTGCAAAGAAGAAAGGGCTATTCTTCAGTGCTTTTAAAATAACCTCTAAAATGGTCACTCCCCCAGGCTAAATAGCAATCTGTCGGCTAGGGACAGTGGTAGAAAATTTTCTGCTGCCTATACTTTTCTAGAGGCAGGTGCATTGCCAAGTAGTATTTTCCAACTGATATACTCTTTGCCCTTGTTTGTCTATATCATTTACATCAGTTAATCAACTAGCATTTGTTGAGTGCCTACTGTATGTCAAGTGTTCTACTGAGCACTGGGAATACAAAGACAAAATTGAAATAATGCTTGCCTTCAAAGAGCTATAGTTTATGTGGGGAGAACAGCCACAGTTTCTTACAAAGTAGAAGGTAATTTGGGGAGGATAGTACTAGAAGTTGTGGGGCTCGGGAAAGACTTTGTGTAAAAGGAGACACATGAAATTGAACCTTGAAGAAGACTAAGGAGTCCAAGATGTGGAGGGGAGGAGTGAGTGCATTCCAGGCAGCAGTTAAAGTCAGCTCAAAAGTCCAGAGATGAGAGGTGGCGCATCATGAGGGAGGAATAGTAAGAAGGCCAGTTTAGCCAGATAATAATATGTATGAAAGAAAGGAATATAAGAAATATTTTAAAACCTACCTTATTTCTACTTTGCTATATGTTCTTTTTCAAGTGAATTCTCTAATCTTTTCAAAAAATAGAAAAAAAGGCAGGGTTTTATTTAATTTAAAAAAATAACTTTTAAAATTTCCTCTAGTTCTATAAGTATAAATTTCCTTAGGTTTGGGAAGAGAAAAGTGAATGGTGACAACTTGTCATGGTTGTCTACACCCAGCATGGTGTCCTGCTAAATGGGATGGGACTTGAAGGACCTGAGTTTTGAGTCCTGGCTCTACCAGTAACTAGCTGTAAGCTCTTGGGCGAGTCATTTGCCTTCTCAGTTTCCTCAGTTTCCCTACATGTAGACATTTTATAGGTTGTATCGTAATGATATATCCTTAGTATCTTCCACTATAGTCCTCATTCAGTATGAGTGTGGAAGTGACCCTGAGCTGTTTCTCCAGCAGCTCCTTCTAAGGTGCAAAGGTTCTGAATACAGGAATAGTTTGTTTTATGTTGATCACACAAAAAAATCTCAGCCAGATTTGGAAAGGCTCATCACCACATTGGCCTCAAAGTGATGAAATTTTTTTGGCATTAGCAGTTCATTAAGATGATTTACTAAGGCATGAAGGTATTGAGGTCTTTGTGTGTAGAGCTGGTACCCACATCAGATTCTTGAATGGAAGGATTCTGGGGATGGTACTACTGCATGTAGTGTCTAAAACGTGACTATATCATTAGATATACAAAGAAGTATCACTTCCCCCACTTCAAGATAATTCCCATAGGATCATAGATTTAGAGCTTCTAAGAAGACTAAAAAACCATGTAGATTAGTCCCCTTATCTTACAGATGAAGAAATATGACCCAAGGAGGTTACCCAGGTGCCATAGCTAGTAAGTATTAGAGCTAATATTCAAGACCACACCTATGGCACACTCATTTCCAACGAGGCTGCCATCTTTTGGAACAGCCTCTTAGCGTATTGTCTCCTCGTCCTGCAGCCCGTTCTTCTGAATATTCTCAATGATGGGAAATCTCTGCCCTTTTAAGGGTGAACTTGATTTGGGAAACAACCCAAAGCAATTTGGAGCCAAGTGTGGGGAAGTGAGTTGAACGATTGAGGCTGGTTCATAGTGTTTGGACTAGAAGGACAGCAAGGGCCCTTTTAACTCCAACATTCTATGATTCTGATTATCACTTCCGGTTCCCCAAAGTATATCCATGTCCAGTCCCAGCATGAATAAGTGTTCGGCCTCCCCAGGGAATGGCTTGGATGAGAAGAAGACTTATTGGCATGTGTAACTTCTTTATCTTTCCAGTCGGCCTCATGTCTTGCCTCAGTAGGAGTCATAATATAGTGAGAACCACTCAAATATGTTGTGCAAAAACAAGATGCTTAAAACACATCTGTAGAATGTTATATGCATATGCCCATCAAAAGGTTAAGTGACTTATCATAGTGCCGAAAACATGGTAGGAACTTAATAAATGCTTCTTTGACTGACTGACTAGTGCATATGCATGTCCAGAGTGCTGGAATTTGAGTCTGGAAGATTTGGGATCAGATCTCAACTCTAAGACTTGCTAGCTTTTTGATCATAGGCAAAACACTTAACTTTCCTTACCCTCATTTTCTTCATCTGTCAAATGGGCTACTAGAACATTTGTATCTCCTACTTTAAAGGGTTGTTGTGAAACTCCAATGAGATATTATATGTCAAGCACTTTGTAAATTTTAAACTATGTCAATCATCACTCTTATTATATTTTAGCATATGTTTTGCATATAAATAAGTTCACATCCAATCCTTGCAAAGGACTCTGTGCCATCTGGGTGATTTGGGAGGGGAGTGTGTGTGGAGAGAAAAGTTTGGGAAAGAGTGAATGGGGCTGCTCCTAATGGGGGAGGGGAGAGGAGGGGAGTGGAGCAAGCCGAGAGCAGAGAGCATTACCTCCGGGCTCACCCTGTGCTCATGATTACAGCCCATTCAGGATAAACAAAGGGGAGCATTAATTGGCTAACCAGCTCTTGAAAGCTAATGGAGCGAGCAAGCAAGCGTGGTGTGGCTGCCAGAGTGTGAACAGGGTCCTCTCTGTCAAGCCCCAGCAGAAGCTTCCTGACCCAGGGCTGAGAGACAGCAACACAGAGATAGAAAGAGAGAGAGAGAGAGAGAGAGAGAGAGAGAGAGAGAGAGAGAGAGGAGAGAGAGAGAGAGAGAAAGAGAGAGAGAGAGAGAGAGAGAGAGAAAGAGAGAGAGGAAGAGAGATAGACAGAAGAAATAACCAAAAGGCAGAGATAGAAGAGTAGAGGAGAGATGGAGAAGGAAAAAGAGGAAGGGAGAGAGATGAAGGAGAGGGAGAGAAAAGGAGGGAGAATGTGTCTATACTTGTGTGGGCATGTTTGAAGATCAGTGAAAGTGTGGCTGTGACTGTTATGGAAAACCTTGAGTTTCCATGAAGGAAGTTGAGGCATCATTTCAGAAACTGAGACTGGGCCAGAAGGGAAGGTCAGCAGGTTTATAGGCCAACTTGAGGGGTGAGGAGGTGAGACTGTTGCTTTAGGAGCATTCTAAATGGCAATGGACTTAGGGCTGTCTTGGGCAGCAGCTTTGCCCAGTGGAAAGAAGACTGACTCAGAGTCAAGAAGCCTGCATTCCAGTCCACGTCCATTAAATCTCTGTGTGACCTTAGGCAAACCATTTCCCCCCTCTGAGCCTCAGTTTCCCCATGAGGGAGTCAAAGTAAATGAAATCTAAGGTCCTTAACATTCCATGATTCTTTCTCTAACTTTCTATGAAGGAAAGGCATTGCCACAGCCATCCGTTTTGGCTCTCCTATCCATGCCCCAAATTTCATCCTTTACTCACTAGATCCTCAGGCAAAAATACCTCTCAGACTTGGTGGTAGTGGTTTTTCTAAATCTTATTTTCTCCCTACTCATTGTACATTTAATTTTGAAAAATTAAAAACAGTTCTTTCTGGAGACCTGGTTTAATGTCAACCAAGGATGATCCAGTTCTTGTATAAACTGGCATTTGAATCAGACAGAATGATATAAGTAAAAGAACATTGGAGTCAGGGAACCTTAATTCAGGTTGCAACTCTGCTGCCTATGTGATCTTGGACAAGTCACCTAACCTCACTAGGCCTCAGTTTCCTCATCTGTAAAATGAGGGGATTGGGCTAGATGGCTTTAAGATCCCTTTTAACTCTATAGGTCACTTCTCTGAATCTCAGTTTCTCTGTCTGTAAAATGAGGATAATTATACTCATGTGACCTAACATACAGAGTATTGTTTTGAAGAATATTTTTGGTAATCCAGTGTGATACAGTGGGAAGAATACTCTGCTGGAGTTGGGAAAGCTGGGTTCAAATCTCTATTGTGATATTTACTATGTGACTTTGGGCAAGTCACTTTATTTACCATTGAACTCAACTGTAAAATGAGAAGATTGGATTAGAAGATCCCTGAGGTATTTTCCATCTCTAGATCCTCTGAAAGGGCTATTAGTTATAATCATTAATAATAAGAATCACAGCCTGACCTCCTCCAAATGGCTTCACAGTCAAACCAGAGCCTGTTCCTAGCCAAGTCCTAGGCCATTGGGCAGCCAAGGGGAATTTGAGAAGGCATGGATCCCATGGTTTCCATCACTACTTTGGGACTTGCCCAGTACTCAAGATGTGTCTCTTTTCCCCATTTGTTTGGGGCCCCTGCATCCATGTCATAATGTCACAATGTGTAGTGTGATTAAATAACTAAGTCCGAGCTTGACCTTAGAATGAAGTCATCTAGCTGAATGTCATCTTACAGAGGAGGAGACTGAGACCCAGAGGTAAGACTTCTTGGAGGATCTGTAGGTGTCTTCATGTTATTGAAGACTGATCCCAAAGAAGAATTAGTCTTGTTCAGCTTTGTCCCCTGAGGGTCAGTGGATAGCCCCAGGAGCAGTGAATGGACAGAAATTGCCAGAAGGCTCCGAGCCAAGGCTGGGTGATGGTGATGCCTTGTTGGGGGCTGTTAAAGGGGTTGCTACTGCTCAGGTAGAGTTTGAACAGGGGGGCCCTCTAAGGTTCCTTCCTTCTCAGACTCTGTGCTGCTTTGACATATCCCTTGCTCAGTTTCTAGCCTTGTGGGATTGTGTTGCATTGCCCAGGGAGGCATCAAATCCACCTTGCAGGTTCCTGACTCATAATCAAGTAATCTTTTCACCACTTGGGTCCATATTTGTTGATTTAGGATGAAAAAGGACAAAGAAAAAGGACCCAAGTGGGCTATGCATGACTAGGCAGGCAGTGGAGATGATTGGTTAAATTCAACAATCTAATTCAACAAGCATTTATTAAGCATCCCTTATAAGCAAAGTAGAAGTAGTCTCCATGTTAGGAGCCCCTATACTGGTGAAATCAGACATCTAGACCAGTGCCCACATCCTAGGCACCAGAGGCAAAAAGGTAAAGGGAAAACAATGTTCCCCCACCCTGAAACTTCTGTTGTACTGAAATATTGGGGAAGGGCAGATGCCATCACTGGTTCCAGAAACATTAAGGAATGGGAAGAAAATATCTAAGAGCAGAAAAGCCAGCTGAAGAGATGATTGATCTTTTCCTCCTGATCTTGTTTTGGGCTTCTGATTCTCTGCTTGAGTACTGTAGGGAGGAAGATCTTTGAAACCTCCCCTTTCCAAACCTTTCATGGTATCTCCCTTCCCCAGTCAGTCCCTTTCAACAGCTAGGTGACATAGTGGATAGGATGCTGGACCTGGAATCTGGGAGACTCAAGTTCAAATCCTGCTTCTGACACTTTGAATGCTTGCCTCCCAGGGTAGTATAAAGTACTTTGTAAACCTTAAGGAGCTGTCTCAGTACCAGCTCTTATTCTTCCTCTGTGCCCTTTGTATTTCTCTTCTTTAATGACCTTTCAATCCGTATGGAGAATGTGGAATCACAAAAGCTTAGAGCTAGAAGGGCTCTTAGATATCATCAAGTCCAAATTCAGATTTTGCACTTTGGAAAACTGAGGTCTGAGACTGGGGAAGAGACTTGCCTTGGATCAGCCAGGTAATTAGTAGTAGCAGAACCAGTCTCTTCCAGTGAAGGCCTCCTGACTGCAGATCCCCTCTTTCTACTAGCTGTGGAGTCTCCCACCCAATATAGGAAACCCCTCAGCAGCATCTCCAGTATATAGTCTTGGTGAGAATACACTTATAGTGACATAGCAAGAGGGAGGGCCAAGAGAAGAATGTGCTTATTGTCCTGATGTAGGACAGGTGTAAGTCAGTCTTCTGACGTAGAGTCTCATACAGTTGGGCCAGGGGTACCTGTTGACTCAGATATATGAGAACTAGTAAGAAAGGCTCCATGGGGCCTTGGGATATTGCCCTGCTGCCACACTGGTTTCATCAAACAGTCACATTTGGGTCTTGTGTTTCCTCCCACAGCAACATGGAATCCCAGTTCCAGTCACCCCCAAGAACCCATGGAGCATGGATGAGAACCTTATGCATATCAGGTAGGAGGAAAGGCCCTCATGGAGAAAGATGCTTTGGAAATCTAGCCTTGGGGTCCCATAGACGATGGATGTCCTCCATTGGGAGGGGACAGGGCAAAGGCATCCCCAGAGCAGGATATTCACTGAGTATCACCATCTCCCAACTTTGGTAGAAACCCCAGGTTCTGCATTCTGCTCTGCCCAGGGATAACTGCTAGCTCATTTCAAAGGCCCAGGACCAATTAAAGCCCAGGCTATGGCAGACCCAAATGCTGTCCCAAGCAACTAACTGTCAGCAAAATGGGAGCTCTGCCCACGGGAAGAAGGGCAGATTGGGCCTCTTCTGATTTCTTGGGGAAAATGTTTCCTCCCTTGTGACTTTCTTCTCTTTGGTTTTGTCTCCTCCTTCTCCTACAGCTACGAGGCTGGAATTCTGGAGAACCCCAAGGTAATTTATCATTTCCTTTGCGCTGTCCGTCTTTGGGGGCCGCTCTTCAGGTCAATTCTGTGATGTATTTGTAGCCTAATTTGAAATTTCACAGGGGGCCGGGTGTGGGGCTGGGGCCAGGCCCTGCCTGTGTTCCTCGCCCCTCCCCACCTCCCCCTCTCTGGGATGGATTTGAAGGTCTCCTTCTCTCTCTCTCTTTTTTTCTAATTGCTGCCGGGATGAATAGGGGAAGGAATTATTTCAGGGCAACACAGAAGGAGAAAATGTCATTGTGAGACAATAAAGAGGCAATTAGACAGATGAGACACTTGTGGGGAGTGGGGGAGTCCTGGGCCCACCAGCTTTCAGGGCAGGTCTGGAGTGATTGTATGAGGGGCCAGCGGGGGAGGTTTGGGGGGTAGCGCCTTGGGCTCATTTATCTGAGCCTTCTTCCAACACCAAGCGGATGGCCCGCTGCCCTCTCTTCTGAGCTCTCAGCCTAGGATCTCTCTGCTCACTCAGCCCTGTTTGAAGCGGAGGATTTCTCTCCCCAGGGTGTTTCTCTTTTTGTCTGCCCTCTCCCCACCCCCATCCCTATTCTCCCTGCCCCAATGTTGGGGGCGGGTGTGTGCAGGACTTAGGGTGGGAAGAAGATAGATTTATCATGGGAATAGAAGCTTCCTTTGTCCCCAGGCTCTGCTCTGGCACCTTCTGGCCAAGGGTGTCAGTACTCCCCAGCTCTGTGTGACACCTCAGAATTTTGGGGAGAGGGGTTGTTGAAAGAAGCATCTGGGGACAGCTGCCAGGAAGGCCACCAGGCCTGAAAGTCTAAAAAAGCCAATGGGGCATAGGTCCGGCACTCTGGGAATCTGCCCTGACCAGGCTTCTGGACTTTGAAGGTGGTTTGTGGTTTTTTATTGTTCAGTCATTTCATTCGTGTTTGACTCTTCATGACCTCATTTGGGATTTTCTTGGCAAAGATTTTCCTTCTCCAGCCCATTTTCCAGATGAGGAAACTGAGGCCAACAGGGTGAAGTGACTTGCCCAGGGTCACATAGTTAGTAAGTGTCTGAGACCATATTTGAACTCAGGGAGATGAGTGTTCCTGACTCCAGACGTATCAGTGATCTATCCACTGCACCACCTAGCTGGTTTGTAGTAGTGTTTCCCAAAGGGCCATGGGAGCTTGACCCAAGGCTGGCACAGGCATCAACTAGACTGAGTTCACTTGACCTTCAGAGTAGAGAACAATTCTTTCCCAAGCAGCACCTGGCCTGCTTGGTGGCATCTGTGCCACTTCTTGTCCTGAGAATGGCGCAAACCTGCAAGTCATGGCAGGAGGGGAAGAGAAAAGAAGGAAACAGGTGCTCATAGAATGCCTGCTCTGTGCTAAGCACTGTGCTGGGTACTTTTACAAATATTATCTCATTTGATCCTCACCACAACACTAGAATGCAGGTGCTATTATCATCCCCATCTTATTGTTAAGAAAACTGAGGGAGACAGAGGTTAAGTGACTTGCCCAGGGTAAGTGTCTGAGGCCAGATTTTATCTGAGGGCTTACTGATTTCAGGTCCAATCTTCTATCCGCTGTATCACCAGCTACTCCAGGAGCACTTGGAGGAGGGCAGGAGGGCTGGAAAATAAAAATTGGGCTCTTTAAGGAGGGAAATGTTTTCAGGAAAAGGCTTTCCCACCCATGGGGTACAACTGGACTCAGTATAGAGATTCTACACAATGGGTAGATGCTAAGATAAAGCCTTTGTGGTCTAATCTGTGGAAATGAGATGTATCCCTCACCTTCCATATAGACATTCCCTTGTGAAGCCTTTCCCATGTGTTCCCATAGCTCTTTTCATGTGGCCGCTTTGTGGGCAGTTCCCCCTGAGCAGCCCCTTGTTGATGCCCTGACCTTCTTCCCTCCCCTCCTTCCCATCCCTACCTCCTGCTCTGGAATCGAGGTGTATCACTCATTAGCGCTGAGCCCACGCTCCCTGGAGCCTAATCAGGCCGCATGGTATTGCTGCCTGCTGGCCTGAGTATTTCCAGTTCATGCTCTGTTGGCCCCACGACACTTAGGCAGGCCACCGCTAATTATTTAGTCAGTCAAGGGGAAAGCAGGGAGGCCAGAGGGGTGTAGGCCTGCCAGAGGGTGAATGAAGAAGGGAAACACAGGAAGAGGGGGAGAAAAGGCAAAATGCATTGCAGAATTCTTATAATTTGATAATAATCTATGGAGGCACACCCAGATAGGCCCAGGTGATTGAGGGGGAATTTGTACCTGAGAGAAAAAAAATGAAGGGGTACATTGGCAGATAAATTCTGAGCCCTTGACTGTGAGCCCTTTCTCCTCTCATCTCTCCCTTACCTTTGACTCAAGCTACAGGAAAAGAGAAGGATTTAGGGAGAGAGAGAAGGGCCTTCAGAGTTGAGTGAATCCAGTCTCTTCCTTTTAGCAGAAGAGGAAACTGAAACCTAGGGTAGCAAAGTAACTTACCTAAGGTAGCTGGGGTTTGGATCCAGATCCTCAAGCTCCCCAATTCCACCACAGTCTGTCTCAGCCTCAGTTTCCCCATATGGAAAATAGGGGAATTGTCCCCTCTCTTTCATTCTACCATTCTGTAATTCTCTCTTGGAGGACTAGATGAGAGGCCTGTTTCCCCTTGGGGGTAGACAGCAAATCCAATCTGGGGAATCCTGGCGAAAACAGAATCTCCTACCACATCCCTACAGGCATTTCTTGCTGAGAAGTATCAGGAAGATACTTTCTGGAGAGGGCAGCAGGAGGGGATTAGGTGTGCATCAGAACAGGGCACATCTGTGACTTTACTTAGGACCCCTCCTCCCAAGAAGTATGTGAGTTCTGTTGCTTATGCCTGGGTGGCAGTACCCCCACCAAGTACAGGGGAACAAGGGGGTGAATATGGAAGCACTAGGGGACAGGCTGAGAGATGACCAGTATTCTGGGATGGGGCTCTAGTCACTGAGACTATAAACCCTGGTTCCCTGGCTGTCTTGGAGGAAAGTGGGTCTTCCATAGGCCCTCATACACAGAAACTCTGCTGGCTTCTGACGGCATTCTCCCTTTGTGACAGCCTGGAAAAAGTGGCCCCACGGCCTAGACCCTCTTCTCTTTGGGGGACCCCAGCATCCCTTGCTAAGCTGGCCACCAAAGCGGGGCTTATGGAAAAGGAGCTGAGGGGTAACTGCTCTCTATTCCCCTCACCCTCCAAAAGCCCTGAGATCTGCCAAAGGGAGGATTTGAAGGCAGATGGTTGAGCCATTTTCTGCCTCTGTGAGGGCTGATTGAAGAGCAATGAGGCATCTAATGCGGAGAAAGATAGAAATTTACTTGCCTTAACTTCATATGGCACACACTGAAAGAGTTCATTCAGTCCCCGGGCACAACAATATCTGATGGATGAATAAACCATTTGCAACATCGATCATAGCCCTACATCATGGTTTACTTCACGGACCATTTGCTTCCAATTTCTTCTTCTCTCGGCCTGTTTCGTGCTTTCTTTCTCTCTTCTCTCTCTCCTCTTTCTTTTTTTCCACACTTTCTTCCCTTCAACCCCCCCCCCCCAAAAGATGACATTGCAGGACTTGCCCCCCTACTGGGATGGATAAATAGATGGCATTGATACCCTGCAACAAACTATTTGTCATTTGAACTGGGCTTTTAGAAAGGAGAGTAAAAGAGACCAAAACATACTCACACGCACACACACACACACACACACACACACACACACACATACACACATGACTGTGGCAGAACTCAAGGCAAATGCCATTTTATTCCTTTTTAGTTGTTTTATTTAATAGGGGCTTTCAGACTCAGGTTAGGAAATTGGAAGCTGCCTGATGCCGACTTCCAATGTTTAGTAAAGAGTTTGTAATTCTTGGTATCCTCCCTCTTATCTGCAGCCCTGAGACCTCTTCTTTCTCCTTTTGCATGCAAAGTTTTTCATTATCTTGAACGTTTTCTCTGCTGAGTTAATAAGTATGATCAGGGAGACCAGGGCGTGCAAAATTGAAATCCATGGGTCACACAGTTTGTGTGTGCACAGGATCGAGTGTTTGGGGATGTGCTGGCTCCAAGGAAGGAGGAGGATGGACCGGAGGCTGTGGCAGATCAGGTTAAAATTGTATTGCTGTAGCTCAAAGGGTTCCTATTTTGGAGGGGCGAGGGGGGGCTACTGGGTACCTTCAGCAGCCCCCTTGGAAGGTGGGTTGCTGCTCTCCATTCTTCTTCTTTCCTGAGAGGTGCTAAAGTGAGTGCAGGGAATGGCCTCGGTAGCACCCCTCCGTCTGTTGTGGGCACCCTCGACTGCTCCCTCACTTCCATCCATAGTTTACAGGTGGCCTCATAAGAAACTAGCTTACCGATTGGTCTTTGCCAGTTCTGAGATTAGGGACAGACAAGGTAGGTAGTCATCTAGGATACAAATGCAGAGGGGGCATGATGAGGAATGCTTCTCAGCCTGGTTTTACACATGAACATAAGTGTGACAGTGCTGGACAATGCCCCTCCCCTTGACCCAAGAGGAGTTATTTTGTGATGCCAGGTTGTATGGGTTATATGGTTTAATGCTTCCGGTGGACACACAGGGGCTACAATTTTCAGATTATGTCCAGGTCACAGAGATGCCTTCTCTTGGTCCAGTTGTGATGGGAAGAACTCTGGGTATGGAATCCTAGCTTTGTCCTTTACCACTTACGTGGCTTTGGACAAGTAATTTAGGCTCTCAGGGCATCAAAGGGATTGACCTCTCAGGTCCCCCACTACCCCTTATTGTACAGCTTCCCTCTCTTTCTCAGGGCCTCTCTCTGGCCCCCATCACCATCACCACCAAACTCTCCCCTACTATGTGAATGAGGGCTGTGTGGCTGCTTGGGAACCCAATGTGTGTGTGGGGGGGCAAAGATGGAGCCAAATCTGCTTTCATGGCTTCTCTCCTTTGTAGATGCCTTAGGATATACCCTCAGTAAAACAGAAATGGAGAGAGAGGCAAAGTTGTATGACCATAGATTTAGAGCTGGGAAGGAGGTCACCTAGCCCAATCCCCTCATTTTACATATGAGGAAACTGAGGCTCAAAGGTAAGGAGACTTGCTGAAGATCTCCTAGACAATAAGTAATAAGAGAGGGGCAGCTAGGTGGTACAGTGAATAGAGTGCCGGCCCTGGAGTCAGGAGGACTTGAATTCAAATCTGGCCACACTAAACACAAAAACTAGCTGTGTGACCTTGGGCAAGCCACTTAACCCCAATTGCCCTACCTTTCCCCCTCCAAAAAGAAAAGAAAACAAAACAAAAGAAAACAAAAAAAAAAGAATAAGTAGTAAGAGCCAGGATTTGTCCTCTGACTCTGAATCCCCCCTCCTTCTCCTCTACCATGCTCTAGCATTAGAACTCAGAGAAAGAGAAAGGGAGTCTGTGGGGTGGAGGGGTCTCCATTAGTGGTCATTGACATCACTTTATTTCCTTGCTCACTCTGTAGAGTTCAGTGCCCTGGAGAACGCTGGGGTAAGGTTCTTTGGAGAATTCAAGGACCCAAACATTAGCAGTAAACAGAAAACACTGTCTAGGCACCACTTATTGGTGGCCTCCAAATCACCTCAAGCTTGTGCTGCTTATGGAAAGAGCAGTCCATGGACAAGTGTGTGGTAGAATGGACAGAGCACTGGGTTGCAAGTCAGGAGACCCAAATTCAAGTTTAGTTTTTCCACTAAACTGAGTGATTTTTAGGCATTTCACTCATTTTTGTGCCTGAATTTCCTCATCTGTAATGTTTAATGAGATAAATGTCTATGCCTTGATAATATCAGATCTGCTGCAAATAAAATACAGAGGTGATATGCCTTGAAGGAGTCCCAAAGGGATTACTAGTAGTAGTGGTGTTATTGGGGGGAGGGAGGAGTTAGTAATAGAGATTCATAGGATGTTAGAACCAGAAGAGACTTCAGAGATTCCAGACGAAGGTCGAATTTGGAGTCAAAGAAACTGGTTTCCAGTTTTGACTCTGCCATTTGTGTGACTTTGGGCAAGTCATATAACCTTTCTGGGTCTCTGTTTTTTTCCCCTGTAAAATGAGGGGCTTAGACTAGATGATCTCTCCTAGCTCTAAATCTGTGAGTCTATGATCTGGTCTCTCATTTTACATGAGGAAACCGATGTCAAGAGAAGGGAATTGACTTGGCCAAGAACACCCAGCAAATGAGTAAAGGCAGCTGCACTGAGATAGAAACCCAGGTATCCCAACTCCTGGTCCAAGGCTTTTTCCTTCCTTTAAGTAGGACAGCCTGGATTTTTCACTGGCTCTAGGTTTGGCTAGATCTAGCTGCCCAGACTTCTCTGAGCCTCCAACCCTTTTTTAAAAATAAAAGGTTAAACTAAGGCCCCCTTCCAGCTTTAAATCTGTGACCGTACCCTAAATTACAAAACAATCCAAAGCTAATGTGCAAGATCTGAAACCACGAGAAACCAGCAAAGAGCCTTTGTCAGGGAGCATGCTAAAGGAGGGAGGATGGAAAATGTTGAAAAATCAACCTTCTCATTCCCTCTGTGCTGCACACCTTCTACTGCCCCAACTTGTCAAGTGACCTCAGTCTCAAAGATTCTGCGCCAGGACTCTAAGTCTGGCAGTCACTTGGAGCTGGAGCATCCTGAGGCGTGAGCTAATTGCAAGAGTGTGCTTGTAACAGGCCGTCACTACCGCTGCAGCCGGGGCTTAAGGGAGACAAGAGGCCCCTTTTCTACAAGTCCGGAAAAAATATACATAAAGGTTGATGTGTTTTCAAATGGGTTTTTCTTTTGTTCCTCCCTTGTCCCCCTGTGAGTATTAACCTCAGGGACACTGTGGAAGAGTACAGCTTGTTGGAGCACCTGCTGGGGTCACGCTTCGTCATTAGCTTTTCGGTCAGTGCAGAATAAACCCCAATTCTCGGTCGAAGTGGAGGGGCGGGGAGGGATGAGAGAGAGGAGAAGAGAAGAGAGAGAAAAGTGGAGAGAGAGAGAGAGAGAGAGAGAGAGAGAGAGAGAGAGAGAGAGAGAATGTGTGTGTGTGTGTGTGTGTGTGTGTGTGTGTGTGTGTGTGCGCGGCTGTCCCTCTCCTGAAAAGTATGTACATGCCTCACCCCTTCAAAGTCACACTTTTTTCCTGCCTGACTTGCTTTTCCACAGCTATTCTGTCTCCAGCTGTGGGGGCGTCAAAGAAGAAGATGAGATCAAGTTGAGGGGAAAAATTGTCTGATTTCTTTAGTCCATTGTTCCCAGGCCCCTAGAAAGTGGTGACGCACTCTGTGGTGATGGTGTGAGCCCACAGGGCCTGTTGGTCAGTGTCAGCCAGAGTGGACTTGGGGGAAGAATGGAACTGTCTACTTCCTGCCCATGATCTGTCTTGAGGGTCTTCTTATCCTAGAGGCTAACTTTAGGGTCAAAAGAGGAAAGGGAGGGAAGGGGAGCAGGGTATGTTCTGAGCCTGGGAAGTCCGAGTTAGTTCTGGGACCTTTGTCCATCAGCTATGTTTCTCTTCTATCCTTAGAACCAAGCACCTCCTGGCCTCTACACAAAGACCCAGGACCCTACAAAGGCTCCCAACAGCCCAGATGTCTTAGAGATTCAGTTCAAGAAAGGTATGTCTCCAAGTTTGACTCTACACACTCCTCATTCTTGATAGATTCAAATCATCTCCCTCTCCCTTTGCCATTCATGAAGAAAATATTGTTTCAGCTCTCCCCTGGCTTTCTGAAAGTCACAGTTCAGGGGACCTCTTTCACAGATAACTGTTTCCCCTGTGTCTGCTTCGATTGACATTTGAAGTCATATATGTTATAAAGAAGGGAAGCAATTTCCTCAGCTACTTCCCCAGAACCAAAACCAAACTGAACTCTTCACTGCTAGGCCTCTAACTAACTTCACTAATTAGGATGGCGTAGTTTTAAAGAACCAGTTCCCTCTTTAGTCAATCAACAAATGCTTCTTCATTCCTGACATGCAAGTTAAATCCCCGCAATACAAATGACTTGAGACTTTCAATTGGTAGGTATTATCACAAAAACAACTGGTATATGGGCTCACATTTGTGCTAGGTGTTGGGAGTGCAGAGCCATCAGAGACACAGTCCCTGCCTTTAAGGAGAGACAGAACAAAAATGTAAGAAGATAATAGATACTACAAGGTAGTGTGTGATAAGGGTCCATAAAATAATATGAAGGGTAAGCAGTGCAGGAGTTTGGAGGAGAGAGGCATTACTGAGTTAGGGAAAGCGGCATTTGAACTTCCTGCAGAAGGTAAGTGGGACTTAAATCAATAGTAAGCAGAGAGAAAGAAATCCTGGGATCTCTCTTGAGCAAAGGCTCAGGGGTGGGAATTTCAGTTGCAGATTTGAGGGCACATAAGTTGTCTACTTTGGCTAGAATGTAGGTCTTCCTTCACTAAGAGAGAGTAGGTTAGGGCTAAATTATAAATGGCTTTGAATGCTAAGCCCCAACCTATTTCTTCTCTATTGAACAGCAGAAAACCCGTGAAAGTTTTTGATTATAGGATAGACTTGACCAAAGACCCAAAGGCCTAGAATCGAATCTTACCTCTGACATTAGCTATGTGACCATGGAGACAAACCACACCACTTAACCTCAGTTTCCTCATCTATAAAAATCTATAAAAATAAAGGGTTGGACTAGCTGCCGTTTAAGGTCCCTTCTGCCTGTGGGTCCATGACCCTATGCTTAGGACTGTGTTTTGGGTTGGAGCAGGAAAAATCTAGAACTGGGAAGACTAGTGATTTGGTAATCCAGGAGAGAAGTGATGAAGGTAGGTCTTGTTCTAGCCTTTGGTTCACTGGAATCTCAAGACCACTGGTCCTTTTCTGATGAGGGAGAGGAGGGACAGGGTAGCATGACAGTGAAAATAGTGCTAGTAATATGTAAAGTGCTTTGCAAACTCTGAAGCATTTTATAAATGTTAGCTACTATGATTACTTCGAGTCAGAAGATATGGCTTGAAATTCTGGTTCTGCTACTTAACTACCTGTGTAATCTTGGACAAGTCACACATCCCTTTCTCTAGCACTCAGTTTTCTTATATGTGAAATGAAGAGACTGGGCTAGATTAACTCTAGTGGACTTTACAGCTCTCAGCCTATGATCTTATGATCCTCTGAGGAGAAGTGGGAAGAGATCCTCCTTTGAGGTAACAGTCCCTTTCCCACATTAGCTTCTCTTCCTTCACATCTTCTTCCACAGCCAGGGATTGTCTCTTTAGACTTTGGCCTGAAGTGTCCCTTCAGAAGTAGTGGAGATTTGGGCATTTAAGCCCACTCTCACCCCCTTCACCTGCTTTCAACCTTTAATCATAGGTGATTCTGGGGCCAAGGGGACTTGTCCCTTGTTAATACCCTCACTAATCGCTTAAACCCTGACCAGTGTGGAGCCAGGATTTTTTTTTCTCCAGTCCTAAATTTGATAGTGAACCTGTGCTCTGGTTCTGGGACAAATGGAAGGTCAGCAGGAAGGGATGGACCTTGAATTTTCTCCTTCAGCGTTCTAGATGTGGAGCTTGATCCCAGGCTGGACACTCTGGGTTTCACAATCAGTTACTTTGGGGCCTGATTCTCCCCTAGGTCATAGACTCCTATATTTAGAGCTGAAAGAGTTGTTAGAAGTCATCTATTCCAGCACCTTTACTTTATAGATGAGGAAAATGAGATCCAGAGAAGGAAATGACCTGTTCAATGTCCCATGACTCCAGAGAACTGAGATTTGAGGCCAGGCCCTCTGATTCCCAGTCTAGCACCCTTTCTCTACCCCAAACTTCATCTCTCTTTGTCTCTGCTGTTTTCTCTTTTATACTGAGATGCCCAGTATAGGGTGCTAGCCCCATCGACCAAATTCTTAGCGTTAAAGTGGATCTTTGTGGTCCAGGTAAGCATCCACATGACGTGACATGCTGGAGATACCCAGATCACAGCATGTTTACTAAGAAGTTGGGCAACCTAAAGGACCAAGAGCAAAAAGGACTGGGCCCAGGACAGGACAGGGTTTTAGCTACAAGTATGACAATTTGGTTAGCATGTCTTAGAGTAGATGCAAGAGAGGGGAGAGAGAGAAAGACAGAAACAGAGAGACAGAGACAGGGACAGAGAAACACAGAGACAGAGGCAGAGAGACACACACAGAGAGAGAGAGAGAGAGAGAGAGAGAGAGAGAGAGAGAGAGAGAGAGAGAGAGGAGACGAGACTCAATCCATTTTAGTGACTTTGAGAGCGTCTGGAAAAAAAATAGAGGGAAAAAAGCCCCTCCCTCTGCTATTCCCCATTCATCCCCTAGTTAATTTATTTGAAGTTTTAATCTAATTATTAACTATTTTAAAGGATAAGCTGCTTTCTCCAACAGCAGCCCCAACAATGTCTCTTCTCCACCCGGGTGGACCCCATCCAATGCCCTGGCTAAGGATGATAATAGAAAAGGAGAGGCAGAGAAAGGGGATGGAGGGAGGCGGGGGGGGGGGGGGGGGGGGGGGG
>CM053585.1:214434905-214456698 GCA_028646515.1 Pseudochirops corinnae
AATCAGACTCTCACGGTGTGCTCACTATGGAGAGGTTCTGTGTAATTTCACATGTTCAGCCTATATTTGATTACTTGTCCTTCCAGTGGGGGTGGGTGACGAGGGAGGAAGAGAAAGAATCTATAATCTAAAGTTCCATAATCAAGTGTTATAAATATCTATCTATCTGTCTATCTATCTATCTATCTATATATATATATGCAATTATTATTATTATTACTATTGACATGTCTCCAGGATATCCTATTTGAAATGTTCCATAGCCAATTGATAATACGGAATTGAAGCACAAATTTAGAGACTGAGGCTAGACATGGAGAGTTAGGAATCATGATCATTAAACTAAGATGAACAGTTAGGTAGGAAGAGATCTAGGAGAGGGGATAGTGTTATAATATTCCAGAAAGGAGAGAATGCAAAGGTGGAAAATGTAGTCAGCAGCGTCCCATGTAGCAGATAGGCTGAAAATAGAGATTGAGAAAAGACTTTCAGGTTTGTCGATTAAGACACAGTATGGTAACTTTGGAAAGGGAGGTTGGAAGCCATATTGCAAAAGTTTGAGAAGGGAACGCGTGAGAGGAAAGGCAGTGATCAACAGAGCGTTTTCAAGGAACTTGACTGGGAAAGGAGTAGGATCATAACTGGAGGAGGTGATAAGGCCTGGTGAAGATTTTAAGGATGCATATGTTGACTTAAGCATGTTTGAAGGCAAAAGGATAAGAATCAGTAAGTAGAGAAATTGAAAATTGGGGAGTCAGAGGAGGGAGTAAGTTGAATTTGTAATCTGTTAAAGAAGACAAGATGAAACAGAATCAATCCCATGTAAAGGTACCGGCCTTGGCAAGGAAAAGGGCCACCTTATTATCAGAGACTTGGAGCAAAAGAGGAAGAGAGTGGGAAAATGATGTCAAGGTGTTTTGAGATGAAGAGATGACAGCTTACATTTTGAATGGCTTCAGTTTTCTCAGTAAAGAGGTGGAGTCCTCAACTGAGAGAAGAAAAAAGGTTTGGAAAATCTTTCGTGGAGAGTGAGATTAGGGAGTCTTGTTTTTCAGACATGTCTGACACTTTGTGACCTAATTTAGGGTTTTCTTGGCAAAGATACTAGAGTGGTTTGCTTTTTGCCTTCTCCAGATCATTTACAGATGAGGAAACTGAGGCAAACAGGATTTAATGACTTGCCCAGGGTCGCACAGCTAGTAAGTGTCTGAGGTCATATTTGAACTCAGGAAGATGACTCCAGGCCTGGTATTTTATCGAGTGTGCTACCTAGCTAATTAGGGAGTCAGGAAAGGATAAAAAAAATTGCCTTTAAGAAGCTTCTTTTTTTTGGTAGTCACTCTAAAAGTCACTTTTTAAAAATTACTCCCTACTGTCAGCTTGCCTATATCTTTCTCACAAAAGTGGAGTATGAAAACAAAATCAGCTTATCTGAGTTGGAGAATTTCTAGATAGATGTACAGTTTACTCTCAGGAAAGACTTTGTCAACAATGGACATTTCTTTATTGTTCTCAATTGATCTGGTAAAGCAGCTCCCTCTCATGAAGTAGAGGAAAGAACTGCAGCCTGACCGCTTTTGTTTTTAATGTCACCATTTTGAAATGCTGCAGGACCAAAGTGTTTGACATAGTAGACAGTGATTGGAATGGGATTTGTGCACTCTGAATGCTAAAAGAAATCTTCTTCTGTAGATGCCAGTCTTTGCGTACTGTTCTGTGATCACTGAACAGTGTGAAACTGTGTTTCAGTAAAGTCTTCTCTTCAGCATCAGGCTGTGGGTAAAGAGGATGGCTCTTGTCCCTTTCATAACTTGCCTTCAGTGGTCACTGTTTAACACATCTTTGTGCTGGCCCTTGGGAGTGGCATTGCAGATAAAAAGAAAAAAATAATCCTTTTATTCTTCCTGCTTATTAGATTGCAAGGTCTTCTGAATTATAGAGCATTGTCTGTATGCCAACCTAGTTCCAACCTAGTTGGGGGAGGGTTCGAAACCATAAACTGTCACTCAGGCTTCACTTTCAAATGCCGATAGCTCTTTAGTGTCTAACGTCTGACTTCTGATAATCACAGCATGTGTTAGCCACAGGAAGGAAACCTCAGGGTTGAATAAAACCAGGCTCTCAGTTCCAACAGATTGGGTCCAGCAATTAAAACACAGGAACAAGGTAGTTGAGCTTTTAACTTTTGAGTTTATCCAAATATTTATTTTATTTAGATATATTTATAGTGTTTAGATAGATTTACATGCATTTATCTGCTCAGTTCCTCCTGATGGTGATTTGAATTAATTCCATTTTTATGGAACCCTTCATAGTCAGAAACATGGAAAAGTTCCATGCTGCTCGAAACCTAAATGTGCAGCATGGATTATTTAGCCTAACACTTCACTTTTAGTAGAGGAGACTAAAAATTAATGGTGGTGGTGATTGTGAGTGCTGAGAGTCATCACTAAAACCTTACTTTCCTCCCAGGAACGCGATGGTTTCGGGAGCCTCTCTGTACCCAGAGGAAGAGGTCGTGGCAGAGGTGATTGGAGTGTTGGGGCACCTGGGGGGCTGCAGGAGGTAACCTATACAGTCCCAGCAGATAAATGCGGCCTTGTTATAGGCAAAGGTAAGAAACCTCTGCTGGATTTCCATTTTTTCATACCACCTCACCATAGTCTGTTTTCTTAATTAATTCTGTTTGCCTGCCTAAAGCTATCTATAGTCCCATCCCCTCATTTTACTGATCAATCAACAACCATTTATTAAGTACCCTACCATACCTTGGGATACAAAGACAAAAGAGAAACAGGTCCTGCCCTCAAGGAACTCAAATTTTTTCATGGGGCCTGAGGCCCAGAGTGCTATGTCAAAGATTGGCAGCCAAGCCATCAAGTCTTGTGACTCCACATTTTTCATTCATTCTCTTGGTACCACTCAAGGTTCTAGGTGTATTGAACTTGTTTTAAATTGTTAAGAAAATGGTATTGAATTTACTTTCAAATAATTTGAGTCATTACATAGGATATTTTTCTCAGATGAAGACCTCTCTCAGGTGATGTCACAGCTTCTTAGCATGAGACCAAGAAGTCCTGGATTCAGATTCTGCCTCTGACATTCATTACCTGTGTAACCATGGGTGGCAAGTCGGCCTTTCAAATCCTCAATTTCCATACCTATAAAATGGCAATGGCAATACTTAGAGTATCTATGAGGATCAAAGGAGATCACGTTCATAAAGTGCTTTGCATAGTTTAAAGTGCTAGTTAGGTCCATAGACTGTTAGAGAGGGGAAAAATCCAGGCCCTTCATTTTCTTTTTTTTCTTTTTGGCTTTTTTGGAGGGGGAAGGTAGGGCATTTGGGGTTAAGTGACTTGCCTAAGGTCATGTGGCTAGTTTTTGGTGTTACGCGTCTGAGGCTGCATTTGAATGCAGTTCTTCCTGATTCCAGGGCCTGTGCTCTATTCACTGTGTCACCTAGCCTCCCCAGGCCTTTCATTTTCTGGGTGAGGAAACCAAGGCCCAGAAAAGGAGTCTAGCAGATGACCCAGCACTGATTAGAACCCAGGATTCCTGACTCGTGCTTTTTGTCTTAGACCACACTTCTTGTTCTAACTGGCTATGGTATTTTGACTTTGACATAGCATGTGAAACTAGCTTTTTTGTTTTTCAGCACTTCTTAAAATAAGCAACAGATAACCCTATAGAGAAAAATTAAAGTGGATAGGCTTGATTTGTAGCCAATTTTTAAGAAACTATTGGCTAAAATTCACATGAATAATTGGCAGTCTCCTGATCCTCATTCTTTAGTATGTGTTATGGGAAATACATAACATACACTTCTTGGTTGGTGATCTCATACTTTTTAACTTTACATAGACATTGAAGAGACAAGTTGAATGGGGCAGTAGGGGTCTAAATACAAGTCCAAAGAGTTTTGTTCCTTGACATGAGCCAGATGCTCCCAAGCTTCTTTCATCTTTGGATGAGCCTCCCTCATTGCTCCATCAGTAGCAAGGAATCAGCATAGAGGGTTGGGTTTCATAAATATAAGGCTTATATGAATATAGTCCTAATCTTTCATCTAATGCTTTCCTCCTCCTCATTTAATTGTCTTATCATCTATCCTAAATTAGTGTTTAAAGACAGTTCATTCTTCTCAATGTCAAAGAACCAGACGTTAAAGTTGACTTCTTGTGAATTACCCATCCACTCTTAAGAGTTCAATGATATACTTGGTATGAAAAGCATTTTCATCTTTAATTTATTATTTTATTTAATAAAATTTAATAAAATAAAAAATAAAATTTAATTTTATTCATCTTTAATTTATTATTTGTTATAATGTCACCTTTGAAAGAACAGCATTAGTGAGTTCTCTTAATTCCTGGAGGAAAAGAAGTAAGGATGGGAAAGCAGAGCTTTGTCTCAAGCCACATCCTTTACCAGAAACTTGATGCCAGAACACCATGAGGAAGGTGTGGTAAATTACCCCCCAGCCCATTCTCAGAAACTCTTCCATTAACTATTCCTTTGCAGGTACAAGAATGACTATTTTGTTTATTTTGATACTTGTTTTTTAACTGTCTGGTCAGTGTTACCTGTCTTAAGACTATAAGCTTTTAGAAAGTAAGGAACTGTGTCCATATGGTTTGTTTTGTATGTCTGACTGACATTATGTCCTATATCAATAAGTATGGTTCATTGACCATAACGTTTAGACCAAATCTTGTTGATATCCATAAGTTTCAAATTATTATTGATCTTGTTACAGCTTCTTTTACATTTAAAGATGAGCTGTAAATGATGTTTGATTTTTTTTTTTCCCCTTTAGATATCAGTGAAGCTTCTCTGTCTTTATCATTTGAGTTTCTCACAGTTAGCAAAAGAGTGATACTTTAGGATTACCACCAAGTTCTTTGTCCTCTTGCATATCATCCTGAATCAACTGGATGAGCTATAGTGAATAAATGGAAAAATTTCTCTCATTATCTTTTTCTCTTCCCCCCAGTTTTTTTTCTCTGAGAGTTTGGCTAGGTATGGTATCTTATGTTTCTTAAAGATGTTTGGGATGTGGTTGAAGAAGGGCACCCATACAAATGGCAGGCACTCCCTCTGGGAGTTGATGCTTGAAAACAAACTGCAGCCTCTTTGGGCCCCTAGCTGGATTTCCATGATAAACACAGCAATATTGACAGATAATGTGGCCAGCCCGGCTCTTGTCAGCCCAGCCTTTTAGCAGGTTTGATTAATTGCTTTACGATTTCACGTCCAGCTGGGGGGCCACTGGTGGGTCGTTTCTGCCCCCCATCAGGTGGAACAATGGAGCAGGCTGTTGAATCAGTCTATAGACAGCCACCATGTGCCAAGCGGGTGACCTCATTTTGAAGGAAGATGAACTTAAATTAACTCCTTCCGGCCCCGTGCAGCATAGTGTTGACTGCCTTGTCTTATTAGCATGATCCCAAGGCCTAAGCAAAGAATCCCTAGGGCTAGGGTTGCAAATGCTACTGTTTTCTGGAAGCAAGGAGATATTAGCTGACTGGAGTCTGCAGGGCTTTGAGAGCAAACATGTACTGTTTTGTGCATAAACCTTGAGATCAAATTACCTCGACTCCAGAGGAAAATGGTACTGACAGGGATTTGAGGGGTTAATGAGACCTGCAGAACCATAGTTTTCCCTGAAAGATGACCTTGTAGTCTTCCTTGTTTTGATATAGTAACCTGAAAACCAATTGACAAATGAAACTGTTGTCCTATTTTGTGGGTCAACGAAAAGAAAATTCCATGACGTTTTCTATAGAATGACTCTTGAATAAAATGTGGTATTTATAGTACTAGGGAGTGAGGTTGTACTTTATCTATAAGCAACAAAACTTAAAGGATATTTTAAATTTTCATGTTGTCATCTATAATTTGTTCAGAGAATTGGAAGATGAGAATTTTATACAATTCTAGCAGTTCTTCAAGAAAAGCCTGAGAATATTCAATACTTTGAGACCTTTTTTGATAAATTACTAGCTTGTTTATTTAAAACCACTTTGTACAACATACTACTCAAGCACATGTCAAGTGGAACTTTGAAGTACCAACTAATTCTCAATTTTGTATAATGGTATATCACCTTTATCTTCAGCATACCCGACTATAGGTGTGTTGTTGTCAGTTACGAAGACAAGGTTTTAGGGGTTTGTTTGTTTTTTCGGGTTGTCTTGTTGATGGATGCAACATATGTTGATCCCTCCAAATGTCTATGTCTTTGAAAACCTAACTGATGGAAGAGTTATTCTGAAATAGCTTTCCCTCCTTGAATATGGGGGAGGGAGGGGACTAGGGCAAAGGCGAAAGCAAAAGTTGCAATGTTAAAAGGGTCAAGAGTATGTTACAGATGAACAAATGTAGCCCCTGTCCCCGCAAGTTTTTTTTTTTAACTTTATATGAGGTAGAGTACAGAAAAATCTTGAAATGGAAAGAAATGTTTAAATATTATTTTATCTGCGTTGTATGTGGATTAGGGACAGTTACTGCCCTGTAGGAGTTTTTCAGTGATTATTTTCCCCCTAGATTTACTAGACTGGTGCTATAAAATTTCCCTCTATTCTTTCCCCTCACCCTCATTTTTTTTTTCCCTCTCCAGTTGAGTGGAGCTGATCTTTAAGTTCTGTGAAATTTGAAAAGAAGAATTGAACCATTGTAATGCTGACTGGAGCTTTTGTTAAGCAAATTTCATTAAGAGACTGGGACTCTCACAGGTTTTTCAAAAAGTCCAACTAAATTTTCATTAGCCCTGCTCCACCCAGTGTTCTTATGTACACTGTCATAGTATGGCTCCCTGTCTAGATCCATTCCCCATGGATGCAGTGACTTTAGAAGTGACAGGATGGTATATTAAAGGCCTTAGTGAGAGCCAAGAATTGTTCGGTTCTTTGCCTGGCCATTTGACCTGTGCAGGGAGGGTAGAGCGGCTGGGGTGGCCTGTGTGTTTTGGTTGAAGGCCTCCATTGTACAATGGAGGAGCCATCAGAAAGTCATTCTTATACTGAGAAAGGAGATTGTAACTTATCAGAGGGACAGAGTTGATGACTAAACACACAGTGCTTTTCTTGGGCCTAGGGTTTGGGTGAGGATGGTATCAGAGAGCAGACAAAAACCATAAATGTTTATTGAGCTCCTACAGTGTGATACAGTGCAACTGTGTGAGCTCTTGGAGTTTGGTAGGAGACTTTTACCCTTTTAGATAGTAAATCCCCATTTTATATCATACACGTAGGATACATGCATTGGTCAGCAACTTGGTGCCAATAAAAGAGATGTTCTGATGGCCACCGTCCTGCTGATTTTACCCAGCATTAGTGATCTTAGCATATTCCACATAATCAACCTATTATCAGCAAGCGCTCAAGCACCAACAAACAAATAACTGCCTCCTGGGAGCAATATTATTCCTTAAAAACACTTAAATGTTTCTGTTTGCTTTGTATATGTCCTGGTGCATAGAAAACATTTTTTCTTGCTGGTGCTAAGGTAAAGGATACAAAAGAGAAAGAAATGTCTGATTTGTTAGCAGGTATCAGACTCATACCTCATTTATTCTCTCCTGTATTCTTTTTCTGTACCTACAGGGGGTGAGAACATCAAAAGCATAAACCAGCAGTCAGGAGCCCATGTAGAACTTCAGCGGAATCCACCTCCTAATACAGACCCCAGTGTACGGATATTTACCATCAGAGGCGTGCCACAGCAGATCGAACTTGCCAGACATCTCATAGATGAGAAAGTTGGTGTACGTACAAGGCCCTTTTTCCCACCTTTGGGCTGTTAGTAGGATATTCTATTGGCTGTCTGGTGCCTTCCCCCTATTCCAAGAACCTTTGTGCTTCCTGTGCCATTCAGCAGTTCCTCACACTGTTCTGGTGAGCTTGGTTGGGGCAGATGGGTTATCCCCATTTTACTGAGGGTAAAGTCTGAGGCACAGAGACTGATAATGGTCATGGGACCAATGAGTGAAGCATTTTAGACTCGCCAGCTCCTCACCACCCCAAATCTATGCCTGTTTTCCAGGCTAGATGGGGCTAATGCTTTGCACCCAGCACTGCCCGCCTGGCCTCTTGTTGGCATTGTATTGGTAGCCAGACATGCAGGTGGTTTTCATTGACTCTGGCTTTAGTTTCAGGCACCTCAAAGCAGATAAACAAAGGGAGTGTTGATGGAGGAAAGATTTGCCACTGCTCACCTCAAAGGGGACATAGAATTGCAGAAAGAGACTTGGGCCAGCCTTAATTGACGGGAGAGTCAAGCAGGTTGGTCCATATACACAGGGTGATAAGCCAGGTTTACTGTGGTGTTCTCATCCATAGACATAGTGGTACCATTATTTGCTGTTCTGTGGTATTGTTCACCTGAGGGTGTGAAACCATTCTGCAAATAACATTTTCTGTGGGGAAGAAAGGATAGATTTAGGGTTATGAGGTATTTTTGTTTGATTTATTTTTTTTTTTACTTTTTAAAGCTGATTTGGATTGGGAGGGTTTGGGTAGAATTTAGATGATCAGTGAATGGGAAGTTAGAATTGTCATTGTGTCTATGACAGGGTACCAATATGGGCGCACCTGGAGGCTTTGGTCAGAGTCCTTTCAACCAAGCACCTGCTACACCTCATCAAAAGTGAGTCTTTTACCTGTGTCTTTGCAAAGAATTTTCTCTCAAGAAGTCTTCCTGTCCAGTTTCCCTTTTAGGAACTCCCAATAAAAATATTGAAAATTTGGTAAAGGCATCGGAATAATTAAATTGTACCGCCACCCCCTTGTCTAATCTTGGTCTTGACCCTTAATGATGATGGATGTCAAGGCTTTTCCAGACTAGTTTGGGAGCCCTCTTTTTTTTTTTTTTAACACCAACATCAATAGACTAACTTCTAGCCCTGTCACTGCTAATGGATTCTTAAACAGGACTTTGGGGCCAATCTGTTCCATAAGCCTCCACCCTCAGCATTTTTATTTTTATTTTTTTATATCTGTGTAGCACCTTTCCTCCGAGGAGCTCAGGGTGCTTTCCAAATATTGCTGCTAAAGTGAACGGTAACCCTCACAGCAACCCTGTGAGGTAGGTAAAACCAATTATTTCATTCTAGTTCTCCTGTAGTTGGCAGACAGTAAGTTAAGTTTAATTTTACAACAGATGGTACAAGTTTAGCTTTCAGGCTTTGAGAAGTAGGTGGGAAACATGGAGAGAGAAGATTGAATGAAAGAAAATGTGAGGGGAGGTGGGCTTGGAGGGTGAAGAACGGGCATGATGGACCAGAGAGAATGAATGTTTTGTAATCCACAGTGGTCCTCAGGCATTTATGACCCAGGGCTGGGGTAACACCTACCAGACGTGGCAGACGCCTACACAGCAAGTCCCAAGTAAGTGACACTTCAGAGTTCAGTGAAAAAAAATGCATATTTTCTCACATGATAACAGGATAAATAGATCAATGAATTCCTCAAGCCCTCTCAAATCTAAAAGGTAGTGAAGCCTTCTTATAAAAGGCAAACTACATGTAGACATAACCAGCCAGAAGTGATTGGTCTGGAAAAACAGCTTGGGTCTTGTGCATTCCTCGTGGGTGTGTTATGATAGGCTGGCTGCATTGAGCCCAGCTATTCTGATGTTTTCTTCACCATCTGTGCGTTTGCTCTTCCAAGATGTGTATTACTGGTTGACTATTGCTTCCAGAAGCTGGAGAGAGAGCTGGAACAGTCAGGCCCCAATTGCTCCCTCCCCCAGGTCACACAAGGTGGCCCCTCCTTGTGGTTGACTACAGTCTGCAGACCTGTATATGACTGGGGTTGTGATATGCTAGGGGTTGTGAAGAAGTCAGTGGAGAAAACTTAGAAGAATCATCAGCATCTCTCTTTGCTTTTGCTCTCTGGTGGGAGGGAATTGAACTGCAGCCTCTCTTCTTTTCTGCTTTCTGTAGTCACTTTCCAGGTTTATTGGCTTTCTTTCATTCTGTTTAACAGTCACGAGGTACTTCTCCCTTGTGAATGGGTCATATATATATCCCATAAGACTTCAGAGTTTCCTTTGGACCAAACTACTCCTACCCTGTTGCTATTGATCCCGGTCTCATGCTGAAAAGACTAAAGAAACTCAGAACTCCCCAACATCACTAACTCTTTGTGGCTAATCTTCTTGGGTCCCACATGGAACCTTTCTCTTTGATCTATACGACAGTCTCCCTCACTTTTGTACATACCTTCTCTCAGTATCAGTGAGATGTCTGCTCATCTGTGTTGCAAATATGGTATAGCTTTTGGGACAGAAGATAGTTGGGGCAGGGGAGGGAGACAGAGAATGGTACCATTAAATAGATGTTTAATCTTCCTTAAATTCCAGGGGTAAAGCTAATTTCTGAGGTAGAGAGTTGTGTAACTCCTCTTTGAGGAAGCTTGCTCATCCCTCACAGTCTAGATTCCCCTTGTTTCTGCCTTAATTGGTTGTGGCTTGGGCAGCCCTTTGAAAATCCTTTTTTAGTGTCTGAAAACTAAAATGACCATTTAGACTTGAATTCCTCATGTTCCCAGTCCAGAATCAAATGAGTCCCCAAACCAGAAGCCAGCTTTAGCTGTCTCCAACCTTTGTTTTTTATTGATGGTTGAAATGTGTTGCTGCCCTTTTTGAGGGGCTATTCCTAGAGATTTTTCTCATTTTCTCATCCTTGATAAAACCCAAATTTCTTTGACATTGGAAATCTTAGCATGTTTTTGTTAAGATAACATTCTATTTGACTGTGCAGATTTTATGACTTGCAGCGTACTGGTCTGTTGTATCAAGTGTTCTTGTGCCAAGTGATGTGGGCTCTGCACATTGGAAATAAAGCAGTCCTGTTTCTAAGGTTATTGATTTAGAAGTGAGGAGAATGCTGGTTATGAGTTCAGGAATTCTAGGTTCCCTAGTTCACAAATAAATACTATACTAGATGTGAGATGACAGGACTAGAAGTCAGGAGTCTGAGTTCTAGTCCAGATTTCTTCACTCCCGCCTTGTGAAGGGGGTCAAGTCACTTCCCTGATCTGAGCCTCATAGATCTCTTAGACCCTTTCCATTTTAAAGGTTATAATTCTGTTATTTTGGTTGGTTCATTGCTCAACCAGACATCACTGTTTTTCATGTATCTGTCATGATAGGAAATCCTTCCTAAAATGCCAGCAAGTTAGACATTTTTCTGAATGTGGCTGTAGCTTAAGTAGCAAAGAGCAACCTTTGGGTTAGTTATTGGCCAAGGGCCTAGCTTATTCCCATTCTATGCTGTGGTGGAGGCAAATACTAAGCATGACACCTGGAAAAATAGGTGCGTTTAGACTGAGTACCAGTCAGTTCTGATTTCTTTTTACCTCCTTTAGAAGGATGAGAGAAATAAAAATGTGGGTGATGAGAAAAATTAAAATGTGGGCAAGAGCTTCATGATGGCCTTCTATAGGTGTGGTGGTACAGTTATTAAAGCAGACTTCACCATACTGCTTGCTCTCCCTGATTAAGATCAGGGGAGTTTGGCAAGACATGGAAGGAATACTCTTCAGAAACTACATAAAGACCTATAACTGAAAAATCTTGTTTTCAACATCTCAAATGTTCTTTTTTATTTAAAATTTTAAAGGAAATCTCTGGGGGAAAGGGGAGGGGGAGGGATATTGATCTCACTCTCTTACCTATCCATTAGTGTATTTCTGCCTGCTGTCCAATTTTTCATTCCCCTCCACCTTTTTAAAGAACAAATCATTCGACTGCCAACATAAAACACCTATCAAAAAATTATCTCCTCTACTCTTCCTTCGTTCCTGGCCCTATCCTTTTGTAGTGATGGGAGTAAGGAGAGGAAGACCTTCTTCTTGACCCTCATCCTTAACCCTGCATGCATTTGAATGTCATGGCTCTATCCTCCTCATACCCATCTTCAGCCTTAAATAAATTAACTAATGGGTAAAACATTTTGCTGTGAAATGTATTTAGTGCTGTGTCTTTTCAGCATACTTTGGACTAGTTCTAAATTTTAAAAAAGGGCATTGAAAGAGGTCCTTTCTTTTGTTGGTATTAGCAGGTGGACACTCAAGCCAGCGCTGACCTCAGCAGAAAGAAAGGTCCTGACTTATGGCTTTGGTCAAGTCTTTTAACCCTCTTTCATGCCCCTGGACAGAATGCTACTGCCCTGTTCCCTCCACCTACTTCACACTTTGAATTTATTATGTTTAACAGTCTCCTTCTCCTCCCTCCACTCCCTCCCCTTCCTTTCAAAGCCCTTTGCAGCTTACCTTGCACTGTATGTTGTACCCAGGAGAGATGGTGAGAGAGAGTTAGCTTTCTTTCCCTGCTGTCCACCTTCCCTTCTCCCTACACTTCCTGGTTTCCACTATACTGTGTGTATTGGGGAGTAAGGGGAAGTGAGGCTAGGGTTTAAACTGAGCTTTCTTTCTTAGATTTTCTTTAATTTCCTATGCTCAGTTTCTTTGAATGTTTACAAGTCTGCTTGTCCAGTGGTTCTCTACCATCCTAATGCCGAGACCCTTTAATACCCGTGTGTAGGTGTATCTCCATGTGGGCAGACCTGCCTGGAGATGCATAGAGGAGCGGTGTCTGGGTTCCTAAGACCATCGGAAGTATGTGTTTTCCGATGGTCTTAGGCGACTCCTGTGACCCCTGTGAAAGGGTCATTCAACCCCCCAAAGGGGTTGAGACCCACAGGTTGAGAACTGCTGAACTGTACATACATTATCTTTTGTCTTCAGTTAGAAGGAAAAGGTTATATAAAAGGGTGGTGTTGTTTTGCTCCCTGTCCCCATTTGAAATTCAGTTGACTGTGTAAACAAAACTAACTCTGCCTCTCATGTTTCTCTCCTGTCTATTACCTGTTGTTATTTAAGGTATTGAATACTAAATCGCCTCAGAGTCGTCCACAGCCAGTGTCTCTGAAGCCCCCTTCATGGCACCTTTCATTAGGAAGCTTCTTGGTCCTCATAGCAGCCTATCCTGTTTTCTTTCTGTCTTAGAGACCATCCCCCTCTCTCCCCTAACTCGGCTCCAATGCTCCATGCCTAACCTGGAGAATCCTCTTTGCACCCCTTCCCCACATAACCATGGGACAAAATTCATTGTCTGGTTCTTGGATGGAGCTTCCCATCTTGTTCTCTTCCTCCTTTGTCCTGTCCTCCATCCTCTTCTAGCTAAGTTGTTTGCCTCTTTTTCCGCCTAAAAGCTAAAGCACCCCAAAGCATTATTGTGGGGTGTGTGCCCCACAGGCTTGTTGGTGTGGGTAAAAAATGCACCAAGAAGCTCCGCGCTGTGGCTGGGCAGGAGGAAAAAACCCTTCTTTCCTCACTGGCCTGATTGTTTTTGTCTTCTTCAAACAGGCCAGCAGAGCCAGCAGCAGAACAGCCAGCCTGGTTACAGCAAGGCATGGGAGGACTATTACAAAAAACAGAGTGAGTGGCTTTCTTCAAAGGCAGATGACCAGTGAATGACAAAGTGCCTTCTTGTCCCTCCCAAGCATACTTTAATTTACTGTGGACAGAGCATCTTCTTTTCCTTACCCCTTTTCCTCAGGAACTTCATGTCAATACCTTAACTTTGTTTCCCCATTTTTCTTCTTGCCCATTTGCCAAAACAGAGTTTTAACCCAGCCCGGTTGCATCTCAGCTGGCATAGAAATGCTCAGCATTATTCCCTTCCTGTGCTGATTTTTACGTTGCGATTCTCACTGAACAGCAGTAAGCTAGGTGAGAGACAGAATGTAGAAGGTGGTGTAGTACCTGGAGTCTTAGACTTGCCTCTGAAAAGCGGTGGTTGCCTTAGTCTTTCTGTTTAAGCTATATAAGTGAATCACAAGCCAAACCAGTCTTAAAAACACCTAGCAAATCAATTCAAATCAGAGCTAAATTGGTATATTTTCTTAAATGGTTGAACTAGATGAGTTAAATATTCTATAAACTGAATTGAGATCTCATTTGGTTGGAAACCTTGATTCACATCACTTGCTAATTGTAAGAGCTCAGGTTGAAGGTTAGTGAGGAAGATATATGGCATAGGGCTATTCTGTGAAGGGGAATGATACTTCTTCTCCTGTCATTGAGAATTTCCTAGGTTTGGAAAGAAAAGGGGGGTTCCTGAGAGGAAGGAGTTGAATGGCTAAAATATGATGGTTTTTTTAAAGGAACTGTTAGTGGTGAGGCAACAATGGGAAGGGTGGAATTTTTTGTTTGTAATTTGCCCCATCAGCAAGCCAGCTTCAATCAGGTCCTTATGAGCTCTTCAAAATTGAAATAATCAGGCCATGTAAGCAATGTTTCCTGATGTCCAGCAACACTTTAGGAAGGGAAATACACAGTTAGATTTGAGCACTGTTTTACAACTAATATGGCTTGTCCTTGAATACACTGGTATTGGTACCTTCAGATAATGTGTCTTTCCTCCTTTGTCAATCAGGCCATGCCGCCAATGCAGCTTCTCAGGCAAGTTCCCCACCGGACTACACAATGGCCTGGGCGGAGTATTACAGACAGCAAGCCGCTTACTATGGGCAAACATTAGGGCAAGCTCAGGCCCACAGCCAGGTCTGTATTTCCCTGAACATAGCCCTGTGTACCTCTGTCCAGCCCCTTCCTCCCCCCATCTTAGAATAGTTTGGTGAGTGAATTGAACATTGGCATACCACCCTATTGAAGCTCTGACCTCTTAGCCAGCCACTGTCTCTATTGTCTCCTTTTGTTCTTCCATCCTAAAACATGATGCTCTGATACTTGGTTCTTTGTAAAACTTGGACATGAGCAAAAAAGTACATATTAACTAGGACACTTAGAGTAGCCAGGGAGAAATCCTAGTAACTACTTCTGTTCGGAACTCCAGCTTTCTTGCTCTTTCTACACAAGGAATCTTTTGGGCCAGAGATAACTGGAGTTAATTTTGTAACATAATGGGGCATCTACTCCATAAATTGCCATCAATTTATCAGTTGTATACAGTACAATCAAGAATGTATGTAAGCTTTCTAAGGCACCTCCACATAGGGGATATGAAGAATTGAACTATCTTACCATTCTGACCAAGTTGCCACTTCATGATGTTTTTTAACATTGGGGGAGCTGACTGGCTGTTGAAATTGCTGTCACTTGACTTAGAAAGGTGTCTAGCAACAATGATTATGTCCTTTGTTCCGACTCCATGAGGCACCTCCCAGGTCATATAAAAGAGGGCTCTGTATTGGCTACTCCTTGGGAGGTAGGGCTGAGGGGCACAAAACCAGATTTTCTCAACCTTTCTCAACAGTTCCCAGCCTCTAATCCCATGAACAGGAAATCAGCATTCTAAAGTTTAGTAATTAGCCATTTTTATAGGTATTGAGGCCACTTATCAGGCAACTAAAGGAAAAACATCCACAGGTTTTCTTGTTCATTTTGATAGCACTGCAAGCCACGGTGTCTAATGACTCAAATAATGATTACCTCAGTGGACTCCAAGGGTGACATCCTTAGCAGAGCTTTTCAGAGGCTAACAAAATGGCCACAGGCAGGGAAGTGCTTTTACTTTCCTCCCACCCCTTTCTGTGTCCCCATTTAGAAGAAAAACTCTGAAACATCTTTCCTAAGCAAGGTTTTCTCTTGCTATATCCTATGACGTCAGTCCCATGGAGGGAGGAGGAGGAGGTATTTCCTTGTACATTGACTCTGTTGTCTATTTGGATACCAGAGGGAGAGAAAGTGTGACCTGTCACCTGCCCTGGGGAGAAATATTTCAGAAGTACATCTTTTTAAAAATCTACCAGGGAATAACTTTTCTTCTTTCTCTTTCATCTACAGGAGCAGTAGAACAATGTCCTTATGGCAGTTTTTTTTCCTTGAAATCATTGTGAAAGAAAACCTTTTTGTAACAGAGGTTTCTAGATTTGCAGCCTTTTGATGAAGACTTTTTTGTTCGTTTTTGTGAAACACTAGTTGTAGAATAATCTACACTGAACTTTTGTAAGAATCAGGAAAAATTAGTAATATACTAAACTTCATGAAAATGCTGGTAATCTTTTGATTTTGTTTTTTTGGGAGGGTATTGTTTTGTTTTATTGTTACTTCCAAATTTGTAAACTTTGGGGTTCTTTTTGGAACAATGTCTGCAAATTCCAGGCACCAAAATGTACCCTAGAGTAGTGACATTTCAAACATGGGAATTTTTTTTGTTTGGGGTTTTTTGTTTTGTTTTTGTTTTTTTCTTGGCGTGTTTCTCTTTTTCCTTTTTGATTTTTTCTGTTGCAACAAAGTGGCTTGGAAGTCTTAGGTGTTATGTAACAAATCCTAAAAAAAAATTTTTTTAAACAGTATTTAAATATTCTTAAATATGTAAATGCATTATTAAATGTTTTACTTCTAATTTCTTTTATTTTGGCTGTCTGATTTTATTGCATTTTTTAAAAAACTACATTATGTATTGTAATTAATTATGTGAATTCTGTATTGAGACAGTTAACTATTTTGCTGTCAGACAGGTTAGGGGAGGGTGGGCATTTTGTAGGGTTTGTATAATTTCTAGAGTCTAAAGGGGTAATATAAAAACATGTAATTTTTTTTAGCAATACTTTTTTTCACATGTCCATTTTGGGTTGCATTTGTGTATCTAAGACCTCCAAGCTTATTTTAAAAAATTTTAAAAACCTTCCTCTATGCTCTCAGAAATATAAATACTGTTATTTTTAATATTAAAAATAAATCAGCTACTAGTAACTTTAACAAACACTGTGGAACATTAAACCATATATAAGGTAGTAACTATTTTTTAATTCCAAGGTGTTTTTTGCTTTTTTCATTTTTCTTTCAAATATTTTCATATCTAATATTTGTCAAATTACTTAGAAAAATAAATGATTCTAGTATTAACCACAGTATGCGCTAAATAATTTTGATTTAATGAAAGGGATAATATGATTTCTTATGTTTAGTGTTTTCTTGTACAGATAACTGTATTTTTAAAAGAAAAAAACGGAACTGAAACTATTTTTTCTTGCATTTTTAATTGACCTGAGGGACATTCCGTTTTGAAATGTACTGAATTTACTGTTCGGTTTTTTCTCTTTCCTTTTATTTCCCTTTAATGCTTGAAATGTCTAACTATAAAAAAATGCAATTAAATAATGTTGAGCATGGTGTTTAAAACAAAATGTTCTTTTTATTTGACTGACAGTTGCATTTTACACTCTATATAATAAAATTTCCACAAGGCTTCTTGTGGATGAAGTGTTTTTAGTCTGTTTTATTTTGCATTTTCTTGGTACCTCCCCTTCTCATTGCCACCCCAAATGGAAAGCAGTCGGGAATGTTTGCCTGCTCTTAGACGACTGACTCACATTGCATTATCTCCAACTTAGTTGCTACACTACATAGGCTTATATCTACTTCGTTAAACTAATTTCATCTTAATGGCTTTGTATAATTTGATGTTATTGACTTGAGAGCCTTAATTACAATCAGCCCTCTTACCTGTCACATCTAAGCATTTCTTGAAGTGGTGTGACACTGAGAAGTTAATAACTACAGTTTCCTCATATGGAAAGACGCTGTCATTGTAAGTGGGTCTTGAAGATTAATTTATGGGAGTAATATCAAGAGGTTTTGATCCAATCCTCAGCTGTATAAACACACTTTACTGTAACTGAGTCAGCAAAGCCTACACTGTCTGCTCCACATTTTCCACTAACCTGTCCTTCCATACATAATCATCTGATTGTGTATAATGTATCATTTTATACACAATCACCTGATTGTGTATAAAATAAAGATCTGAATCTCTTCAGTTCTTGACCTTGGGAATGCTGCTGCTCTGGTTCTCAGAAGTAACAGATTTGGACGATGCTCCCAGCTGGAGGTGGTGCTGCATACCACACTGATCGCTACTTATGGTAGGAAACAGGTCTCGATGACTACTTTGGGGGAACCTTCCTTGTGAATGGATGTGTTCAAATGATGAAATGCTGTATAGTCACAGCTAGAGAGGCCAAATGGTCTCAGAATCCAGGGAGTAGAACAGTATAGTGGAAGAATAAATACTGCCTCGTATTCTTTTTTTTTTTTAACCACCTGCTCTTTTTGTTCCTATGACTGGCAGTGATGTTGAAGACATGTTTTCTGTGCTGCCGCCTCCACCCCTCTCTTTACATAGGAATCTCCTCTTGGTCTAGATGCCCCTTGGTCAGCTCCTGAATAGAACTCTCCAATCATGAGTATTTACAGCTTTTGTCTATTTTCTTTTCTGGGCCCCAGCCTCTTCCCTCTCCTCCCCCCCCCCCCAAAAAAAAAGGCATCTGTGGCCCTGATAGGTCAGAAAGGGGTGTAGAGAGAATCCCATCTGCAGCAATTTTGAAGCATATTGAAAGCCGGAAGAAAAAATGGGGATATGGCATCTTTAAATACACCTCTAGAGAATCGAGTTTGACGTTGAGAGATTGAATAGTAAAAGCCACTTGGAAAAAAAGAAGGGAGGGGGTGAGCAAGAGGAGGGCATAAACGCTGATGATGGGAATGGGAATTGGGGAGAGGGCATTACAGAGAAGACTTCCTTCTAATTCATCTTCCAAGCTCTGTGCCAAAACAGCATTTGGCATGGTTCACAGGGAGCAATTGTGTGATAATGAACCCTAAGGTGTCCCTTAATTGAAGACTGAGTATTGCGGCTTGTGCCAAGAGTCATAAATGGCACAGGATTGTGGGAGGATGCATTTTCTTAAATGTATCTGTAAGTACAGATTAGCGCTTTTCCCCAGTGAAATGCCCATACTATAAATTATGGAAATATCTCCTTCTGATGCAACCTTTTATTGAGGGGGTGGGGTAGGGTGGAGTAGAGGGAGGAGGGGGGAAAAGTTTGCAAGCATATGAAATTTGGCCTCTCATTAAGATGGCGCCCACGGAATATGGGTTTTTTCATCAGCAGTCTGGTGTCTTAGAAGGCTAAAGTGCTTGAAATGCACCAACTTCAGCGATTGTTTTCCATTAAGGAAGCTGCACGGTCATCACTAAGGACTTTGTGTCTGTGGGGGTTGGGGCAAAGAGTGTGAGGGGTAGGGGCTTCTCTGACCTGTCTTTGAAATTTGGTCCCCAGGCTCAAGGGTTTATGAGTGTGAAGAAGGTTTGGCAATCCCAGAGACCCTCATATACAGAAGTTGGTGATGTGTACCCCGAGCTTGCTGGTCTTGGTCCCTGTCCACACCCATAGGCTTTTCAAGTTGTGCTGTGCATTACTCTTCCTGCGGCTGTGATTTGTACAGCTTGTTAGTCATATCCCCCATCTTTCTCCTTTCTTTTTTGGGAGCAATGGGAAGGTATGTGGGAGTGCATACTTGCAAGTTGCCAAATTGTTGCCATTCAGTCCTTCTGTCATGTCCCACTCTTCGTGACCCCATGGACTAATGTCCATAGGGTTTTCTTGGCAAAAATACTGGAGTGGTTTGCCATTTTCTTCTCCAGCAGATCACCTTTTGTCATAACTTTCCACTATGATCTGTCTGTCCATCTTAGGTAACCCTGGGAACACCTTAACAACTTGGTCCATTAAGGCATTTCAGTACCAGAGAGTACTGACATCTGCCTCTTCCTATTTGGGGTGGTACGTCTGTGCTATAAGGCCTACTAAGTAATGCCCAGGTACCAGCTGGGATTTTAAAGACAGGCTAACACAGATGGCCCCAGTTAGTTCTTATGAGTTAATGGACAAGAAGACTGCCTGAGACCTAATTCTGGGGAAAGAAGTGGGGCACAAAGGAGATAAGGGATGTGCTGAGGAAGTGGGTGCCAGGCTGAGTATTCTTATTTGGGTGGAGTTGGTAAGGAAAGATCCCAACAGAGTCTCAATTATACACTGGGTCCTAGGATAAGCCTTCTCCCAGGTTTGAAGGCTATTCATAAACATTTGGTTTCCTGACCTCTGAGATTTTAATTCTGTGCTTTTATACCCAGAGGAAGGGTATAGAGGAACCTTTGTTTTCCTCTGTATTTCTGCAGGGAGCCACTGCTCAAGCCTTACTCTGTAAGTAAGATGGTAATGGGCCTGAGTTCTCAAAGGCTGCATCTGTGGAGGATGAACTTGGGCAGGCCCTATCAAGGTTGAAAATTTTTGACTGTGAAACTGGAGACAGGCTGTAGTTGGCATCTCAGGGCTAGAGTGCTGGACTCAGAGTCACGAACACCTGGGCTCCTATTCAGCCTCTGACACTAGCTGTGTACAGATGGGTAGGGCTCAGTCTCCCAAAGCCTCGGCTTCATCCGCCTCACAGGCTTGTGAGGATCTAAGGAGAGAACGATGAGACAGTGTATGTATTACTTTACATATGCAGGTATAGAACACGTTGGCCATTTAATATTGTTTTTTCCCATCTTCTCAAGATCGGAACATCTAGAAACATCTAGTTCAGCCACTGCTATCCTATTGTTCATTTATGTTTAATATCTTCTTGACTAACCATGCCAGTGGGTAAAATAGTTGCTTTTTTGTAATCGAATAAGTATTGAGGTGCAAACTCATTTCTGTAGGCTCCCCAAAAGCATCTTCAGAATGCAGCAGTAGCGGGCAAAATGACAGGAAAGATAATGATGGGGAGGAGGATGATTTAAGCTAAAGGCTGAAAGACTCATTACCAGAGGTTTGGTTCCAATAAATCTGAAGGTGTTTCATGATACTCCAATAAAGGGAGTGCCCATATTTACTGAAATAAGTATTTAACAAAATCCCTTATTCCCTTTGCCCCCAACAGTTCTATATCCTTATACCCTCAAGAAGAATTCCAAGTCAGCCATTTGTAAATGCCAGATAGAAGAACAACTCAGACATCCAAATGGGAAAGATGAAATAATGTTGATTTCCCAGAAACTTTTTTCTTATAAAAATGTTATTTTCAGATTTCCTACTGCATGACAACCAAAATTTAGAATATGTTATTGTGTGGGTGACAAGTAGGAGGAGTCTATCTTGCATTAATGCCCTGCCATTTCATTATCACCTTCTTTACTAAGGAAATCCTTTTCTATCATGAAAAAGGGATCCATTTTTTCAAAATTATTACCTTCGGGGCGGAGCCAAGATGGCGGCGTAGCAGCAGCAACATATCGCAGGTCTCACATAGCCACCCCAAAATACCCATAAAATAGGACTCTAAACCAATCCTAGAACTCCAAAATGCACACAAAGATACTGCCCACTAAAGTCAGCTCGGCTACGAGGAACCATATCAGCACTGCAAACTGAAACAAGCCTGGCCTGAAGCCGGGGCTGTGCCCCAGGGGCGGCTGGACGGGAGGAGCGGAGGAGCCTCTCTGGTGAGCGGATTAGCGGCAGCTGCGAGCAGCGTTCGGAACTAGGTCACTGGGACTTGTGAAATTGGGAGAAAAGCAGTCTGGCTGAAAGGCCTCTAGAGCAGAAAAGCAAAAGGCAGAGGTTTTGCACCCGCCTCTGCGTTGCAGCTTCCCGCCCGCAGCCTGCAGACAGCAGGGGGACTAAGCGATTGTTCTGAGGCCAGTGCTCTCGCGTTCAGCGGCCTGGATCTGGATCACCGTCTTGGGCCTCGGTCTTGGAGTCCTCATTATCCAGTGAGCCGGAAGTAAGTAGGAAGGGTCCCAGCAGCTTCCTGAGAGCTACGGCAGCCGGGAGGACCCCAGCGATTTGGGACAGAGCTTTCCCTTCTGGAAGCAGAGCCCCACAGAGATTTTAAAAAAAAATCACAGACTGACCAACCATGAGTAAGAATAAGCATAAGAAGCAAAGTAAGAATAGCACCCAAACCCTAGATTCTTTCTTTGGGGAA
>CM053585.1:214457198-214506803 GCA_028646515.1 Pseudochirops corinnae
GTCTCTGTCTGTCTATCTATCTATCTATCCATCCCTCTGTCCATCTATCTATCTATCTATCTATCTGTCTGTCTGTCTGTCTGTCTCTGTCTGTCTATCTATCTATCTATCCATCCCTCTGTCCATCTATCTATCTATCTATCTATCCATCCCTCTGTCCATCTGTCTATCTATCTATCTATCTATCTATCTATCTATCTATCTATCTATCCATCCATCCCTCTGTCCATCTATCTATCTATCTATCTATCTATCTATCTATCTATCTGTCTGTCTGTCTCTGTCTGTCTGTCTGTCTATCTATCCATCTATCTATCCATCCCTCTGTCCATCTATCTATCTATCTATCTATCCATCCCTCTGTCCATCTATCTATCTATCCCTCTGTCCATCTATCTATCTATCTGTCTGTCTCTGTCTGTCTGTCCATCTATATATCCATCCCTCTGCCCATCTATCTATCCCTCTGTCTATCTATCTATCTATCTATCTATCTATCTATCTATCTATCTATCTGTTACAGCCAGGAAGCTCTCCAAGGCAGGCTTTGAGGAGGAAGCCAATTGTAGGTCAGTCAGTCAGTCATGTAACAGAGAAGTTTGTAACTCAAGGTTTCTAACTTTCTAACCAAGAAAAGGCTTGAGGCAAGAGTAAATGGAAAGAGTCTTAGAGTGGGAATCAGGAGACCTTGCCTCTCTGAACTTCAGTACCCACATCTGTAAAATGGGAATGATAATCTCTACACTAATCATTTCACAGGGCTTGAGGATCAGAAGAGACAGTTTATGTGAAAGCACTTGATAAAAACACTGTGTTTGCTTGTCAAATGCATGTGTTGGCTGTTCAGCTGTGAAAATAATGGTTTGGAGGTTGAAGTAACTGAGGTGGGATTCAGATTGGGTCACCTGGCAAGCATGACTGCTAGTTTTCATAAGAGTGCTTACAAACACATAGGGAACTTGGATTTCAGATTCATAATCAATCAGATTAGAGCTGGGAATCAATCAATTGGCAACAAACATCTATTAGGTATCTACAATGTGCCATACACTCTGCTGATCCATCTTTTTCAGAAACAACCTTTAATGGCTTTTGTCTTCAGGTCATTGATACACGAGCTCATAAACATAACACAAACTATGCCCTACGTGGTATATTAGATAAATGCTAAGAAAACATATATAACAGTCTATAAGGCCCATCACTGATCATTTCATCCCTTCTCTCTGAAGATGATGTCACTGAGGGTACAGAGACAGAGGAGTTAGAGAGGAGAGCTGGCCACGACCAGCACGTGATCAGCTCCCACCTTGATGTACAGCAGGATAATGGCAGCTGGCAGAGTAAACTAATCACGAAGTCTAGCGGCCAATGTGCCTCAGCCCCAGCCCTCATCCAAAGTCCCAACCACAGTCCAGCAGGGGACAGGGGGAAGCGGCACAGTGTGGCATCGGTATTTGCATAGCAACTAAAGCTGGGCAACGGGACTGCTCGGGAGGATGCTGGGAGGAATCTCAGAGGTTCTTTAAGTCAACCCTCTCATTTTACAGACGAGGAAACTGAAAACCAGAGGTTAAGTGACCCCAAGGCCACATAGGCATTAAGGCAGAGAGCCCAAAGCTGATGTCCTTCCCACTATAGCAGACAGAAAAGTGGGTGACGACTGAGAAAGCATTACAAATTGCAAGGGCTGGGTCCTTGCCATTGGGTCCAACTGAGGAATTTTCTAGACTCTGAGGAATTTTCTAGCTCTAAAAACCTGTGAAGAGCATCTTCCTGGGAGTGGAAAATACAGTGAAATTACACATGTACAGGATTTGGAAGGGGAGGAGCTGTGTTCGAATCTCAGCTTTGCTCCCTCTTTGTGAAGCTTTTACTTCTTTTGGCCTCAGGAAACACCCCTGAGTGATCTCCGAAGTCCTTCCCAGCTCTAAATTTTACCAGGGCTTAGAGGCCCAGGAATTTCCATCCTTATGGTTGAATGAACCCAGCACTGCCGAGACAGAAGCAAGTCAGGTGACTGCAAGGGTGAGTGTGGATAGGGGCATCTGACCTCCTCCTAGGGTCTGTCTCGCCCTAATCCAATTTGAGTCACGCGTGACTGGGCAGCTAATCAAGAACTGGTAGAGTCAGAAGGGGCCCTACTCCCTCTAGGACAGGGTCTCATGCATATACAGCCTGTGTTTATACAACCCGTTAAGGTTTGCTAAGCACTTTCCTTACCACCACCCCATGAACTAGATAGTGCTAGTGTTATTGAATCCATTTTACAGATGAAGAAACTGAGGCTCAGAGAAGGGAAATGACTTGTCAGGGGTCACACAGCTCCTAAGTGTTGGAGAGAGGATTTGAACCTGGTTCCTCTGACTTTGAGTCTAACACTCTTTCCATTATGGGTCTGTCATGCCCAGCACTGAAAGACAGGCAATGGAGACACAAGAGCTAGAGGTAAGGAACTTGGTGCAAGGGCTGATAAGACCATTGAACATGACCATTTGGGCCATGAGAAGATACTGAGTATAACCAGAGCAAAGCTTAGGGAAGAAGATTTGTAATCGCAAAGCCAAGGAGGTCCATGGTGGATCACCTTGCCTGCACATTAAGGGTCTTACAGTTATCAACACGTTACCAGAAGCAGGACAAGGATTATCATGTCCATTATACAGATGAAGAAACTCAGGCTTAGAAAAACTAAGTGATCTGAGCAAGGTCACACTGAGTGAGTTTTTTGGTGGAACCAGGACTGGAACCAAGGTCTTGGCTCTTAGGACAGTGTTCTTCTCACCACCACACCGTGGAGTCTGGACTCACTGAACATTTTTATTGGTTGGGTCTCATGCCTGGGACTCTCTCCTTCCTCCTCTCCAACTTCTGACTTCCCTGGCTTTCTTCAAATCTCATATAAAATCCCACCCTCTGCAAGAAGCCCTTCCCAGGTCTCAATCTTGGTGCCTTCCCTCTGAGATGATCCCCAAACTATCCCATATGTAGCTTGTCTGTCCATGGCTGTTTGCATGCTGTTTCCTACATTAGACTGAGTTCCTTGAGAGCAGGGACTGGGGTTTTTGGCCTTTCTTTGTATTTCCAGTGCTTAGCAAAGTCCCTGACACAAAATAAGTGTTAAATTAAAGCTTACTGACCAACTTACAAACAATTCAGTCAATAAAACCACAAGGATTTCCAGAATGACCAGCTTTCTTTCACAGAATTGTCTTTAACCTTTTAGAGATCTGTGTAGTACAACGGAAAGGATGACAGAGTCAGAGGCAGCCAGTTCTGATCCCTAGCTCTGCCTCTGACTACCCTGTGAGCTTGGGCAAGTCTTTGGACTTCAGTTTCCTCATCTGAAAAATGAGAAGATTGGATTAGATAACTTCTTTTTTTTTTTTATTGGTGGAAGAGGGAAGACAAGGCACTTGGGGTTAAGTGACTTGATCAAAGTCACACAGCTAGTAAGTGTCAAGTGTCTGAGGCTGGATTTGAACTCAGGTCCTCTTGACTCCAGGGCTGGTGCTCTATTCATCTAGCTGTCCTGATTAGATAACTTCTAAGGTCCTTTCCAGCTCAAAATCTGATTCTCTTTCATTTATCTTTGTTGTTGCATGTGCATATATTTGTGGATACATGTGCATTTGTAGGTACAGGTGTATTTACATGCTTATGGGAACATGTCCGTATGTATATGATTGTTGTTTTTGTTGTTTTCAGTCATGTCCAACTCTCTGTGACCCCATTTGGGGTTTTCTTGGCAAAGACATTAGAATAGTTTTACCATTTCCTTCTCCACCTCATTTTACAGATGGGGAAACAGTTGAGACAAACAGGGTTAAGTGACTTGCCCAGGGTCACATGACTAGTAAGTGTCTGAGGCCAGATTTGAACTCAGTCTTTCTGATTCGAGGTCAGGGCCTCTATCCACTTTATCACTTGGATGCCCATATAGGTATGCAAATGTATGTTTCCCCACAGTTTATAGGTTAAGCACTTGAAGGGACCACAAAAGTCATATAGTCTGATTTTACAGATGAGGTTTAGAAAAAGGAAGTGACTTGTCCAAGAACAAAGAGGTAGCAAATTGGTATTTGAGCCCAACTCTTCTGCCTTCCAATCCTGAGCACTCTCTCTGCACTGCAGACCTTGGTGATGTGTATGCCCAAGGAGGGGTGGAGCTAACAGGCTTAGAAAACTGGGGGAGTCTGATCTGAGAAAGTGATGCAAATACCTTGTGGATTGCATCATAGTAGCCCTAACAGTATCACAGGGCTGACAGTTCAGCATAGGAGAGGGGCTCCTGACATCCACATTTCCAAAGCCGTTTCAGCCTGCTTGGCCTCCACCAACCCATGCTCTCTCCTCCCCACCCATCCCTATCGACAGCTAAACCAGACTTCCTGGGAGGGTGGGAGACAGAAGAGGATCAAATTGTCTGCTAAGGAGATCTAGGTGAGGAAAACAGGATAAAGGACATACTCTAGGTGTCAAAGGCAAAAAGTCCAAACACAACTGCAGAGCAATTGCTAGGCAAGTCCTAACATTTCCAACAAAATCCTAACAGTCAACATTCAGCAGGCATTTACTAAGCACCAATTATGTGGATGCTAAGACAAAAATGAAAATAATAACAACTAGCTAGCATCTAAAGATCTGCAAAGTAGGGGCAGCTAGGTGGCACAGTGAATAGAGCACCGGCCCTGGATTCAGGAGGACCTGAGTTCAAACACAACCTCAGACACTTAACATTTACTAGCTGTGTGACCTTGGGAAAGTCACTTAACCCCAAATGCCCTGCTTTCCCCCCTCAAAAAAAAAGCAAAAAATAAATAAAATAAAGATCTGCAAAGCACTTTGCATATGTGAATACATTAGATTCCCACCGCAACCCGGTGAAGTAGGTGCTATTACTATCTCCATTTTACAGATGAGGAAACTGAGGCCCAGAGAGGTCAAGTGACTTGCCCAGAGCCACACAGCTAGGAAGTGTCTAAGGGGGAATTCAAAGTCAGGTCTTCTTTCACTCTGTCCCACTGTGCCACCTAGCAGCCTGCCTTCAAGGAACTTCCATTGTGAATATAAGCATAATATGGATATATACATAAATAATATACATATATGATAGATCCTGCATATAACAGATATAATACTATATGTACTATATATTAGATAACGCCATATAGTACTATAGTATAAAAAAGGGACATATATAAGGTAGAAATACACACACAAACGTGATGGGGCCTCCCTTTGGCTCCTGTTCTTTTCCCCACTTGCTCTGACCTAGGCAATCTTCCATATTCTCTGTATCCAAAGGTGGGGGCAACATCTAAAGAACTTGGGGGGTCAACAAGTTGAGGGGCTCGTCAACATGTAAGACTTTATTCTGGTGGGAAAAGGAGTCTCTGGAAGGTCTTATCTGAGCTATGACCTCTTGGCAGAGCCATAACTAGTGATTTCTGTGCCTGGGACAAGCAGATGAAACAAACCCTAGTGGATACAAGGCCAGCCTGGAGAAGAGTTCCAGTAGCTCCCAGTTTTAGCTATTCTTACTGACTAAGTGCTTTTTTGCTGTTTCTAACCCGTTTCTAACCTGCTGTTTCTAACCTGTTTCTAACCTGCTGTTTCTAACCTGTTTCATACTGCATATGCTATTAGCACTCTCTACATTTAGTGCCCTGGGGCAAAGCCCGTCATCCCCAGCCTAGCTATGGTTCTGCCTCAATCATTTCGGTAGAGGGTGTTCTAACCTTAACAAAACTGGTTCAGCTTTGACCTGAGTGCATACAGAAGGCTAGGATCTGCCAGGCTAAGGGCATCATGCCAGTGAACTGGAATCATGCCACTAACCCCTGGCAGAGGGTCTAAGTACCTGGCTGCTACTCAGCCTCAATGTAGGTAGACAGCTATTTTGGGCTAGTAGCTGACAGACTGTCCACAGAAATCAGGCCAGTGAGCTCCATCCCAGGCTTCTGACCACCGAACCATTCAGACAAGCTACTCTGGACAAAGGGCAAAGCACACAGAGCCGGATGAGCAGGGAAAGTTAGTGATGCCTGCAGCATATCCTTGAGCATTACCTAATGGTTATATGGATTTACAAAGCACTTTGCATATATTATCTTATCTAATCTTAGAACAACCTTGTGAGACAGTTGCTATTATTACATCTATTTCACAGATCAGTAAGCCTAGGGCCAAGCACATAGTAGGGCCCAAGGTCACAAAGTTACTAAGTCTCTGAGATACAATCTGAACTATTTGAACTCAGATCTTTCTGACTTCACAATCCTCACTCTGTTTACTGGGTAAACAGCCTGAAGGCCAGTGGATCAGGGCTTCCTACAACCACAAAAGGATTAACTAGACTGTTTCCGGCTCCCCAGGCTCTTGGACATGCATCCCATTGCCCAAAGTGTCTGTGAATGCCACAATGTTTCCAAGTTGTAGACTGTCGCTTTCCATTTCATTTTCAGGAAGAGTTATAGGTGGGGGTGAGGGAAAGCGGCCTACCTTGTAGCACCAGGAAGCATGCCAGTGTGTTCCAGTTGCCCTCTAGAGAGATACTGCCCCAGGTAAGTGGCAACATCCCAGCACCTAGGCTGGGCCCCCCTGCCAGCTGAAGTACTTGAGTCAGCCCTAGAGGGAGCTGACATGCCATCCAAGCTTTAACCAGGACAGGGTAGTTGGAGAATTACAGGATCATAGTATTAGAGCTGGAAGGAACCTCAAACCTCTCCTAGTCCACGCCCCACCCTATTTTACAGATGAAGATACCCAGGCCTAGAAGTTAAAGGACTTGCCCAAGGTCGTATGGGTACTAAATGACAGAGGCAAATTTTGAACCAGGTTCTCTATGATCACTGCACCATGCTGCCCCAGAGGGACGAACCTAGACAAGTCTAATTTAGAGAGTGTGGCAGGGCAGAAACAACAGGTCCTAGTTAGTCAGAACAACTGAGTTAAAATAGAAAGCTACTAGAGAATGGGTACAGGGGTTGGGAACCTGTGGCCTGGAGGCCACATATGGCCCTCTAGGTCCTCAAGTGCAGCCTTTTGACTAAATTCAAATTTCACAGAACAGATTCCTTTAATAAAAGGATTTGTTCTATAAAAGTTGGACTCTGTCAAAACAAGCCAGAGTTGAGGACCTCCAGGTTTCCCACCCCTGGGCTAGGTGAACTCCTTACCTGTTCTATCCCCGTCCTTCCCTCTCAGCTAAGGGCAAGCTTCCTGAAGCTAGAGGCCACAAAAATTCCTCATCTGTGTTAAGTGCCTAGGGTACAAACTTTTTTTTGCCAGTTTAGAATTCTACCCTGGGTTTGAGCCATGACACCAACCAGTTACATGACCTTGGGCGGATAACTTTTGCCCAGGTCTCAATTTCCTCATTTGAAAATGGGACTATGAATCCCTGCTCTAATGTCTATCTACCAGGTTGTGGCAAGAACTAAAAGAGATGATGTATACTGCAAAGGAGATGCAGAGGACTGGCATTAGCACTTCCTAATTTTACTTAGGCTATCCCAATCTCTCTCAGCTACCTCGAATGTTTCCCATCCTCCTCTCAGCAGTGTCCCCTTTTTCTCAGGTCAGAGCATGACCCTAAATGACCCTAGCCACTCACCACAGGCTTCCCCTTATTGGCCATGATCTTTTTCTTTTTTTTTTGCAGGGGGATAGGCAAGGAAATAGGGGTTAAGTGACTTGCCCAAGGTCACACACCTAGTGAGTGTTAAGTGTCTGAGGCTGCATTTGAACTCAGGTCCTCCTGACTCCAGGGTCAGCACTGCACCACCTAGCAGCCCTTCTTGGGCTTGATCTTGTGGCAGCTGATTAGAAGATGGATATAGTTATAGAATAAGGTAGGAAAAGAAGTACCTGTGTTGGTGTGAGGTTTGGGCAGGGGAATCAGTAGGAGCTATGCACCGTTTTTTAAAAATTTAACTTAAAACATCTTTAATTAGCAATTAAAATTTTTGTTAGTTAAATTTTAATTAACAAATCACAATTCACTGATCAGTGAAAAGGGTTGTTTTCAGGGAAGAGAGTCAGGCTCTGGGCTCTCCAGCTAAGGACCTACTTCTTAAGCAATTACATGCTCTTGCTTTCCTTTCACTCCCGAGTGAGTGGTAGAAACTTGGGAGACCCAAAGTGGGCCCTATCCATGAGAGAGGGGGAAAAAAAGCCACTTCCTTGTCAATCTCTGTAAGAGCCCAGGTGAGGACATTTCCAGGCACTTCTCCCTCTGAACTAGAGGCAGAACCACCCCTAGTCCTGCTTCACCAGGGACCTGTGTCCCAGAGGAGGAATAATAAAAAAGTGTTTGCATAGAACTTGAAATTCTATAAATTGCTTCTGATTAATTATCTCATTGGAATCTCACAACAACCCTGTGAGGTAACTGCTATTATGAGCTCCATTTTGTAGATGAGGAAACGGAGGCTAACAGAGACTTAAGTGACATAATAAATGTCAAGGGCTATTGAAGCTAAGTCAGCTAGGTGACACGGTAGGAAGAGCGGTGGACCTGGTGTCAGAAAGATCTGATTTCAAATATCCCCTCAAACATAGCAAGGCACCCTGGCTCTCTCAGCCTCAGTTTTCTTATCTGTAAAACGGGAAGAAAATAATAGCACTTACCTCACAGGGTTGTTTCTGAGGATCAAATGACATAAAATATGCTTTGCAAGTCTTAAAGAGCAACATAAATTATTATTAGCATCGGATCAGGCACTTTCTCTAGGGTGACATGCTGCCTCTAAATAGGAAGGTCAACCTCTGGCCAATGGGTCATACTCTTCGTGCACTCTCAAAACTCCCTCATCCTCCTTGTTTATCTCATGTACCCATTTTACAGATGGATAACTGAAGGGACAGAGAGCTGCTGTAGACCCAAGGCCCAGCCCAACCCACTTCCCTCAGACCCACAGGCACCCCAGAGCTTCCTCTGGCACACAGTTGGGCCTGGAGATGGGAGAAGTTTTTCCTCTCTTTCACAATGTCCTCAACCTCTACCTCCAAAAATTTGTCCTGAGGGGCCAAAGACAACAGAAAGTCAGACAGGGGAAAACCCCCACGGGGTGGGGACCTTTCCTTCTTTCTTGGGTGACTCCCATAGCCTTCTCTAGTTTCCTTGTGTCAGCTCCTTTGGGAAGCAGTAAAAGAGAGAGGGAAAAGTCCCTCAGTTTTTCCAAGCAGGAAGCAGAGCAGCTAGGGACTGGAGGAGGGTACATTACCTATCCAGCTTCCAGGAAGTTAAATCCCCCCGGGGGGGGGGGAGAGCCGGTAGCCTGGAGGCCACGGGTTCCCCACCCCTTCTGGCCTAGCCCAGACCTAGGTCAGGCAGAGATGCTGTGTACAGACCCAGAGGCCTGACCCAGAGCCCCCAGGGCCCAGCAGGAAGAAAGCTGGGTGGCTCCCTGGCAGGTTCAGCCGGAAAAGAAGGAGGGAGAGAAATGGAGTTCAGGGAAAGATCTGTTTTCAGCGTTGGCAGGGCTCAGGGTCCAGGGCTCTACCAGTCCAGGCTCATTCTTCCTTTAAGGACTCAGGGCACCTCGACCCTTTCAGACCACTCTGAGAGCTACATGGGAGGGGACTAAATTCACTGAGGTCCTTGCCCTCAACTAGTCGTTGTAATCCAGGACCAAGAGGGCCAGGGACAGCATTTTAAGGGGCTTCCAGGGATTTTACCTCCTTTTGCCTTAGCCTGCAGGACTGAGGGCTTCACAGCTCTGCCTCCCCTATGCCCAGCAGATTGGCTTCCTTAACCTAAGACGGAACTCTCACGGTCCTCATAGTGCGGGTCCTTGATTCTCTTCGATTATCCCTAACTCTTCTTTCCTCTCCTTGCTCGCTTCTCTACCTCTTCTCTGTTTCCTAGCTTACTATTTGTGTGACCTTGGGAAAGCTCCTCAACCTAAATGGGCCTCAGTTTCCTTATCTGTGAAACAGGCATAGTACCTAATAACTTACAGGGCTATTGCTATGGCGAGAAGAGAAATTTGCAAACTCTAGCCACGTGGATTAGTATTATCATTCTGATTTCAACTTCTTTCCCTGAAATAAATTTTTTTTTTCTTTTAAAAGAATATAACCTGTGATTCCCGGGGCATAGGAAGCATCTGGTGAGTATCTCTCTCTACTACCGTAAAGCTGCACCTAATATGCTTCAAGAGTCGCCTAGGAGCACTCAGGTTTAAGTGACTTGCCCAGGGAGAAGCAGCCAAGCTGGGTTAATGGCAGGACTGGAATCCTGGTCTTTCTCAACCCAAGGCCAGCACTCTCTACCCCCTACGCCACGCCGCCAGGCACCAGGCACATACATAGCACCACCTGCAGAACGATGTTCGATGAATTTGAATTTTGTTTATCTTTTCTCCCTCTCTGAACCGATCTCCCTATCTCGCCGGTCTTCTCCTCCTCCCCCCCCCCTTCCCCTCTTAGGTTGTTTCTTTTTCTCTATGTCTGGCACTGCAGTGTCCCCCTCCCTTCAGGGTAGCTGGGCCCCGGGGTTCAGGAGGTATGGGCAAGAGCTAGGAAGCTGCTTCTTCCAGCTCCAGCAGGTGTCTGCCCAGGGAACTAGTGCCAGTCTTGTGACCGCGAGGCGGTCCGGAGCGCTGGGAGAGGACTGAGCCGGACTCATTTTCCCAAGTACGTGAGCGGGAGGAGTCGGTGCATCAGCACAAAACCCTGTACCGTGCCGTGTGCCCTCCTTACCGGTGCTTGGTGAGGCTGGAGAAGTCCGACCTGCTGCTGAGACAGGGAGGCTGGAATCGTTCCCTGAGCTCATCTCTGGCGCTATAAGAGCGACAGACTCCCCCCGCCCCCTCCAACTCCCCCCCACCCTCGGGAAAGTGACTGGAGGAGGGGATAGGGGGCGGTGTCCGACGTAGAAGTGGCGCATACCTCAGGCCCCGCCCCTGCCGATTCATTCACTGCTCTCTCCGAGGCCCTCCTAGGATGCTTGGCATTCAAACACGATGGCACCGCGACCCTCGGGCCACCACGCCCTCCTCGCCTCCAGTAACCAGTTCCTGCTCAGTTCCCAGTTTCCCTCTCCTCCTCCAGGCAAGCTGGGAAGGGTGAATCCAACTGCGATTGGTCTGAAAGACACCCATAAAAAAAAGTTCGGCTCTAATGAACCTTCCTGAGGGCACTGACCCGAGTACACCCTGGCATATATTTGCCAGACTAAAAGGCTTATGGTAATAGCTTCCTAACTGGTCTCCCTGCTTCCGTTCTTTCTGCCATCAGAGAATCCATCCCACATCCGCTGCTTAATTAATATTCCAAAAGCACAGATTTGATCCCTCAAGATTTTGCTCAAAAATCTTCCATGGTTCCCATCACCTACAAATAAAATTGGCTACTTTATTATGCGGCGTATAAGACCCTCTACAATCCTCAATTTCCGCGTTTATTTCACATTACACTCCCTTCAGGCTGTCTACCCTATGCATAGCCCAGACGGACTATCCATCACTGTTCCCTGACTGCATTCGCTTTTACACACCTAACAGGGTCCCACGGCAGGATCGCGTTACATCCATGCGTGTTTAAAGCTTTCCCTTCTTTCGGTGCCCTACTCAGGGCCCACCTCCTCCACGAGGCTTTCCCTGATTTGATTTCCCCTTTCCTTGAATCTCTCATGTCACTGTTTCCTCTCTTCAAGTTTCTGAGGTTTCTTTAGGATAGAGCCTCCCTTCATCATACCCTTCCCTTTGTACTTTTGTTATTCAGTTAATCCCATTTGTGGTTTTCTGGGCAAAAATACTAGAGTGGTTTGCTAGTTCTTCTCCAGCTTATTTTACAGAGGAGCTGAGTGAAACAGGTTTAAGTGACTTGCGGAGGGTCACACAGCTAGTATGAGTCTTCCTTACTCCAGGTCAGGCAGTCAATCTACTGTGCCGCTCAGCTGCCCTTCTCTACACTTTAGTAAACTGGCTTTTGGAACTGCCCAGACCCAAATCATTTGTCTCGCAGTGGCCAGCCTCCTGCTTCTGAGCATCCTTGGCCCTTCTTGGACCTTGGATGTCTCCCGCCTCTCCTCCGGAAGCTTTTCTTGCTTGATAGGAGCTGTCCAAGTTTGTGCTCCATTAGCATGGCCTTTGAGAACCCAAGGTCACCTCCATACCAAGAAAAGGCATCAGAGGAGCCTGTAGGTTTTTCATACTTGTACCCAGTGTTTTTATAGCACAGTGCATGGAAGGCATCAAATACTTACCTGCTGGATTAAATAAGAAGGATGCCATCCTAAGATAGGTCAAGGGCAGGGAAAGAAGAAAGACCATTTACTTCTAGAAGCTTGAATGGGTTTCCTGCAGTCCCCTCCTCCAGATTAGCCACCTCTCCTCCCAAATCACTGTGTAAGTGATCGGATCTTTGATCCCATCATTTGTGTGCTACCTGCAAGAGTGAAGACAGCAACACCATATACCCTTTCTTATTTCGTCTGTGTTCTCCCACAGCAGAACTACCCAATGTGCTGGGCACCTTCCTTTAGGTCAGTGGTTGTCAACCTTTCTAATGCCGCGACCCTTTAATACTTAATATGGGGGTGTATCTGCATGTGGGCTGACCCACCTGGAGACTGATAGAGGAGCAGTGTCTCGGTTCCTAAGACCATTGGAAATATGTGTTTTCTGATGGTCTTAAGCGACTCCTGGGACCCCTGTGAAAGGGTCATTTGACCCCCAAAGGGATCGCAACCCACAGGTTGAGAATCATTGCTTTAGGTCATCAAATATTCTGTAACTGCTAATGTAGCACCTGGTTTTCCATCTGTTATCCTTTGCTCCCCCCTACATAACCCAACAGTCTCCTTTTCCAAGCATACATTTCTTAGATTATATCTTTTACACCACTCCTTTTACTATACAAGTTAACTAACATAAAAGTGCTGCCATCATGCAAGTCATTTTCACAGTAATTTTTAAAAATCTGTTTGCAAAGCACTTGGAAATATATCAAAGTATTTCCCGAGGTGGTTTTCTCATTACTCAAATGTCACACCAGCCTAGCTATTCCATTCCTGATTTATCAGATCAGCACCACCTCCTTGCATAAGGAAAGGAAGAAGCCTTTCGCCAACCACAAAAAAATCTTTCCCAGGAGGGGCAGTGGATAGAGCACCAGCCCTGGAATTAGGAGGACCTGAGTTCAAATCCAGCTTCAGGCACTGTGTGACTGTAGGCAAGTCACTTAATCCCAACTGCTTTAGGGAAAAAAAAAATCCTTTCCAGGAAGCCCATGAACTCCTTCTTACTCTTACCAGCTCCCTGCAATGCACGTTGTCTGCTGGGCAGCTCATGTGCCAGCTGCGAAAACCTGGACAGTAGTTAAACATCTTTCCTGAGGACATCTAGGAAAGTTGCCCAGTAAAGAAAACCCTGGTATTCTGCCTTAACATCTCCATCAAAGCAAAAGGTACAGGCCCCTATAGACTTACTAGGACACTAGCAGAGCTTTGGGGGAAACATATTTCTTACCCAGTCTTCCTAACCAAATTCACTGGTACTATAACCCTAAGTCAAAAATGCTAGAAGCTAGAATCAGAGAATGTTAGAATTGGAAGGACCCTTTAAAGCCTAGTTCATCCCCTCACTTTCCTTACAGGAGGCCCTATCCCACTCCACATTGTAATTGTTCTCTAGTCTAAAAATTACTTTTTATGAACTTACCTGAGCACTTATATTTCCTCTGGTTTCCTCCACCTCCCTCCAGCCTCACCCTCCAGGTAAACTTTGTCTTTACTCTCTTTATAGCTACAGAGATTGGCATAAAATAGGCACTTTATAGATGGTCGTTGAATTTAGTTGCCCAAGGTCAGAGTTAGACCCAGAACCCAGGTGTCCTCGTTCCCAGTCCAGTGTTCTCTTGACATCACAGTGTTTTCAGACATTCCCAGAGCTTGCTGCTGGGGGGAGACAGGAATGGGTGGGAAAAGTCTGAAGGATTTGGGGTCTAAGAAGGTGAAGTAGAATTCCCATGCTGCCTCTTCACTACCTGTGTGGCTTGACTAGGAGTCACTTAACCTCTCTGTATCTCAATTTCTTTATCCATAAAATGAGACTGCAGGGCTCTAAATTTTCTTCTAACTCTAAGTTTATGATTCTGGGGACTGACTGGATGGATTAAATGGTTAAGGGGGAGGGGGTAACCCAGAAAAAATACCTATCTCATTTGATTCTCAAAACAACCCTGTGCAGAAGATAGAGGAGGGGTTATAATCCCCATTTCTTTTATAGATAAGGAAATTGAACGCCAGAGAGATAAAAGTGAATTGCCAAAGGTCTCATAGCTTGTCAGGAGTAAAGTTGGTATTCAAATTTTGGACTCAACTCCTAGGCTGGTGCTCTGCCCACTATGTTCATTCTCTCCCCACCTTCCATCCCCACATCCCCAATTCACTTGTCTCGAATGCTGATGTACTAGAAGTCACAGGGCAGGGTCCTTTTTTTTTTTTTCCAGTATGGGATTAAAAATGAAATAAGTCATGTTGTGAGTCTCTCCTGCATTTGCATTTCTGCAGCAGGAAAATTCCCCCAGGCCCTTACTTCACCCACTGACTGGAACAATGTAAGAAGAGTCTATGAATCCATGGGAGTAACCTTGCTTCTTCTCTTGGAGAACCAAGTGCAGGAACTTTTCTGGGACGACCATCTCCTGAAGAGGCCTCATGCAAACTAGTTTAGCCTCTACTGAACTCTAGAAGCTGGGAGAAGATAGAGGAAGAAAAAAGTCACCTAGAGGTAAAGGGATTTGCCTCAGATCACACAGTAAATAGGCAAAGCATGATACCAACTTTCCTATTTCCGGAAGTATGCCCTTTCTATTGTATAAATGGATAGAAGCATGTTGCACTCCCAAAATGGAAGAGGTAAATGCTGAAAGGTATCATAGACAATGAATTAACATTAGTACCAAACATCCATGCACTAAATGGCATAGCATCCAAAATCTTAAAGGAAAAGTTTAATGAATTACAGAAGGATATATAGATAGTAAAATTATAAGAGTAGGGAGCCTCAATTTATTCACTCTCAGACCTAGATAAATCTAACCATAAAACAAACAAGAAAGAAGTTAAGGAGATAAATATAATTATAGAAAAGTTAGCTATGATGAGAATATTCAAAGGGAATAGAAAGGAGTACACCTATCCTAAGCTGTGTGGGGCACCTTCACCAAAAATGACCATGTATCAGGGCATTAAAATCTCACAAATAACTGCAGAAAAGCAGAAATATTAAATACATCTTTTTCTGACCATAATACATTGAAAAATTATATTCATAAAGGGCCTTTGAATCATAGATTAAAAATTAATTGGAAATGAAATAACTTAATCCTAAAGAATGGATCAAAGAGTAAATCATTGAAACAATCACTGATTTCATTAAAGATAATGACAACAATGAGCCAACATACCAAAATTTGTGGGATATAGCCAAATCAGCACTTAGGGGAAAATTTGTGTCTCTAAACTCTTGTATCAATAAAGAGAGAAAGAGTAGATCAGTAAATTAGGCATGCAACTAAAATGATCTAGGGGGAAAAAGTAGATAGAAGCAGGTTGGCTGACCCTAGAAAGCGGGGTAAAACCAGAATCAAGCTGAACCACTGGAGCTTTGAGAGTTCACAGGCTTTGAGAAGGTTAGCTTTGCTGATCTCATCAGAGAGGGGAGATCCTAAACCCATTGCGTAGCATTGGGAAAGAGCTCAGATTGACACACAGAGATAGGACCCTAGCCAAGTGACCCCATGGTATTCAAAGCAAAGTCCAGTGCTTTCCAGAGGAGAATCAACAAGGAGCTAAGCACCCTAGACTATTAGGGACCTCTGCCACCCATCCATGGAGGGCCTTGCTGGGAGACAAAGAATGTCATAGGATCACAAAGTTAGAGGTGGTAGGGAACTTGGTGGCCATTCAGTCTAGCTTCCTAATTTTACATATGAGGAAACTGAGGCCCAGAGACTTTCCAAGTCTTAGTGAATTGCTATGACCAAAACACAGCTAGCAAGTGTATGAGCTATGCTTTGAACCCAAGCTTCTGAGCAGGAAAAGATCTTGTTGACTGTTTAAACCTATCCTTTCTTTTTATGACTAGGGTAATCAAAACCCAGAGAGAAGTGATTTGTCTAAATTTGCATAGTATCAGAGACACTATGTTAGGACTAGAACTTGGGCTTCCTACTTTCCACTCTACCACTCTTTCTTTTTTTTTTTTTAATTATTTTCTCTTATTTTATTTTGCTTTTTGGAGGGGGGAGGACAGGACAATTGGGGTTAAGTGACTTGCCCAAGGTCACATGGCTAGTAATGTGTTAAGTATCTGAGGCTGCAATTGAACTTAGGTCCTCCTGACTCCAGGGCCAGTACTCTACTCACTGTGCCAGCTAGCCGCCCCCTCTACCACTCTTTCCATTAAACCAGGATGTTTTTACAAATTATGTTATCATCTTCATAGATGGGAAAGGACTTGATTTGGAAGACTGAGAGGAGACCTAGAAAAACCACGTGAACTACATTCATGATCTCCTTTGATTCTCACGACAATACTGTAAGGTAGGCATTATTATTCCCATTTTGCAAATAGAAAGATATGATGTTGATTCTGGGGGAGCTTTTGTCCTTTAGGTCCTGTGCTTATGGTGACATCAGGGATCCCGCCCTCTAAGCCACCCTCACCAGAACCCAGACATTTCACAAGAAGCCAAAGTGCTGGCAACTACCAGGAGACAGCTTTCTGCAGGGCCTAGGTTTCCATTTCTACTCCAGTCACTGGACTTGGAAATACTCATCTCCACCCAGAACACGAAGTCCCATTGTTGGGTTTCATGGAAATAGCTAAATCCACGTTGCTTAATGAGTGACCACAAGAGTGTTTTCAACACCAATCCTGCCTGCAAAACACTGAGGTCAGCGTTCCAAGGCTGAAAGAGAGAGGAGAGGGGCGGGATGAAGACTTGAGCCAATGGCTATGACAGCACAGGGCAGAGTCAGGAACAACAAGGGGAAGTGATGGGATTTGAGACTCTATGTAAGCAAACCTGCCTAGCAATTAGAATTATCATCCCACCATTTATTGGGACATTGTAAGGGAATTCTCCATCAGTTACAGGCTGTACCAGAAGACTCTCAGGTCCCTTCATGGGGATCATGTACTTTAAGTTGAAAGAGATCTCACAATCCAACCCGCTTATTTGCCAGATGGGTGACTGAGGTCCAGTGTAATTAAGGGAGTTGCCCAGGATTTGTACCTAGATTTTCTGACTCCAGATCCAGTACTTGCTTGGCCTGCTACCTCTGCTCCTCTGAAATATTGCTCCAGGAGACAGAAAATCAAACCACCACCAAATGACACATGCTCAAACTCCTCCCTGGATTTTACTCCCTCTCACTATCCGTCCCATCACAAATTCAGTCCCCTTCTCTTTTGTCTGACTATAATGTCTTAGCACAGTGCCTGGCACATAATATCTGCTTGTTTATTGATTAACCTGCAGTGGAAAGAGCACTGGCTCTGGAGTCAGAGGAATTGGGTTCAAATCCCACCACAGACACTTACTATCTGTGTAGCCTTGGATAAGTCACCTAACCTCTTTTAGGCCTCAGTTTCATCATCTTTAAAATGAGATTGGACGGGATAGCATCTGAGGTCCTTTTCGGGGCTAAATCTATGATTATATGAGCCCGTAATTCACAACCTTCCAGTCTACTTCCCTCTTACCTTTCCTCCCCCCAAACTCCTTCCCTCCAGCAAGTTCCAAGTCTAGTATGTGAGGGCAAAAGGGTACAGTATGCTGATGATATGACCCTGGAAAAGTCCTTTCCAGTTCTAAAAGAATGTATGGTGCCCGAATCCTTTCTGGTGCAATCTTTCTGAGCATCTGTTCTTCCTCTGCCCAGGGAACGAACTGGAGAGAAGAGACTTCATCATCTTGCCTCTTGCCCCCTCCAGGCAGGCAACAGGGGCTCACATGCCCCGATCAAAGTATACAAGGATGATCCGGTGTTGCCAACTCCAGGGCCTTACTCAGTCTCTCTCTCTCTGTAGGCTGAGAAATTTTTTGGCTCCAAAAAGATTTAGTTGTGGTAGTAAATGGGGTGACTCAGGTAGTAAATTGGGTCACTTATGTTGCACAAAGAGCTCTATAAATTCAGTTCTATAAAAACCTTGTTTCTCCACCAGGACTCAGCAATAACAACCAATAATCACGGCTAGCATTTCCATTGCACTTTAAGGCTTACAAAGTGCTTCACAAAAATTATCTCACACAACCCTGAGAGGTGGGTGCTATTTATTATCCCCATTTTACAGATAAGAATACTGGGGCAGACAGAAATTAACTGACTTGCCCAAGGTCACACCGCTAGGCAGTATCTGAGGCAGGATTCAAACTCGGTCTAGTGCTCTATCCACTGTGCCACAATAGTAGCCAATAGTCCACAAAGTAAAACTTGGGTGGGAGGAGGAAGAGGCAGTGAAAGTTTCTTCCTCCCTTCTCTATTCCATTCTCAAAATACCTCTTTCAACTGACTTAAGTACAAATTTTACTTCATCCTCATGCCCTGAAATCCTACCAAATGAGCTGAACTTGGATGAACAAACTCACACACATTCAGATAGCCTTGTGAAGGTCAGGTCTGTTAAGTGGTCCTATTTTAGGGCAGATTGGTTCAATCAGATTGTTTACTTTCAGGAAAAGGTGGGGAGCCTGGGGAGAGACAGAGTGGGGATGTACCTATACTCCTTCCAGGCCTTAAACTCAGACTAAAAGCCTAGAGCAGTGGTTCTCAACCTTCCTAATGCTGTGACCCTTTAATACTCGTATGTGGGCGTATCTGCATGTGGGCAGACCTGCCTGGAGACGGAGAGAGGAGCCATATATTGGTTCCTAAGACCATCTGAAATATGGTTTCTGATGGTCTTAGGCGACCCCTGTGACCCCTGTAAAAGTGTCGTTTGACCCCCAAAGGAGTTGCAACCCACAGGCTGAGAACCACTGGCCTAACGGCTGAGCACTATATACCCTTATGGCTTCCCTCAAATCTAGCAAAAATGACATATGTTCCACTTCCTCTGGAAATTACCCTGAGTCTTTTCTCTGTGGCTGGCTAAGGACAAGGATGCTGTCAGAGGCAGAGGAATGCCAAGATAATGATGCCAAGCAGACCTCACCTCATGCCAAACCAAAGCCCAGAGAGAAGATGGAAGGGTCAAGGGGGGAGAAGTTGTCCCTTATGTGTCTCTCCCTCATCCTTTCAGATTTGTTTCAGCTAGTTTTGTCAGATCTGTTTGTAGCAATCATCCTACTTCCTCTCTCAGAATCTGACCTCCCTTCAGGGAGCCTGGAAACCTGAAAAACTAACAATAATCATGAAAATCTAGTTTCAAGAGGGGAGAAAAAAAACCACAGGAAGAAACAATTATAATAAATTTACGTTCTTTCCTTCCCACAAATCTTTTTATCTGCTTAGGAAAGTGCAGGAATAAGTAAGTAAATAAGGAAACTAGATTTGTCAATAACATATTTTTTATTTAATTTTATTCATTTAAGATGGTACACAAAGCTGCCAGATGTGGCTAGATGAAAACATCTGGCTGGTAAGTAATCAAGCCTCTTTGGATGTAGGCCAGGCCTGCCCCCTTCTCCTTGGTCTTCTTTGTACCATGGATACTTTACACTAAACCTGGGTCTCCCCCACCGCCCAGAAGACCTTACCCATGTACAAAGTCTTTGACTTCTCTGTGAGTAGACATGAATGGTCCTGAGACTTGAGGAGCCAGTCTCTTGAATCCTGGTTTATTTGCCGAGTTGAGCCAAAATTCTTCTTGTTTCCAGCTCTAACGACTTTGGCACCTTTGTGTTTGGTTCCTAACCCTTTTGCTCACATTCTCTGTCCATACCCCAGAGGGTCAAGGCCATAGATATAGATTTTGTTTGCTGAAGGGCCTCACATGTGGGATTGACGCAAAAAGCCAGATAGAACCCCTGTTGCAAGAGTAGTTGATATTGGTGAGACACAGAAAGAGCCTCTTCAGACTTCAAGGACCCCAGGTCAGCAGGGGTGGGGCTCAGGGAGACTCCAGCGTTTGCTTCTCCCACCCCTTACCAAGAACAATTATACAAAAGCATCCTCAATCACAATTTAGAAAGTCAATTGTCCTCTTCACTGTGAAAACCAAGGGCTCAGAATCTCCTCCAACCTGTCCTGTGAGGTCACCTTCAGCCATTTGAGCTAAGTGGGACCAACAGCCATAGTGTTTGGTCACATTATCTCTGATTGGGAGAGGGGATGATGAAGAGATCCAGGCTGAATTAGTTTCATGAAAGGGACGAAGGTAGGAGGCCAGACAAGGCCCAGCTGCCTTTTTTACCAAAGAATTCATAGGTATTCTGAATGCAGAATGAGAGAAGCCATACTCTGCACCAAGCCTATATTTTGGGACACAGCTGATCATGGAATGAACACATTCTGCACACTTAGCACAATGCCTGGCACATAATAGGTGTTTATAATCATTGTTTACTGATTGACTGATGGAATGGAAAGGCCAAGGGCGGCTGCAATAGTTGGGACCCCAGGGAAGCCCTCAATAGGGATAGGGTGAGACTGAGATGAGAATGACAAATATGTTCTGGTACCGGAGTACTCGATGGTCACCATAGGTGGCCGCTTGCACCTTCATGCGGTAGACACCAGCGTCAGTGAGCGGGCGGCGGGTGTAGATGGCACCCTGCCCACCTTGAGGTTCTCGCAAGGCAAAGGGGCTGCTGGGGTCAGGCTCTAGCACCGTCAGGACTGTCCGGTTGGGCAGGACACCCCCATCAGAGAAGGCTGTCAAGCGGACAACATCATGATCAGCTCGGATGCCAAAGGGGAGAGTGAGAAGCTTATACTGCAAGGTGAAGGGGCCCCCTGAGCTGCAATCGAGAGCACAACGACGGAAGCACATCCTGCAGGACAGAAAGACAACAGACACATACACACAGATGAATGATCATGGTGCCCAGTTACAATTAGCAAAGAGAGGAGGCCCCTGAGCTGGGGCCCATACTAGTCTCCAAACTACTATGATAGGAATGTAGGTCAGAGGGCACCTAGGATGGTGAGGGGGCTAGAGAGAATTCTTTACAAGGAATGGGGATGTTTAGACTGGAAAAGAGAAGCCTCTGGGGAGAGACAAGAGAATCAACTTTCAGTATTTGAAATGGCCGGACCTATGGAAGAGAAATTAGACATACTCTGTTTAGTCCTGGAGGGCAGAACCAAAATCAGTGGGAGCACTGCTCTTGGGTTTTCATATTTAAAAGTTTCCTTTGGATTCTTTGTTCTGTGTGAGGAAGATTTGAGCTCAATATATAGAGAACCTTTACTAAAAATATTTTTCTCTGGATCTGATCTGTGATTTCACAGGGAGGGGGAGCTTCCTCCCTCCCCCTCCCCCAATGCAGATCAGCCACCACTTTGTGATTCTGAGTCTATATTGGACTGTAGAGTCTACAACTCTAGTTGTATGGGGCACTCCAAGTTTAAATAACTTGCCTAGAATCACACAATCAGGGCACATAGGAGCATAGATTTAAAGTGAGAAGGGACCTTTAGAGGCCATCTAGTCTAACCCCCTCATTTTACAGAAAAGAAAGCCAAGGCCCAGAGAAGTTAAGTAACTTGTTCAAAGTCACACAGCTAGTAAGTGTCAGAGGTGGAATCTGAATCCATGTCTTCATGATTCCAAGACCAGCTCTCCTATCTGATGTTGTTGAGTAATTTATAATAGATAATAAACAAAAAAACAAAAGATAAATGGGTTATGTTTAGAGGTTAGTGGGCTCCGCATCCCTGGAGGTGTTCATCATAGAACAGGCTGGATGATCAGTTGCCCAGGAGATTTTAGGGAAGATTCCTATTCAGGCAGAGAGGATGGACTGAATGACTTTGTCCCCTTCAACTCTGAGATAATGTGGTTCTGGACCTTGACTAGGCCCTGGCCAACTCACTCCCCAAGCCAGCCAGCCCTGTGGAGTCATCTCTGACCTGAAACAGGGGGATATCTCGGGCTAGATCAGCACTCTGCCTGACTCTTACCCAGGGCTGGAGCCCCTGCGGTACATGGCAGGGCACGGTGTGTCCACACACTGATAACTGCCACGGGTGTTGAAGCACATCTGGCTGGGGCCACACTTGATGCCTTCCTCCACACACTCGTTGATGTCTGGAGAGAGAAGAGCCCAAAGATGGAGGGGGAGGCATGTGTGTGTGTGTGTGTGTGTGTGTGTGTGCATGCATGCACGTGTGTGCATACATACACATGCTGCATATATAGGGGAGGCAAGGGTATAGAGCAGTGGTTCTCAACCTTCCTAATGCTGCGACCTTTTAATACTTGTATGTGGGTGTATCTGCACGTGGGGGGACCCGCCTGGAGATGGATAGAGGAGCAGTGTCTTGGTTCCTAAGACTATCAGAAATATGTATTTTCCGATGGTCTTAGGCGACCCCTGTGAAAGGGTCATTCGACTCCCAAAGGAGTCACGAGTCACAGGGTGAGAACCACTGGTATAGAGCAAAGAAGAGATTGGGATAGGGAAGAAAAAGGTAGGAAGGTAAGGGAGATGGAGACCAGTAGAGATGAGGAGAAATAAAGGAGGGAAATAGGGAGAAGGAGGAGAGAAGAGAAGAGAGGAGGAAAGAGAGAGGGCCAGTAGATAGGCAAGTAGGAGAGAGAGGAGGAGGAAAAAATGAGAAATTTCTGAGAATACCCCATGAGATACGAGCCCTCGACCTCAGGGCCTGACATCCATTACCTCCTCTAATCTGGCATCTGGACCTCAACCAGGGCTGCCAAAGCAGCCAAGTCAGTTCAACTCAGCTGTGCCTTCTATGACTGTACCCAAACCTCCCAAACCTTCTGTTCTTGGTTCATTTTTAGGAGATGGAAGGAAGCTGGGCCAATCATTCTTGGTCATGTGATGGAGGAAACAGGCTTCTGAAGGGGAAGGTAAAATACTTGAGCAGGGGGTGAGAGTAGATGCCAGCCCTGTGCTTCAGGCTGGCATCCCCTCCATCAGCTGCCCCCTGTTGCAGGCCTACTACATCGCCCCCTATCCTGTTTCTCCAGTGCCCCCTGACAGTAGTGGCAGTGATATAGGCAGTATAAGCCAGTGGTGATGCAGAGAGAAGCGGGGAGCAGAAGAAGGATCTCAGCCCTGTTGGGAAACTGGATTTCAGCTCAAAAGTATCCAAAATGTTTGTAACTGCTTAGAAAATATCTTATGCTAGAATAAAAGCTGTGCTTTTCAAAGATCTTTCACAACTATGATTTTATTTGACCATCATAAGATAGGTAATGTAAGAATTATTATTTCCATTTTACAGATGGGGAAACTGAGGTCCAGGGAGATGAAGGGACTTTATCAAGCTAGCAGCAGAACTGGGAGTAGGCCCCAGGTCTCCCTTGGAGTCCTGTCTCCTCAGGGCTCTTACCCTGGCAGTTCTTTCCACTGGAGAGTAGGCGGTACCCAGCTGGGCAAAGGCACTGGTAGCTGCCTTCAGTGTTGCGGCAGGCATGCTGGCACAGGGCCCTCACTTGGCACTCGTCAAGGTCTGGGGAAGGCCCCAGGATGGGTGGGAGGGAAAGAAAGAGAGCTGAGTCAGAAATGGTCCAAGTGGCAGCATGCCCCAGCATTAAGGAACAGGGAAATAACCTGCCTCAGGCTAGGAGTCGGGTGGTCATCATATCTACCCATCCTGCTCCACCCCCAGCCTTCCCAAGCCTCCTGGGGCTTAAGCAAGAAGCAGGTCTTGATCCAATCCAACAGCCCAGGAAGAGGGCTGGGAGGTGAGTGATCTCTTCTCTGACAGTTTCCCTCCTGTCACCTCCAAACCAAAGGGTATCAAACCTTCAGAGACAGAAGATTTGGGGACAAACTTCAAATAATCTGGGGGAAGGGGAGGGATGCAGTATGAGCTCCATTCTACTTCAACAACCATGGTTCACTCTCCATTTCTAGCCAAACTCTCTATTCACCAGATACATTCCAACTTCATGGCTTTTTTGTTCACTTTATTCTTGCTAGACCAGAGAGTTGTTGTTGTTCAGTCATTTTTATCCTGTCTGACTCTTCATGACCCCTTTTGGGGTTTTCTTAGCAAACATACTGGAGTGGTTTGCCATTTCTTTCTCCAGCTCATTTTACAGATGAGCAAACTGAGGCAAACAGGATTAAGTGACTTATCCAGGGTCACGCAGCTAGTAAGAGTCCAGATTTGAACTCAAGAAGATGAGCCTTCCTGACTCCAGGCCCAGTACTCTATCCACTGTGCCATCTAACTGCCCTAAAAAAATTCAAGGTTAAGATATTTCTCTCAGAAAGGAGCTCTTTTCAGTCCTTAAAGGGAATGGTTCAGAAGGAAGTGAATGGTAACTCAAGCAACATACACTGTGTTTGAATATATTATGATTCTCTTGTTATTCAAGATTCCCATAAATGTTACTTCCATTGTCTTGAAATAGTCATGTTGGAAGACATAGGAAACCATGCCAGTTTAGACACATCTTCTGCAAATTAAAAGGTGGAGACCTATGGGAGTGCCACTGGGTCCCCAGATCAGTCCCAGTCTCTGCCTTACCAGTACAGGCTCCATTCCTCCTGGTGAAGCCTGGTGGACACCAGGTCCTACCAATGGAGCTCAGGGGACTTCCAATAGGCCGGAAGGAGATCCAGGCATGGTAGGAGCTCCCATGAGCTCGGGCTTGGGGCCGCAGCCAGACTGGGAAGGACCGCTGGTGACTGACAGTGGTAATGTTGCTTTCCATCTTTCCTGGTCTGGCACAGGCCTTGCCATCCTGCAGTAATGCCTGACCTGGTGGACATAGGCAGCGATAGCTGCCCTGGAGGTTTTGGCATTGGTAAGCACAGACCCTAGGGAGCTGCAAACACTCATTAATATCTGGGGGGAAAGGAAAACAAAAAGATTGAGAAGAGAGTGGGTGCCATTGAGCATTTCAAGCTTTCAGAGGGACGCCTCTTCTATTCCAACATGAAATGCTCTCCACAATCTGGCCCCATAGGCACACAGTATTCTGGAACTAGAAGGGAGCTCAGGCTTATCATTTTGCAGATAAGGAAACTGAGGCCCAAGAGTTTTGCCCAAAGACGTACAGGTGAGAAGTAAAGAAGCTGGGAATCAAACTCAGGTCTTTTGATTCCAAATATGGTGCTCTTAGCACTAAGCTGTGCTATATCCCCAAGCGAGTTTTCCAGCTGTTATCTCTCATGGTTTCTCTACACAAACCCCTTATAATCCAGCCAGGGTGGATTGCTTGATACTTCTCCAACGCACACCTTGTAATTTCCTTCCTCCAAGTCTTTGCACATGCTGCTCCCCCTCCCTAGAGTGCCTTCTTTCACCTCTGTCTATCCAGGTTCCACCCATGGACAAGTCACAACTCCAGTCACGTCTCCTCAAAGCCTTCCCACACTGTGGCTCTGGGCCACAAAGATCTCTTCCTACTTAGGGTTCTTACAAGTCTGATAAATCTGCACTCCTCATAGTGTACCTTGGCTTGTGTGGTTCATACATCAGTTAGAGCTAAAAGGCACCTTAGAGGCCAATGAGTCCAACCCCCCCCCTTCTACTGATGAGGAAATTGAACCTGAGACACGGTGACTTGCCCAGTGTCGAATAGCTAGGAAGTGTCCAAAGGAGGATCTGAACCCAGGTCTGCTTCCTTCCAAGTCCAGCACTCCCTCCTCTCCTCCATGCTTCACCTGTGAATTGCCTTTGTACTCCCCCACCTCCCCCAACAACATCAAACATAGGCCTTTGTAGATAGCAGGCGCCTACTAAGTGTTTTTTATTGGGTTTTGAGGCTAAAGGAGCCTTTAGAAATCTAATAGGATCCCTTCATTGGAACAATGTGAAAGCAAAGGCCACAAAGCAACTCAATGATTGGGGTGGAGAGGACAAAGACAGTAACATTTGATGGGCAAGTGCGGAGCGCAGTGCTAGGCAAAGGGCCCAAGATTCTTGACTCTTAGGCTAGCGCCCTTTATGGCACACTGCCTTGGGTGGAGTGACCAATTTATCTCAATGAATTTTTAGAAGCATAGAGGAACGAAACAGTTTTGCTAAAATTTCTCAATGAGGCAGTGATGGCACTGGAATTTTTCACCCAGCTTCCCACTCAGATGTCTTATGTGGTCAGTCTCTCAGCTTGACTATGAGAAGAGAAGATTTCACAGCACCAAATCCATGGCAGGTCTGGTATTGAATCTAAACCATCCAGGAGCAGGCAGAAGAGGAACTGTTCTGTAGTAGCTGGTTTGAATCTGTCTGAGCACGTACTGCCTCTCTTATAACCTCTCCTCTCCCTCCTACACAGACCTTTTGGGAGACTGTCAGTCAAGCTGAGCTCCCAGGGTCATGTCTAGCCCTGAATGACAGCTGTCTGACCTTAGCTCAAAGGTAGGGTTACTCTCTAAGCAGCTGTAACAAGGCCCAGGGACCTACAGGCTCCATCCTGGACTGCATACAAATTTTATAAAGTAAAAAGAAGTTCAGAGCATGGCAGCTTGGATGATCAGTAGGATCACAAAGGAGGTCAGATGAGAACAGGTTCAAAACATGGGTCTCTCCAGCCTGGGAAGGTGATGTATAAAGGACCCGATTGTTAGGAAGAGGATGAATGGGATGAACATAGACTTGTTCCCCAAATTCTGAAATACTAAGATAGGGGGCCCTTTTGAGGCTTGGGTGATACAAATTTGAAGATACAAGGGAAATTCAACTTTCCGCTGTTAGCAGTGAACTGTGGAATTTTTTGTGCCCAGGCAGGAAATAAGGAACTGATATCCAAAGGGTTTGCATTTGCAAGTGGCAGAGCTATGAGCAGCCCCTACAAGAAACCTGTGATCTAACCTTTGAGGCTGACAACAGGGAGGACAACTTTGCCTTCCCAGAATTCATTTTTTGGAATCAGCAAAACACTGGGGTAGATGGGCTATAGGTTTGACTCAGGGTAACAATTCCTAAACTCCACTTATGAATGGTTCCCACATCAACTAAACCTGCTAAACTTGCAGGAGAGATGTATTGCTGAAGATCAGTCACTTAACATATTTAGGACTAATCTTTCATTAGAGTCAACTCTGCTTAGAAAGTATCAGGGGCAGTGGAGAGCAGGTGAGAATAAAAATCTTGAAGACAACTTTTGTTAGCTTCCTCCTTTCTCTTTCTCTGAGATGCAAATATTGCCCAAGAATACCCATGTCTTTCTGACAATCACCTTGTTTTGCAATGATTCAGACCAGTTTCCAACATTTTCACTGGGGTAATGGGGGAGGACGATTGGAGGGCTTGGCCTGAGTTCCTAGTGATGCCCTTGCCTCAGTGCCATGTGAAAATATTGTTAATGGCATCAAGAAACAATCATTGAGCAGCAGTTGATGCACTGGGCTGGGCACTGATGATACCAGAATATAGAAGACCCAGTAATAAGGCTCTCCATTACCCAGGCAGGGACGACCAAGACCCTGGCTTCTGTATCCTGGAGGGCAGGCACAGCGATGCCCTCCTAGAGTGTTCTCACAGATCTGGTTGTAGCGACATTCATCCATGTGCTCTAGACATTCATTAACATCTGGGGGAAGAAAGGGATGGGTATCAGAGCTCAAGTCCCTTGCCCTCTCTGCCCTTCCCTCACCCACTGACAGTCCTTCCCTTCCTTCATCAGTCCATTCTCTAGTCAGTTCTGGTATTCCATCTCCCCTCTTTGATATCAGGTAGATGCAATGTCTAGGAGTCTAGAACTCTGGGTCACCTCTAGGCATAGAATTACAAAACCACAGAATGTCATAGCTGGGCCCTAGAATAAAGAATATTTGAACATGAGGGAACCTTAGAGCTCATCTAGCTCAATTCCCTCATTTTAAAAATGGAGAAAATGAGACAGAAATGGGAAATGACTTGCTTAAGGTTATAAAGCAAGTTGGTGGTAAGTATGGGACTAGAATCCTGGTCTCCTGATTAAATCTAGTGCTCTTTCCATTGAACAACCCTGAAAGACTGTCAAAAATGTGTTTCTGTGGATGCCCAGGGTAAGCATTCTGTTTTGAGATCCTCTAAAAACTGGTGTCTTGATTTGAAGTTGCTGGGTTGTAAAAGGGAAGTGGGGACCATTTCATCCCAATTTCCCATCAGGAAGCCATCACCTTCACAGCCTGTTCCATCAGCTGTTGCCTGGAAGCCCGCCCTGCAGTGGGGGAGGCACTGGTAGGAACCGAGGAGGTTCACACAGCGCTGCCCATCATGACAGACAGAGGTATCCCGTGCACATTCATCTACATCTGCAGGTTTGCACAAAGTAGAGGTAGAGGGAGGAAGAGGTTAGAAGGAAAAATGAAAAAAATTTGCAGTATCAGCACCTCCCTTCCTTGTGTTCTCCCCTGATGGTGGACTGTCACCACCCTCTAGTCACTAGAGGCTCTCAGCCATCCAGTTGCCCCCTGCAGTTTCAGAGGGCAGGGATCCCAAAAATTCTCCTTCCTAGCGCCCTTCTCAATACAAGCACAATGGAAATGCTACCTGGGTGAGGTCCTTCTAGCCTAGGATGCTAGGCCATGGGACATCAAGAGAGAGTTGGGGGGTGGGGAGGCCATGGTTAATCCTGAAGTCAACTCACAGGTTAGGGGATAGTCTCCTTGTGTTTCCCCTTCCCTTAGTAACCCACTATGGATCTATCATCTAGAAAATGAATCTAACCCTTCTTGAATCTATTTCTATCTTCTGTCTGTGCTACCTCTTGAGGTAGTAAGCTCCCCAAATCTATTCCCCACTATGTTAAGGTATCCTCTTATTTATACTAAAACTACCTTCTTCAAGCTCCAAAGAGAGCATCCTAAATCCTACCATCTGGGATGAAGTGAATACCTCCATTTTCATTTTATTCTAGATCTCGTTGGGGAGTCCAGAACTCCATGACAGCGTGGATTTATAGTCATGCAAACTGGGGGAGTTCAAGGTTCATGGTAGTAGATGAAGAACAGATAGCAAAGATAATGAGAACAAATTGCCAAAGTTCAAGACAGGAAGTGGGAAGCAGAAGCAGAAAGAGGTCTTTCCTGATTCCTCAACCACTAGTGTTGTCCCTTCCAAACTGTTTGTTGTTCAGTCATTCAGTCATGACTGACTCTTCATGACCCCATGAATCACAACACATCAATGCTTTCCATGGGGTTTTCTTGGCAAAGATATTGCAGCAGTTTGCCATTTCCTTCTCCAGTAGAATAAGGCAAATAGAGATTAAGTCACTTGCCAAGGATCATACAGCTAGTAAGTTTCTGAGGGCGGATTTGAACTCAGGTCTTCCTTATTCCAGATTCAGCACTCTATCCACTGATCTATCTAACTGTCTTATCTATTCTCTCTAATATATACACACGCACATATATATGTGTGTATATGTATACACACATACATAAATATATATCATATATATGCACATACATATATACATATACATATATGTGTATACACACACATACCCACACACTTACAGTCTTCCTATTAAAAGGCAAGCTTCTTTCTAGTAAGGATTTCAGCATTGTTTTTGTATCCCTAGTACCTAGCAAAGGGGTAGGTGCTTAACAAATCTTTGTTAATTGATTGACTTTTGACTGACAGGTAAGAAGGATTTTGAGTTGGGCATGTCAGAACCACGGACAGTGCCACAGTCCACTTCTTAGGGTTTTTAATCCTGACCAACCAGTGCTATTATAATTGGGCACACCCCTTTCTTCATCAGATGTCTCTGGATATTAATAAGACTTCTCACAATTAGGGTAAGTAAGCTCTGATCCCCTTGTCCTCATTGTCCTCATTCATCCAGAAACCTTTTATATCAGTGTCTAAATGTGTAGATGGATCCTCTGGTTTGATTTGGAGCTCAAAGAATTCTATAAATCTGGAGGTTGCTGTAGAATGGATGCCAGAGAAAGACTTCAAATTCTTTGTAGTTGTCTTACTTGGGTGGAGAGCAACATCTCCCAAAAAAAGGAATTGAAGGCCTGACTCACCTTCTTTAGCAGGTTTTCATGATTTTGTAGATTTTTAATCATAATAATCCTTTCTCAGCCTTAGCAGAATGAGGCCTAATTTTTTTACTGCCACACCTGTCACTTTCAATCCCCTAATCACTGCCCTGCTCTGGTTTTTCCCCAGATCCTCTTATGTCACTCATCACTGGCAATGATTCTGTTTTACTACTATTTCCTGGGTTCTTTTGGAGCCTCCCTTTGCTTCCAAAGGCAATGGTTTGATACAGTCTTCCATCAGGAGAGACTGTAGTGATGTAAGACATATCTGGACAATACCAGGTATCAAAAGGAATAAAATGATAGGTTAGAGAAAGTGGCAAAAGCCTATAGGTGAGAGCAACTGACCCAAAGAAATCCTATCAGATAACCCAGGACCCAGCACTAGAGATCATATTCCTGGACATCCACCCCATGCACAAGTCCTCAGGCCACATAACCATAGTAAAGTTGGGGCAGTAAAATGGACCAGCTGGGATATGTACCACACATGCCCCCAGTGAGGCCCCTCACCTCTGCAGTTCCTGTTGTCCCAGGCCAAGGCAAAACCATCAGGACAGGAACAAGAAAAACGGCCTAGAGAGTTATGGCAGGTGTGGGAACAGGGGCTCTTGGTACTGGAACATTCATCATTATCTGGGGAGGAGGAATGTTAATACTGAGATGACTCCTGCTGCCTGGGGGATCTAGGGGGCTGAAAAGGCCCCACAGAGTCACAAAGTTTTAGAGCTAGAAGAGTCCTTGGAGATCATCTTGTCCAACTTTTTCATTGTGCAGATGGAACACCGAGGTCCAGAGAGGGAAATGTGACTCAAGGTTAATAAATCAAGCTAGAAAGGACCTCAGAGATCATCTAGTCCATGAGTTTCCTTCATTTTTACAGACGAGGAAACTGAGGCCTGGAGCTGTGAAGGGACTTGTTCCAAGTCACAAAGGTAGTAACTACCAAAGAGGGCATTTGAACCCCGGGCCTCTGACTGGAAAGTGGGCTCTTTTCACCCCAAAATCACATAGCTAATAAGCGTCCTGGCTGCAGTTCACATCCCAAATCCAATGCTCTTTCCATTGGACCATGAGGGCCTAGGGGCATGAGACAGTCAGGTATCCTAAAGTCCAGGCTCCCTCTTCTATCAGGCTTGTTCCTCCTTCTTTTAGCTCAGACCTCACCCTATCTGTTCACCTGGACACATCTGGCTCAAGTATAGCTGCATATGCAAGCCCTTGGAGAACTGAGAGACCCTGCCCAACTCTGCTTAGTGAGAAGTCCCTGCTTAAAGTGCAGAAGAAGAAGTGGGGAGAAGAGAGCACTTACCAGTACAAAAGGCCTGCTGGGAATCCAGCACAAAGCCCTCGGGGCAACCAGCTTCATTCTCATCTGCAAGGCAAATGGAGATCCTTCCCTCTTCTTCATCCAGCCTCCCCTTCACGCCCACCATCACCATCACCAACCTCCCCCCCCCCCAGGTCCAAGCTCTCCTCACCCCTTCTGGAGTGCTAGAATGGCCTCTCTTTCCTGCTTCTAGTCTCCTCCTCTTCCTCTAAGCCACCTACCCTACACTGCCAGAGTCATCTTCTAATATGGCTTTGACCACCACCTTCTTACTCAAAAAACATCTAGGATAAAGACCACGTTGCTAAGCTGCCATTACAGTCCTGGCCCTAAATTTCTTACTTTCTGTCCCACCGATCCCTTGCTAATCACTTCTGGCTCTGCCCTAACTGGCCTCCTCACTACCCTCAACACACCTTCATACCTTCCTCTCTCCATATATTTGCTTATATATGTTCCTCACATGGAATGCTTTATGCTGTTTACCTCAATTATTATTTGAAAACTTTTTGTGTTCTGAACTTAATAGATACCAAATAAAATGCACATTTTATATAAAGCAGAATGGGAAAAGAGAATTTTACAGAAAACTGTAAATCTCTATTATGCATAGCTTGCTTTTCCTTTTAAGTATATAACAAATTCAATGTGCAGCTTTCAAAACTGTCCTGCTTATCTGTACTTCTTTCTGGTCCTTCTTCTCTTCTCTTCCTTGCATTTTAAAAAATGTCTCAATGACCCTCTTTTCTTTTGTTTTGGAGGGGGGGAGTCAAGGCAATTGGGATTAAATGACTTGCCCAAGGTCACAAGCTAGTTTTGTGTTAAGTGTCTGAGGCTGGATTTGAACTCAGGTCCTCCTGACTCCAGGGCTGGTGTTCTATTCACTGCGCCACCTAGCTGCCCCTCTTTTTATTTTTATTTTTACTTTGATATTTTAACAATCTTATTGCTACTGCCTTGACTTCTCCCCTCCAGTTGAATAAAGAAAATGAAAAACAAAGCCCTTGTGAAAATACTTACGCAAAACCAGTTCCCACATTGGCTATGTCCAAAAATGTGCCTCATTCTGTACCTCAGTTATTCACAGATAATGGAGTCATAGCTCTAGAACTAGAAGGGAACTCAGAAGCCACCTTGGTCCAAACTTTCATTTTACAGATGAGGAAACTGAGGCCCAGGGAGGTTAAGTGACAAGAGCTAAACAAGCGGTGTGGGATATGAACCTGGGTTTTCTTCCTCAGGAGCCAGTACTTCTTGTGTGCCATGAAGCCTCCCCTACTCAACTCCAATCTGTCTTTCAAAATTCAGCTCAAATTCTATCTCCCCATTTCTTTACCTGATCTAAATCTCCAATCTTTTTTCCCACTGCTCCCTGCTCCACTCTGACTAGTCTCCTCTCTGTCCCCTAACACACTTGCACATTCTCCTGCCTCTGTATACTTGCTTATATATTTTCCCCATCTTCCCTTCCCTTCCCTTTATTTATCCAAATGCCCCTCCTTCAATACCCAGCTCAGATTCATGATTTCCTTCATCGACCGCTCTAGTCCACAATTCCCTTTTCCCTGAATTCATCCAGCATTTATAGTCCACATCACATAGTCTAACCCCTAATGACATACAGTTTCACACTATTCTATGTAATTATTTCAGAGGGTGAGCTTTGTTTCCCTTTAGACTGTGAGTTCCTTGAGAGTAGGGATCATGTTCTATGCTCTGTGTATACCCTGGTATTTTATGCCGTGGGTGATTTTAGAAGCATTTAGAAAATCAGACCAAGAGAAGACGATAGTATAGGAGGAGGTGGGGAAGGGGTGTATCCCTGTACTTTCTCACCTGCTTGGAGAGCTGTGGTGAGTTGGAATCGTAGAGCCTCCGCCCCAGGGTCAAAGGCTGAACTGACCTCAGTGGCACGAAGGTGCTGGACCAGCTGGGGCTGCGGACCCAGGGCAGAGTCATACCGGATTGTGTGGTTGCAGTGGAAGCGAGTTGGAGTTCCATCCTTCAAGAAGGTCTGTGTGGAGCCCACGTAGAGCTGACCAGGCCCTATCTGCACGTAGCGTTCACGGAAATCCTAGAGCAAGGAAGAAGGGAGAAGGAGGGAAGAGAAGAGAAAAGAGTCAGGACTGGGCCCCGGCCTTCCAGGACCTTAAATGGGATCATAGTCCTGGTCATGATACCCTAGCAGCTAGAAGAACAAGGAATCCATAGACCTGGATTTTAGTTTCATGTTTTCCACTAACTCCCTGGGGCTGAAGGACTTTGGGCACATCAGTGAACCTCTCAGGGTGGTAGTGTCCTTATCTTTAAACTAAAGAGGTTGGGTTAAATAAGGTCTTTGTCGGCCCTGAAGTACAGCTCACATTTAAACTGTGCTTTGTGGTTTAAAGAGTGCTTTCCTTACAACATTCAGTAGAGTATTTTTCTTTAAAAAAACCCAACATCTATTTTCAGTTCCAAGTTCTCTCCTTCTCTCCACACATCCTCCACCCCAGAAGGCAAGAAATATCATGCTCATTTTACATATGAAGTCATGCAAAACATACTTTCACATTAGCCATATTGCAAAAAACAAAACAAGAAAAATAAAGGGAAAATATGCTTCAAATCTGCAGGTTTTTTAAGGCTCCTCTTTACAGATATAACAGGAACTTCTAATGATTCCTTCCCATCTTGGAAGTGCTGAAAACGCAAAGAGATGAGTGAGGCACCAGGGAAAGAAAGGGAAGCATATAGGGCTGGACTTGAACTCAGATCTCTTGACTCTTAAGTCCAACTGTCTTTCCATGATCCTAAAATGCTCCCATGGACCCATTATTTCATATTGATTGAGCTTAGGGAAAATCTAAATTCTCAGGAGTCACCCTTGGTCACATTAACCATATCTTTAGCATGAACACTACTGGGAAGCCAGGGAATATCACATTCAGTTTCCTTCAGGTGCCACAAATACCTGATGATGTGCACCTAAGGGCCTTGCCCATAGTAGTTACTTAAATACTTTCGGAATGAGAAATATAAAGGGCTGCAGAGAGTAACCCTTCTTTCCTACTTACCTTTCCATTCTCCCAAGGGTTTCTGGATCTCAGGGGAGGGAACAAGAGTTGACATTCCTCACCTGCACTTGCAGCTGGGTTGTGGCCAATGCCTCAGGGACAAAGCCATTGACAACCATATCCAGGAGGAGCAGGCCATCTCTGTCCAAACCTCGGGCTACCTGGGTCAGGTGAAGCAGCTCCCCTGCAATGTCCCACCATCCACAACATGAGTCATCAAGGAGAGAGAGAGAGGCTAGACAAAAGGATGCCCTGATCATATACCTAATGGCCCCCAAACCAACTCAGTTCTGGGTCCTGCCCTCCCTCCTTGCCACCATCAAAGCAGGCAGCCTCTGCTCACCTGTAGCAAATTCCACCTGGGATTCCTGCCTGAAATTACCCCTGGTTAGAGAATAGCCATTCAGGGCCTCCCCACTCTGCCCTGCCAGGACCCAATAGATGGGGGCAATGGCAACCACAAGAATTCTCATCAATGGTCCTGGGGAGAGAAGAGGAAGAGATTAATTGGGTTAGGGTCTTGCTACAGAAGAGAAGGTACAATCTATCACTACCATATAGTATTATCTTCTTGTCTTAAGGCAATGAGGTGGCATAGTGGATGGGGTACATGATCTGAAATCAGGAAGACTCATCTTCCTGAGTTCAAATCTGGTCTCAGACACTTACTAGCTATGTGACCCTGGGCAAGTCACTTAACCCTGTTTGCCTCAGTTTTCCCATCTGTAAAATGAGCTGGAGAAGAAAATGGCAAACCATTACAGTATCCATGTCAAGAAAACCCCAAATGGAGTCATGAAGAGTTGAACATGAACGACTGAACAACAGTGAATATATGTTTTGTTTCCCAATTTCAATTCATTCAACAAACATTTACTGAACCCTGACTATATATGTTAGGCTTTATACCAGGTATTGGAAAAGAGGCTAAAATGAACAATGCCTTCTTAGGGCAGCCTATCACATGTCAGTCTCATAATCCAAAGGTCCTGAGTGTGCACCCCACAGAGGGCACAACTTTTTGGAAAGGCAGTGTGGAGAAGTAGAAAGGATGCTGGATTTGGAGTCCAAAGACCTGGGTATGAATCTTACCGCCACTTGCTACCTGTGTGACCTTGGGAAATGAGGAGGCTGGAATAGTTTCCCTCTACTCCTCTGGTTCTAATTCTATGGTCCTTATTCTATGAATGAGATACAGTCCTAGCCCTCCAGGAGCTGAGAAGGGGACCTCTGTCTCCTACATTCTCTTTCTCATCTGTGTGTCTGTCTCTCTTTCTTTCACACACACCCACACCCCTCTTCCTCTTTTTCTGTCTGTGTGTCTCTGTCCTCTCTTTCACACACACACACACACACACACACACACACACACACACACACACACACACATATACACACCTTTCTCTTTTTTCTATGTGTGTTTATCTCTGTCTCTCTTTCTCTCACCCTCCCACACCCCTCTTTCTCTTTTTCTGTGTTTGTGTTTGTCTCTCTGTCTCTCTCTTTCTCTCTCTCTCACACCCACACCCCTCTTTCTCTTTTTCTGTCTATGTGTGTCTGTCTTTCTCTGTCTCTCTATCTCTGTCTCTGTCTTTCTCTCACACACATACCCCCTACAATCCAAAGCAGAGTGATAAGAGAGGCACAAAGTACTTAAAAAAAAAAAGGGGGGGGTGTGGATCACATTCACCTTCTAGGGTAGGAGGAGAGGCAATTAGGGAAGGCTTTGTGAAAGAGGTGGCATTTAGTCCAGCTAAAACTGGGTAGGATTTCAACAGGTAATTAATTGCCTCCTCCCTTTTCACTCCAATCAGACAGCCACTACCCTCATTCAGGTCCTTGCTGGCTCTCTCTACCACTTAGACTACTGCAATAGCCTCCTAACTGGTCTGCCTGACCCTGGCCCCCCCTCTTTTCCAGTCCATTCTCATCCTGCCAACAAAGAGAGTTTCCTAAAGTGCAGATTGGAGCACATCCCTCTCCTATTTAACACATCCCATTGGTTCCTTATTTCCCCTCGGATCAAATACAAACTCCTCCACTTGGCATTTAAAGCCCTTTCCACTTGGCCTCAACTTACCTTTTCAATCTTACTATTATCACTGCTATCGCTGCGGCTGCTATTCCTCCTTCTCCTAGCTAGCATTTATATAGCATTCTAAGGTTTGCAAAGTGCTTTATATATTATGTATTATTCTATTATTATGAACTTTGGACTTCATATAATATATACATATTACCTTAGTTACACTGCTTCCTTTCCACAAATTCTATACGTACAGTCAAACTAGATTTATTATTGTTCTTAAAGCATACATTCCACTTCCCATCTCTGGATCTTTGCACTGGCTGTGCCTCATGCATAGATTGCACCCCCTTCTCATCTCTACCTCTCAGAATTTCTAATTTTCTTCAAAACCCAGCTCAGTAACTGCTTCCTACATGAAGCAGCTAGAGCTGCCCCCTCAGAATGACTATGTGTTCATTTAATATGTGTTTGCATGCATCATGTTATCTTGCCTGATAGAATGCAAGCTCCTTCACAGCAGAAACTATTTTGCTTTTGTCTTTGTATTACTGGCACTTCACACAGCGAGAGGCATGTGCTGTTGTTCAGTCATTTTTCAGTCAGGTCCTGTTTTTCATGACCCCATTTGGGGTTTTCTTGGCAAAGATACTAGAATGGTTGGTTTGCCATTTCCCTCTCCAGTTCATTTTAAAGATTCATTCATTTTAAACTGAGGCAAACAGGGTTAAGTGACTTGCCCAGGGTCCCACATCTAGTAAGTGTCTGAGGCCAAATTTGAACTCAGGAAGATGATTCCTGACTCCAGGCCCAGCACTGTATCTACTGCATTGCCTAGCTGCCTGACAGGCATGTGGCTGGAGTTTAACAAATGTTTATTTAATTGATGAATTTCTGGGTAGATACAAGAGTGGAGAAAGGGTATTTCGAGAAAAAAGAAACACCATGAATGAAGCCACAGGGGCAGGAAATCAGAAGGAATGTCTAGGAGATGACAAATAACCCAGCTTGATAGGAGCTATAGTGTACATGAAGGGGACTATTTTGAGATGAAGCTGGACAGGTAGATTAGGGCCAGTTTGTGAAGGGCTTTGAAGGTCATGGGCTTTGTTGTACAAGCAGGAGGTTTTGAAAAGGGAAATCACATGATCAGAAGTGTGCTTTGAAAGGAAGATTAAATCTGACAAAGTGTGAATATGGATAAATGAGGAGAGATTGCACGTAGGGAAACCAGTTAGGAGGCTATTACAATTGTCAAAGTGAGAAATAATGAGAGCCTGATCTAAGGTGGTGGCAGCATCAGTGGTGAACAGAGTATGGGTACGGCAGATATTGCAGAATCTTAAGAGCAGGGACATTGCCTTATATTCTTCATGCTTCAGTAATAATGACATATTTATATGGTGCTTTGAGGTGAACAAAGGACTTTTGCTCATAAAAACCCTGAGTATTAAGCATTACAAGTATCATATTTCTGTTTTACAGATAAGGAAACTGAGACTCAGAACGGTCAAGTGACTTCTCCAAGGTCACATAGCTAGTAAAGATCAGAGCTAAGACTTGAATCCAGGTCCTCAGACTTGAAGTCCAAAGTTAATTCAACTACACCACATTGCAAAACACTTAGAAACTCTCAGTGAATGCTGGTTGGGTTAATAACCTTGTTCTGAGCTGAACCTAGGAGATTTCTGCTCCCCATGCCATCCGAGTCTTAAAACTCTATTTCTCTAGGGCTGATCAGGTCTGGGGAATTAACTGCATTTACCTGAATCAAGAAGGCTCAGATTTATAAACTGGAATTAGCCACTTTATTGATTTGCAATGTGAAATTCAATTCAACTTAATAAGCTTTTATTAGGCACCTACTATATACGAGGCACTGTGTTAGAGATATAAAGACAGAGTTGCTTGGATACTTTTATCCTGAAAGTCCTGGTGTCAGTATCTGGAGAATGGCTGCTTGAACCAGTGGCTCCTGGGCCAATTCACTTCAATTCAATCTAGTAAACAGTTATTAAGACCCTACTATAAGCAAAGCACTGTTCTAAGTGTGAGAACTCAAAGACCAAATGAGAAATAGTCCCTGAACTCCAAAAACTTACTGTCTATTGGGGGAAATTTGGAATTGTGTCATTCTCATACATGGTTTTCTCTGTGTCCAGCTCCAGACCTCCTCCCAACTCAACCCTCTCCTCTAGACTTAAGCAAAACAAGAGAAGAACAAGATCTCTAAGTTATGGACCTTAAAGAACTGGCCTCCTCATATCAATGGACTTGCAAGCCAAATAGAAATTCAGGAGACAGATATGGGAACGATCCTATGGCCTCATAGTGACCCTATTTGTTCTCCAAGAAAACTCTTCAGGACTCTGCTGAGCCAGCGCTCAGGATTCCTCAGCTGCCCCTCCTAACCGCTCACCAGCTGAGATGGCGAAGTTTAGCAAGTCATCCGCAAGTAGAGCTGAAATCCAAATGGCCTTCAGGACAAAGTCCAGTGATCTTCCAGCCATTAACACAAGGGAACCCTGAATAAGCTGGTTTCAAAGAAGCTGTCCCAGCAGGAGTGGAATCAGCTTCTAGTAGGGGCTGTACTTCCTCCTTTTAGTGCTGAATTAGCATCCAACCAACCCTCTAGAACCACCTGAGAAGGCCAAGCTACTGAGTTACCATTAGAAAGGAATTTGCCAAGGTTTCTCTAGCCACAGTGCCTGGTATATAATGACCACTTAATAAATACGGTTTTTTTCTTTTCATTTCATCAGTAACTCTTCCCTAATCCCCAAAGTAGGCAGAAAAAAATGACCCAAAGTGTCTCTGAATTGGTGATGCCTTTCTGTGTCCATCCACTCCATCTGTTATAAACCAGTCTGGGCTCTTCTACAGAGCTCAGCTATCTTTAACTATATTTAACTATTGACTAGTCTGGGGGCAGCTAGGTGGCATAGTGAATAGAGCATTGACCATGGAGTCAGGAAGACCTGAATTCAAACCTGACCTCAAACAATGACTAGCTGTGTGACCCTGGGCAAGTCGCTTAACCCTGTTTGTCTCAGTTTCCTCATCTGTAAAATGAGCTGGAGCAGGAAATGGCAAACCACTCTGGGTATCTTTACCAAGAAAACTCCAAATGGGGTCACAAAGAGTTGAGCACAACCGAAAAACAACTCAATTGCATTGATTGAATAGTCTATACAACTTTATTTTCCATTTTTTCCCTGCTCAGTCTCTGCCCAGAAACATAGTCATTCTTACTGGCACTGTTCCTTTCTGAGGGCTTGGTAATCCCCAGGCAGGGATTGCAAGGGCTAGTGCTCCTCCACAAATTTCCACCTCAAATGAGAGGAACAAATTAGGGACTAGTAGTTTGGAAGATGCCTCAGTGACTGAGAATAGCATAAAAGATTTCACGCACTGAGCATGCTGGTCTGATCCTCAGTCTAATTTGGTTTTGTTTTCCCAAAGACTAAGTCATTCATCAGTGTGACACCTTGCCATCAGAGCACAGACTTATTTAGTCATTTAAGCTTCATAAAGTGCTTTCCTCATGAGCCTGTGAGATGTGAGTGGCAAAGTGGAGAGACTTACAATCAGGAAGGCCTTAGTTTAAAATCTGTCTCCAACACTTACTAGTTGTGTGATGGCTATTGGCAATAACCTTCTGCTTTGTGTTCCTGCTTCAAGTCTCTCCCCACTCGGCTGTCAAAGGGATCTTCCTAAAGTGCAAGTCTGACTATGTTAGTCCCTACCCAGCAAGTGCCACCAGCTCCCTATCACCTCCAGGATCAAAAAGAAAATCCTCTGTTTGGCATTCAAAGCCTTCTGTGTCTTACCCCCCACCAATTTTCCAACCTTCTTATACCCTATACCCCACCACATACTCTGGGATCCAGTGGAACTGGCTTCCTGGCTGCTCCTCAGCTCTGGACATATTCTCTGGCCATCTGTCCTCCATGCCTAGAATGCCCTCCCTCCTCATCTCTGCCTTCCACCTTCCCCGGCCTCCTTCAAGTCCCAGCCAAGACCCCACCTTCTAGGAAGTCTTTTCCAATCCCTCTTCATTCTAGTGCCTTCCTTCTGAGATTATCTCCATTGGTTTAACCTGTAAACGGAGCTTGTTTGTACGTATTTGCCTGTAGTTTTCCCGATCAGACTCTGAGCCCTGAGGGCAGGGACTGGATTCTCACCTCTCTGTTTCACAGTGTCTGGCACACAGTAGGCACTTAAGAAAAGTTTATTGACTGACTGAGCATTGGCAACTTACTTCACCTCTCGACCTCAGGCTCCTCATCTATAAAATGGGGATTTCATCATCACTTACCCAGGACCAAATGAGATAGTATATTTTAGATACATGTGACATACATATATACACACACATCTATATGTCTATCATTATTATCGTCTCCATTTATAGAAGAGAAACCCAAGGCTCGAGGCAACATGACTTGCCCAAGGTAACATGGCTACTGAACAGCAGAGTGAGAGATTTTCAAATGCAGGGCTTCTGACTCTAACTCCCATTTTTCCCTCTGTAACTTATACTTGAAATTTGACTTTATGGGGATTATGGTGACTGCTTTCATTTAAAGCGAGGGTCCAAAGGCACCGCAGAGGACATTTCTTGGTGGATTATACCAGCCGTTGGGGGTAGGGTTATGGGCAGTCTTGCATCAGGTTTGTATTTGATGTTCTGGAAAGACTTAACTTACCCATATCTGGGGGGATGTTGTTGATGCTGCTCTGGATTGTAGTGGCTCCATCCTCAGCTTCCTGTAGCACACTGGTGTTGAGAGAGGCCACACCAAACTCCTGGCCATTGATCACACCAACCATGCTGCCACGGCTCCCCCGGGGCTCTCCTATGAACAAATGAAAGATGGGACACAGTATGGTGTAGTAGAGTGAAGTCCAGCTAAGGGGAACCTGGAGAACTAAGCCACGTCTTTGCTACCAGCCAGCTGGGTGATAACATGGGCAAGGGACTTCCCTTCCTAAGCCTTCTTCCACAAGATATAGCTTCTTGCAATGCTAATGCTCTGTGCAAACTGCCATGCCTCGGAAGAAGTGAACAAAATGCCATTGCTTTGTAGACATATGAGACGTAGTTCTATCAGCCAAGAAGTCCAATGCCCACATGGCCAAGATTTCTCTACTCTCTATCCCTGTCTAGCAATAGGCCATGGACGTGCCTGTTGCTTGGTCTGATTGAATTGTCAGAGCACCTGCCAGATTGTCTGGAAGCACAGGCTTCGTTCCTCCGAGTTAATCAAATGTACATCGTGGGCACGGGGGAGTACTTCCTCTGGCAAGTAGACCAGCTGTCTAAAACTGGGCATATGGTGTACCAGGGGACAAGATGCAGAAACTGTCCTGCCTCTCCACTTACCGGATCTCCGGGGAAATTAGCAACCAATTGCCTATGATGCACTCAAAACAAAACACAGAATATTAAACCACTCCCCCCTCCCCACAATTTCAAATCAAAGGCTGGAAATGATAGCATCTCAGAGATGCTAAAGTTGAACTTTTATGAGATTTATTCCCAACCTGGAAAGTCCCTTGACAACATCTTCTACTGGGGAGCGAAAGGACAAGGAAAGAAGACAGTTAAGGGAAATGTGTGTTTAGTGATCTTCATTAGAAGGAAAAAGAAACTAAGAAACTAGCACAAGTCAGGGTGAGCCTTCAGGATGGGGCTGGACAATGTTGAAGAGGCACCAAGTTTATTTCCACTCATTACTCATTAATACATATTCATGTATTAAGCAACCAAGTATCCTGGTTTTCAGTACCAGCTGAAGTAAGTGCTGAGAAAGCATTTAGCTACTCCACAACTAAAGTCATGTCAGACAACATGAGTAGGCCATTCCCTGGTAGGGAAAAGGGCCAAAGAAGATGGTATAGACCAGGGGTGGGGAACCTGTGGCCTTCTAGGTCCTTGGGTGTGGCCTTTTGGCCAAGCACAGCTTTTACAGAATAAATCCTTTTATTAAGGATTTGTTCTGTGAGGTTTGGATTTGGTCAAAGGGCTGCACTTGAGGGCCTAGAGGGTCACATGTGGCCTCAAGGCTGCAGGTTCCCCACCCTTGGTGTAGACAAAGGGCAGGGTTCTTTGGACAAAGCCGGCAGGGGGAGAGGGAAGATGTTGCCAGAGAGGATAATATCAGCCATGGTACGAGGCTCTAGAAAATTGAGGTGAATGAGAATAGGAAGTAGACATGGCTGTGAAATCAGAAGCTAGACTACATGAGCACTATGGTCCCTTCTACCTTTAAGAGCAGCAATGTGCCATGGTGGATGGAGAGCTAGGCGTGGAGTCAGGAAGACCTGGGTTTGAATCTCACTGTGACACTACCTAGGTGTGTGAGCCTGAGCAAATCACTTAACTTCTGAATCTCATTTCCCTCTTCCGTTAAATGACGGGGTTGTGAACTCAATGACATTAACATGCCTTCCATCCTGAAGTCAGTGATCCTATGACCTAACATTATAAGTTCTAGCTATTGAACTTGTTGCCTTGGCAGGAAATTTATAAGAATCTTTGACTAAGTCTAGAAGAAGGACAAGAAATGCACAAGTGTATTTGAGGGGAGAAAGTTCCTCTAGTGGCAAGACATGGGGGAATTGAGATCCTGCCCCCCATGAGAGTTCTAAGGGAATCTGGTACCTTTCACAGCCACGAATGCCTGGGTAGTGGCAGTGCCCAGGAGGTTATGAGCAACACACTCGTATTCCCCCATATCCTCCATCTCCACACCCTGGAGCTGCAGGCTGCCATTGGGTAGGGTGCGGAGCCGTTGGCTGACCCGGATAGGACGTCCAGCTTGGGTCCACTCCACCGTGGGGGCTGGCTCTCCTACCGCCTGGCACAGCAGAACCACAGTCCCACCAGCTCTCACTACCACATCCTGGGGCTCCACTACAAATATGGGGGCACCTGAGGATAAGCAAACATTCATTAAGCACCTACTATGTGCCAAAAGATTGTGCCAGGCACTGGGGATGCCCTCAAGGAGCTTACCTTCTATGTCAGGAATAACAATACACTCACATATAAGTACAAGGTATATTGTTATGTGTGTGCAGGGGGCAGGGAAGGACTGGGATTCTTTGAACTGTGACTCCTACTCCTCACCACAACCTCAACTTTTGATTCCAAATAGGGGAAACAATCAAATAGGTCCTCAGCCTGGGGCCTGGTGTGAAGTGTCTATCAAAGAAACTGGCTGTGTGCACTTAAGCAAGTCACTTCTCCTCTCCTGGGTTTCCTTATCTACAAAATGGGAATGAATTGGAGCAGAGAATTTCTAAGAGTCCTTTCAGCTGTAACATTCCATTACCTCAGACCTGGGTTTGAATTCTCTCAGACACTTACTAACTGTGTGACCCTGGACAAGTCACTTAACTTCTCTGCTTTCTCATCTGTAAAATTGAGAGGATTGGACTCATTGGTGTCAGAGACCCATTCCAACTCTAAATCTATGATCCTATGAACTTCTTGTTCCCAGTCCTAAATATTTCACTAACAAATGTTCCCAGAACCACAAACATTTGCTCCCACCTTCCCTGGGCCTCAAGGAAATCTTAAACAATTTCAATCAAGCAATTTCAATAAATCCTGGCATGTATGTTCAAGACCTCTCTACCTTGGGTTCTCAGCCTATCACTGGGTATGCACCAAATGTATTTGGCCAGCTTCTTCCCCATAGACCCAGTGCTGTCCATGTCAGTTTGCTGGTGGAGGGAGGCAGACCAGGGGTCAGAAAGGTAGGGAAGGACCAGACTCACTCCGAAGGATGAGGGTCACCACTTTCTCCACCACACCCACTTCATTTTCTGCCAGGCAACGGTAACGCCCAGCATCTTCCATCTAAAAATGGAGAAGGGAAAGAGGGGGAAGCAGTAAGAAGGACTGGAGTCTCAGGACCAATCTGCCATGATTGGTCACATGGTGATCTGAATGGAGGCATTATGGCCTAAGGCTATAAAATCATAAAAGGATTAGAAAGGTTAGAAAGAGACCCAATCCCCAAATATGGAGGGCATCCCAGGGAGGTCATGCACAGGGTCAGGGAACTGGCTTCTAGCCCCACTTCTGACATATGCTGGTTGTGTGACCTTGGGCAAGTGCAACCTCTCAGTGCCTGAGGCAACTCTTGAAGACCCTTAAATTGCAGAGAAGGTACTGCATTGAATTGGGACTGAGAGTTTTCCTAATCTGAGATTACCCTATATTATTTAAATCACAGGTCCAGTCCTGATCCCTATCCCCAAATTTCAGATATTGGAGCTAGAAGAGGAGGACCTCCTGGGAATTCAAAAGAGATCCACTTAAGACAAATGAAGTTAGGCAACAGCCATTTATTAAGCACCTACTATGTGTCCACTCTACTCAGAGGGGATCTAAATTCTCATTCCCTCAAGAGAGGACACAGACTGAAAATATGAGGAGATTCTGGGTTGTACAAAGAGTGCTGAGATTCTGAGTCAAAAGATCTGGGTTCAAATCCCAGCTCTGTTACTACCTATATAAATTTAGACAAATCCTTTAAACTTGCTGGGCCTCAATTTCTTTATATGTGAAAATGGGAGAGAGGAATTGGATTTGAGGATATCTAATATTCTCTCCAGTTTTAAGTCCTATGATCCAAAGGAGTTTAAAAAAAAATCTCTGGATGATAAGGACAAAGTGTGATAAAGTTAAAAGTGTCTAGAGCTATCCCCTGCAAGCACTGAGGGTGAGGTAATATAACAGAATTTTAGCTTTCTCCAAAATGACCTTTAGTGCCCCCAGCAGGACAAAGACTCCTGGTTCACAGAATGTAGAGCAGGGAAGGACTTTAGAGACTAATCCAACCTCTTCATTTTACAGAAAAGAAGACTGAAACCAAGGGAGAGAGTAAAGTGATGTATTTATGCTAAGCAAGTTTTTTTTATTTTGTCTTTTGGGCTTTTCTTCTATCTCATGTCTAGTTAGGAATTCTTCCCCTATCTGTAATTTTTCTTTTTCTTTTTTTTGCTTTTTTGGAGGGGGGAAGGCAGGGCAATTGAGGTTAAGTGATTTACCCAAGGTCACATGGCTAGTAAGTGTTAAGTGTCTGAGGCTAGATTTGAACTCAGGTCCTCCTGATTCCAGGGCTGGCGCTCTATTCACTGCACCACCCAGCCACCCCTATCTGTAATTATTTAACCTTTCATTCTCCTCAATTTAACAATGACAACAATTTTTTTATCATATGACTTTTTATATTTAGATAATTTATACATTTGGAATCCCATGTGCATGAAATGGCAGAGCTAAATTTGAACCCAAGGTCTCTGACTCCAAATCTAGTCCTTTTTTCCATTATACCACAAAGGTACTGGAGAAACTTTTGGGAGGGCTCCCAGGGCTTTCTTCTGATGCTTTTATGCCAGTACTATATCAGGAAACCCCTTTTGCATCACAGGAACATGTCTGGGATACTACCCTGGACCATCCCCTCACCACCCCAGACTTAATAAGGAGAGCTTCAGGGGTGTCCTTGGGTCCATCTTTGCCTACCCTGAACCCAGTGGCTGGGCCTTACCACTGTCCTGTCGATGGCTAAGGAACCATTGTGCAGCTGGTGCCGATGGTGGCTGCTGAGCACCGGAAGGCCATCTTTGATCCAGCGGATGACAGGTGCCGGGTCACCACGGGCAGCACAGTCCAGTCGGGCACTGTCACCCAAAAGTTCTACCAGGTGGGAGGAGGCCTCACCTTGTAGGGCAGGTGCCTCTGTAGAGGGATGATGATCAGAGGAGGGGATTGAAGGAAACTTGGCTAGGTAAGAGGTATCATATCAGCATCCCTCTCTTACTACATCAAGGGATCCCTAACTGGAACCTATCAGCAAGGATGGGAGCAACAGATAGTATTCCATAGTTGGAATATTCCTCCCTCAAAGTTCCCTACCCCCCACTCCATACCGCCACACACAAAAGGTTTTCAGTGGGAGATGTACATGCACTTATCCCCGAAGAATCTCAAAGCACCTCAATCAATCAGCGAGATGACAAGAATATATTAAGTGCCTACTATGTGCCAATCATTGGGCTAAAAGCTGGGTAAACAAAGACAGGAAATGGAAGAGAAACCTTATCCTCAAGCTTTTTACATTTTATTGAGGAAGACAGAAACACTTGACATGCCTCCTCATGGTTTCCTCAGACCTGATGAGGCTGCTGGCCTAAGATCCATCTATTATATTGAAAGCTAAGTCTGATGGGATCCCATTGGTCCTGGTCCTTTAGAACCATCATTACTACTCTTCCCCTTGCAAATACATCCTAACTCATTTGCTGCAACTAAGTCACATTTTAGTGCTTCTGCAAAAGCCAAAATGTTGATACCATGTAGTATCACACTTGTGGAGCTATCAGGACAAGGGCAGCTTGGGAGATAGCTCTGGCATGCCATAAACTGTACTGACTTATCTTAAGACTACTTGGGCCTCTCTATCCCCACCAGAAGCCCGTCAGTCAATTGGTCCTGCAGAGGGTACAAAGGGGAGGCCAGATCATTGGGTACTACCTTTCACGTGGACAAAACTGACGGCCTGGACTTTGCCCACGATGTTTTCTGCCCAGCAGGTATAGGTGCCGCTGTCCTCCCTGGTGACCGCCGCCCGCTGAAGCGTGCTGCCCCCGTCCTGTTCTGACACACCCTCTGTGCAGGGAGAGATGGCAACAGGAAGCCAGGAACCACATTTCCATTTCCTTTTCAGTATCCTCACCTTGTTAAGTCTGGAGCACTCAGTCCCGTTACTTAGCTATTTTTCCCTTCTCTATCTTCTTTATCCCCTATCTTCTCTGCCTTAGTGAGATGGTCTCCTCATCCAACGTTCATTGGTCCTCCCTACTCAGTTCCTCTGAGCCCACCTCACCCCCTAACCCTGGTAGGCCCAGACCTGTGACCAGCCTGTTGTTGACCATCCAGCTGATGTGGGGAGCGGGACTTCCACGGGCAGTACAACGCAGCCACAGCTTTTCCCCTTGGTTGAGGCTCAGATCCCCAGGCAGTGTGGTAAAGGTGGGTAGGGACAGGATGGAGAGATGCACTCGACGGCTAGTACTTCCCACAGCATTCTCTGCAGTACAGGTGTATGTCCCTGCATCCCGCCGCTACAGGAGAGGGGGAAGAGAGCAGTCAGTTCTGGAATGGTGGGGAATCCCCCAAGGGGAGAATGCCCTAGGATGACAAGATGAATCATGGTACTCTAAAGGGCTTCAGTATTCAATTCAGCGCAACAAACATTTATTAAGCACCTACTATGTGCCAGAGACAAAAAAGAAATAGTCCCTGCCCTCAAAGAGGGATCTACTACAGTAGATCTACAATCTACTGGGAAGCAACAACAGTATGCCAGTGTTATCTCCTAACTGCTAGTGGCCTCCTTCCCTAACTACCTTGTATTTATTTGTATCTGACTCTAGATATAGGTATTGTCTGCCCCCAATAGAATATAAGCTCCTTGAGGGCAGGAATTATTTCTTGCTCTCTTTCTTGGTCTTTGTATTCCTAGAGTTTAGTACATCATAAGCCATAAATGTTTGTTAACAGACCAATTGACCTAATTAAATACAAAATAATCCTAAAGTAATTTTAAGGAGCAGAGCCAAGTTGGCAGAGAAAAGGCAGGTACTCATCTGAGCTCTCCCCAAAATCCCTTGGAGCAACTTTAAATAATGCCCCCAAACACATTCTGGAGCAGTTGAACCCACAAAAGGATGGGGTGAAATAATTTTCTAGCCCAAGACAACTTAGAAGGTTAGCAGGAAAGGTTTGTTGTACTAGGGTGAGAGTGGAACACATTCCAGTGCAGGTCATACCTGTGTAGACTAGCCCACAGCAAACCAGCAGTGGACCTTGGGAGCCACTGAATCAATAGCAGTAGCCAGCTGCTTCTGGAGCCCTCAGCCCGTAGACAGAAAGGGGGTCAAACAACTGGTCAGAAGGAGATTACAGCGGTCTCTTTGCTAGCACCAGGGGCAGGACTCTGTTGCTTGGCCCATGCACAGTCTTGGGTGGCAGGCCCAGGGCACAGAAGAACACTAGCACCCCAGAGCTTGCTGCCACAATGGAGCAAGGACCCTCATCATAGTTCCAGAGCAGAAAAGAGTGCTTGTGGTCATGCACAGACCAGAGCACAGACCAGGGGAATAGTAAGCACACCTCTCCTTAAATCACAACACCTTAGAAAAACTAAAGACTTATAAGTCCCTAGAAGTATCGCTGAAAACAGCTGCATAAAACCCCTGAAGCTTGGGACAGTGCACCTGCTACCCTGGAAGTAGAGCCCCACTTTAGTAAAGAGTTAAAAGTCAAGAAATAGACTGGAAAAATGAGCAAACAGCAGAAAAAATTCTGACTATAGAAAGTTACCATGGCAACAAGATCAAAACACACACTTGGAAGAAGGCAACAAAGTCAAAACTCCTATATCCAAAACCTCCAAGGAAAATATCAATTGGTGTCAGGCCATAGAAGAGTTCAAAATCATTTCTTTTCTTTCTTTCTTTTTTTTTTTTTTTGAGGAGCGAAGGCAAGGCAGTTGGGGTTAAGGGACTTGCCCAAGGTCACACAGCCACTTAAGTGTCAAATGTCTGAGGCTGGTTTTGAACTCAGGTCCTCCTGACCTCAGGACCAGTGCTCTATTAACTGTGCCACCTAGCTGCCCCTCAAAGTAATTTCAAGAAGAAGAGGGTTCTAATAACTGGAAGCCCAGGCAATGCCTTTGTCCCTTCTAGTCCATCCCTAATCTCAAGTAGTTTATATTTTATCAGGTAAGAGAGAAATACTTGACATGTTTTCTCGTGGTTTCCTAAGACCACACACCCATCTAATATGCTAAATCTGTTTAAAAAGAGGAAAAGAATGGAGGCGGCTAGGTGGCGCAGTGAATAGAGCACCAGCCCTGGAGTCAGGAGGATCTGAGTTCAAATCGGACTTCAGACACTTAACGCTCACTAGCCATGTGACCTTGGGCAAGTCACTTAACTCCAATTGCCCTGCCCTCCCCTCTCCAAAAAAAAAGAAAAAGAAAAGAAAACTAAGTGTGATAGGATCCCAT
>CM053585.1:214506903-214526051 GCA_028646515.1 Pseudochirops corinnae
CCCCCCCCCCCCCCCCCCCCGCCCCAGCTTTTGCAAATAAGTCCTAACTCATATGCTATGAGTAAGTGGTATGGTATAAATTCTTCTTTTAAAGAGGAAGAAACTAAGGCTCATATTTGCCTAAAGTCACACAACCAGTAAGTGGTGGAGTTAGGACTTGGAACTTAGGTCTTACAATCACAGAATTTCAGAGTCTGAAGGGATATTAGAGGCCACATAGCCCAGTCCTTATCTGGGCAGGAATCCCTCCTTTAGTGTCCTTGATCAAGGGTCAGTCAGCCTCTGCTGGAAGATTAAGAGTGGCGGGGAAGTCCTCGCTTCCCTAAGCATCCCATTCCGCTTTTGGACACCTCAAACCGTTAGAACATTTTCCCATTTATCAAACTAAAATCTACCCCTCTGCAAATCACTGCTTTTACTCCTACCACAGCCCACGTCTCAGAACCAAGAACACATCAAAACTCTTTTCTGCTTTATAGTCCTTCCTTTAAATATTCCAAGATAGCTTTAATATCTCACCTGAGTCTTTTTCTCCAGGGCCTTCATTCATCTTAGCACTTTAACACTTACCATCTCTCAAGCTGGCTATCTCCCAGTTGTTAACACTCTCTCCCTCTTAAAATCACTTTTGCTACCTTTTGAATCACAGTCACCTTCATCTGTTTTACTCTGTTGACATCCTTTCCACATGGTAATGCCCACAGCTGGACATAAAACATTCTAGATGTATTTTGACTGGGACAATCATTCTCTTATCTATCCCCTCTCATTCTGGACACTAAGCAGTCAGACACTGCATCAGAATTTTTGGCAGCCACTTTGGACCATTGACTTGAATTGAGTTTGTGATGTATTTAAACTACCAGATCTTTCATTTTATTTTTTAATAGGAATTGCTGTCTGGCTACATCTCCCCTACCCTTAATTTGCACAGTTTTTTTGTACCCAAATCTATGACTTGGCATTTCTCTCTATTAAATTTGATCTAATTAGATTTGGCCTATTGTTCTAACCCACTGACAGCCATTAGAAACCCGATTCTGTCATCTGCTCATTGTCCTGATGTCTCCTAACTCAGAGATAGAAACATCTCTAATGACATTGCAAGAAATGTCAGTGCTGATTTAAGGCTGTATGGCTATTAAAGCATCTCATAACTTGGTGGGTTTCTTGCTTGTTTATCATCTTTAGTCAGTCTCTTTCCTCTTTGTGATGAGCAGTACAAAAGACATTTGGGAAACTTTAAGGATGTGGCTTTAGAAACAGGAGAGGAAAAGCAACAGAAGACTGGATTTCAGTTCACAACAGACCAGCAAGGAAAGAAATCATGGTCGGAACATGAGGGAATGCCAGTGCGAAACCCTAGGAAGACTCCAGGGGCTTGTTAAGCCTCTGCCTCTATCCATCTCTATAGGAAAAAGCAGACACAAATTTTCCTGGCTGGAATCTAGGGGATCCCCTTCCTAGCCTTCCCTCTTTTGTGACTCATGAAGCCACTGGTCTGACCCACTCACCTCTGAATTCTTCACTAGCAGCTCCCCAGATGGTTGGATGGCATATTTCCCCTCCACACTGGACACAATAAACCCATCTTTCTTCCAGGTGATGTGGGGCTCAGGGATGCCCTGAGCCGTGCAGGGCAGAAGGGCCTGGGAACCCTCAGCTGCTGACAGGTCAGAGTGTCCACCCTTGATCACAGGAGGGACTGACAAGGACAAAAGGAAGAGGGAGATATTGGTGGGGTTAAGTCCTAATTTCTTTCTCATATTCTTCCAATCTACCCTGATGACTCTAGCACACCCCTTGCCCATGAACTGTAAACCAGTCTGCTGGGCTTTGCTCATAGACAGCCAAGGTGGTATGGTAGGAGGAGGTAGAAGGAACATGGATTAGGAGGAAGAAACATTTGGCTTCCAATACTCACTCTGCTATTTATTACCTGTATCAATCATCATTTAGACTTTCTAAAGATTTATCTTTTATTATTATATATTACATATAACATATTATGTATTACGCATAATACATAATATATTATAATATTATAATGTGATGTTACAATATTATATATTATAATCTATTATTAGCTATTTATTATACCACACTGTGCTAAGCACTGTGTGACCCTGGTTAAGTTGCTTAATGTCTCTGAGACTCAATTTTCTCATATGTAAAATGAGAGACTGGATTAAACGAGATCTTCAGCCCTTGTGAAGTCTGTATCTTCTGACACTAAAGACCTCCCTTGGTCAGTCTGTAGACGTAAGAGATGGCATGAGGCCGTGGAGTCTTAGAGCTGGAAAGTGCTATGGAGACCATCAAGAGAGGAAAGGAGGCTGATGTGCCAGGTGGCAGAACCACCAGGATCCAAACCCAGCTTTGCAGCTCTGAACCTAGCTTTTTTGCCAAGACAAACATCACAAAAGCTTCCCTCAGACACACATTCATCCACTCTAATATCCAGGAACACCGACCTGGATTAACTCCCAATGGCATATAATCCCCCCAACAAAGGGCAGATTTATCTCTCTAATTACATTTCATTGAAGTACTTGACCTTTGTTAATGCCTCCATTTATTCTATTGCCACATTCCCTGCAACCTCTAGAAAATGCCTCTGGACAATGAGTACAACAATGGCGTCCCTTAGGTAAGGAGATAGCAGCAGGTGAAAAATTAAAAGTTACTGATTTAACAAGCTTGGTTATCCAATTCTCCAGGGACCTTTCAATTCTGTTCTAAGATTAAAAAAAAAAAGGCAGCCAATCAGAAGCAGGAAATGTAGGGGGAGGTGTGGGGGGAGAGATGGGCAATGCTGTTGGATTCACTGGATAGCTGAGATAACACGTTCAGTGGTTTCTGAGCACATACCAGCCAGCAATGGATGAGTGCATGGGGAGACTTGCCTGGGAGACATTCGTGAGTAAGGGAATTAAAAGTTTGTCATGAAAGGTCAAACACTGGCTACCCACAGAGAGAGGCTGCTCCTAGCATTTTCTTCACTCCTACAGTCCTTATTAAGGAGAATATATGGAAAATTATGAGGACCAAGTTTGGCCCCAAAGAAGAGATCCAAGAAAATATCTCCCCTATTTCTTTGCAGAAGTGCGGGACCATGGTATGAAACTGTTTATACCATCTGGCTTTTTCAAAATGTTGGTTAGTTTTGCTGAAGTTTTCTTCTTTTTTTTTTTTTTCCTTGCTATATGGTAGGGATTCTTAACCTTTTTTCATGTCATGGACTCATCGGACAGTCTAGTGAAATCCATGGACCCCACCTCAGAATAATGTTTTTAAATGCCTAAAATAAACTACATGGGATTGCAAGGAAAACTGAAGATACTGAAATATTTTCCCCCACCCAGGGGAGATATTTTCCCCTACCCAGGTTAAGAACTCTTGCTATAAAGGATGATCTTTTGGCAGGTAGCAGGGGAATGCATATAGGGGGAAATATATGTATGTAGGGTAAGAACAAAAGATAATAATACAAAATTTATATTGGGGGAAAAAGAGACGTGAGCATGTCCAGGATTAGTGCCTTTCTCTTCCGGTCCAGTTTTAAGCAAATGTCTTTTTCTTGCCCCCCAATTCAAGTAGAGGGATCCCCACACCTTCATGCTAAGGATTTGGGTGATGATGGTGGTGGTGGTGGTGATGGTGGTGGTAAGGGTGGTGGTGATAGTGGTGGTAGTAGTGGAGGTGGTGGTGGTGGTGGTGGTGGTGGTAGTCTTCCCAAGTTCCTAGAAATAATCTGATACCCCAGAACCAGTCTGGATTCTTGCTAATTCCTACCTTGTACCACAAGTCGAGTTTTTCCCAGAGCTGTGCCAGAGGGGTTCTTGGCAATGCACAGGTAATTGCCTGCATCTTCTGCACTAGCTTGGGATATCTGTAGCTGCCCATTGGGCAGGATCTGGGCACCAGTACCTGGATGGGACAATGGTGGACATTAGGCTTTGGAAGCTATCAGAGCTGTTTTATTTCAAGGAGTCCAAGAAGAAGTAATTTCCCATGTAGGATAATGACAAGACCTTATAGGAAACCATTGGAGATTGACAGGGGGTGGGTCAGTTGGGATGGAGAATCTAGAACAGGGAGGAAAGAGTCAGGACTAGGGGGAGATATAGGCAGAGCAGAGTGGTGTAAGGGAAGTAATTGACTTTATTGGCCAGTGGAAAGTTGAGGGAAGTCCCCTAGAATCAGACTGCTCCCATCTCCCCTTCCCATCTTGGTTGCCACACGAATGTCCCACCTGTAGGGATGCTGAGCCCTTCTTTCTGCCAGGTAATGGTTGGCCGGGGAATGCCAATGGCCTCACAGGGCAGAACCACATCAGCTAGAGCCATCACATGGACCACACCAGGCAATGGTTTTATCACTGGGGAGGCTGAAACAGAAGGGCAGTCAAATAGGGAAGAGTGCAGAGGCCCCCTGGAGCTGTATCCTGAGACCCACTGTTCTGGACACACATGCCCTCTGAAGGCCCAGGGAACCCCTGACCTCTTTTATGAAAGTTCTAAGAATCTTGGAGAAGAAGGAGGATTCATGATTGATGGTCTACCCAAAGAACTAAGTCAACAGGCTTCTAGACCATGGGCCTGGCTGGCCCTCCCCCTCAAAGAGTCTAGGAGTCTTGGAATCCCTTTCCATCTGCAGTGAGATGAGAAGGTAGGTCCCACAGTCCTTACCTTGCACTGTGAGGGTGACATGCTTGTGGGCCACCCCAGCGGCATTCCTAGCTGTGCAGGTGTACCGGCCTGTGTGGATAGGCAGAGCCTGCCCAATCTCTAGGGCACCTGCAGGGAACAGGAACAAGGCATGGAGAAAGATGGGAGATGTGAGAACAAGTACCACAAGCCTGGGAGAGGACCAAGGAGGGCCTCTGCTCCCGGCACTGGCCATTCTCTGTGCACACTCCTCTCCCTGGCAGGGGCTCTCTGGTCCAGCTAAGCCTTTCTCCCTATGGGTCTCACACACAACCTTCTGCCCCTTTGTATAGTTACATGAAAAAAAGCATTGGGAGGGGAGACAGGAGACCCAGGCCTAGGGAAAAATGTGCTAGATTTGAGTCAGGAGACCTGGGTTCAAATCCTGGCTCTGATACTTTCTAGCTGTGTGACTATGGGCAAGTCACTAAATTTCTCTCTGAGTCTCAGTTTTTTCATCTCTGGAATGGGGATTATACTTTCCTCACAGAAGAGAGTGTTTTGGTAGCTAGGTGGCACAATGAGTAGGAACATTGGACTTGGAGTCAAGAAGACCTGAATTCAAATTCTGCCTCAGACACTACCTGTAACATTAGGCAAGTCATTTAGCCACTTTCTGCCTCAGTTTCCTCATCTGCAAAATGGGGATGACAATAGTACCTACTCCACAGGATTGCTATGAGGATCAAAGGAGTTCATACTTGTAAGTGCTTTACAAACTTTAAAGCATTATGTAAATGCTAGCCATTATTATTACTATTACTGAAGTGCTATATAGACTCTTTGCCTTCTGATTAATTATTGTTATCAACTCTATCAATTTTCTAGGACTTTCAGATAAGTTATTTACTTTTTCCAGATCTCAGTTTCCTCATCTGTAAAATTAGAGGGTTGGTCTAGAGTAGAAGTTTTTAACCTGTTTTCATGGACCACATAAAGATCCACAGATACAAAAAATAAAATTAAATTTAAAAAAAGATCCATAGATACATTTCATGGGATCCATGAATTTGGTTTTTTAAAATATTTTGATAACTATATTTCAATAAAGTTAGTTTCCTTTGCAATCCCACCTACTCACTTTATGCACTTTAAAACAATATTCTGAGAAGGGTCCACAGACTTCCCCAGACTGTCAAAGGGATCTATAACATCTGTAATTAGAAGGTCACTAAGTTTCCTTTGTGAGGGATGACTTGCAGTGAAGGTTCCTCCTTCTGAACATCCTATTACATTCTTAGTTCTTCTTTATACTTTGTAACTAAGTTCAGTTTCATTTCTGCATATGTATGGAGTAATTGTGTATTTCAAAGTGATATAAGAGCTATTGGGTATTAATACAATTGATTGAATTTACTATCGAGATTAAATTAGAGGCGTTTTTAGTTTGGGGAAAGGAATGGTAGTGTGAGAGGTAGCAAAGGGTTAAGTTTTTACAGAACCGCAAGAATTGCTGAAACAAGACTACTGATAAAAAGTACCAGACAGTAGCCTTGGGAAGAAATTTGGTTCCCAGTTCCCATAGAACTCCTACATAACACTAAAAGTGAAATAATGTAGAATAAAAAGGAGCTGGCAAGCAGCAGGTAGATTTGATCAAATTGAAAGTGGACAGCAGCCTTGGGACACTCAAGCCCAGATAAGGACATGTATATGTTGGACTGGGGGTGGGGGGGGTGGGGAATACTGTGGAGTTGTTACAGCACTTGCTTAGTGAACTTAGTATTATGTATGTTATCTTACAAAATTAGAGCCTCATTAGTAATAATTATGGTAATGGGTTGAGATTGCTTTGCGCCAGTTAGCTAGCTACTCAAAGACATTGTGAGCCCACCTCACTGACCAATGTTGAGACTGGACAAGGGAGCGGGCCGGGTTAGGATTATGATAAAAGAAATCTGTGAGCTTCTGCAACTTGCACTCCCTGCAGATGCTGTTTGAGTGACAAGGACTGAGCCCTTTCTCATGAGAAAGAATAAAGACCTTTTTGTCCCACACACCTTTCCATCAGAGGTGTGCTGGTAAACATTAAACAGCTGGGGAAGGGGGAATAGGTGTGATATTTTTAAGGTTAGTCTTTATCATTTTCTTCTTTGCTTTCTTAAGTCTAGAAAGCAACAAAATGATTAATGAAGCCTTAATTCGTACCGTTTGCCATTTCTGAGGTGTAAATGTTCAAATGGAAAATTTAACAGTTGGTTTATCCAGCCAGTATGGGCTGGCTCCAGCATACATACCGCTGTTCCAGTTCTGACATTCCATGATTCCATTTCCTGGGCCTTCAGTGCTCCTCTCTAAGCCCTCTACCTCCCGTTCCTATTCCCTCTTTCTAACAATACATGTCCCTACCCACTCTCCATAGCAGGTTCAGAAACTCCTTTCTCCAGGGTCCCTTCTCAGGGCCCCACCCAGCTCCATCCATTCTTTATATTCAACACCTCTGCACTCAGTTGAGATTGTTCCAGAACTCTAGATTCCCTAAATATCAAAGTTGGAAGGGACCTTGGAGATCAGCTAATACAACCCTCTTATTCTAGGGATGGAGAAACTGAGGCCATATAGAATGGAAGCAACTTGTCCAAGATTACACAGAGAGTATGTAACCACCCAGGACTACAATCCACAGTTCCTGACTCTCTTCCTAATGTTTTTTGTCTTTTTTTTTTTTCATTTTGCCTTTTCCCTAAACCAACTCCTCCAGCTCTCTTCCCTATTTTACTTAAGGATACCACCAACTTCCCAGGCAATCATTTCTAAGTGGCTTTGCAGGCATGCACTTGTCCCATCTCCCCCACTTAGGCTATGAGCCCCCTAGGGCAGAGCCTAGGTCTTCCATTTCCCTGACATGCCTTTTCAAAGCCCCAATCATAACTCTTGGCAGTCAATGTATGCTCTCAAAGGTCTTGACTGATAGTCCCCCAACTTTACCTGTGGGAGAAACACGATAGCCACTCCCTCGTTTCCCTAGCTGGGCTCCCCCTTTGCTCCAAGAAACAACTGGAGCTGGCACCCCGGTAGTGTGGCAGGTCAGGACCACTGGAGCCATCTTGGTGACAGTGAAGTCTGTCCGGTCATCAGCAATAGTAGGCGGAACTGAAGGAGAGAATCTTTTAAAGGCACCCAGAGATAGCATAGCTGGGGATTGTAGACCCATTACAGAGCCAGAAGGAGGTTGGGAGCATTCCTAACTCTCCTGAGAAATAGGACTGTGTTCTAGAGAGCCTTTGATGGACAGTATCATGTTATTAGAGGTGGTATTGGGGAAAGAGCCTTTTCTTTCCTTCCCCATAGTTGTCCTTGGGTGTTCAACTTTTGCTCCACCTTCTACCCCATCTCCCCAACTTTCTCACATTTTTATGTAGGATGCTCACCATACACAGTGACCCAGTAGAGCCGCTGGGCCTCTCCAGCATCATTGCTCACTAGACATTCAAACTGGGCTGTGTCCTGAAGATCAGGATCAGTAAGCACAAGAGAACTTGAAGGCAGGAGCCTAGGGAGGGGCAGACAGACAGACAGATCAACTAAGAGGCCATCCTAGATGAACCAAAGACTTTAGACTGATTTTTTCTTTTATCCTGTGTGGATAAGGAATTTGCACAGTTGCTTTCCCTTCTAGTCAGGCAGGATCACAGAACACTAGAACTGGAAAGAGGCTTAGAAGTGAATGTTGTCCAGCTCCCTTATCTTGAGAGGCAATGTAGCAATAAGGAGAGAATACTCAAATTGGAGTTGAAGTCCTGGGTTCAAATTTTGTCAGGCTTCTTTACAACTTAGGGACTCAGCTTCCTCTTCTGTAAAATGGTTTCACAACTCAGGGATTCCATTACCTCATCTGTAAAATATCTATACTATTTGCACCCTCTAGCTCATGAGGTTCTGAGGAAAGTACTTTGTAAACCTTATGATGCCATATAAATGAGAGTCAGTATTATTTCTTATGTAGACCTGTGATGTGATTTCATTGAGGTGGGGAACTCACAGTAAGAAAACTTTCCCTACTAATGCAGACTGGTATCTGCTCTGCTACAGATGATCTTCCAGAGTTGTTGGGTAAGGGCACTGAGGGCTCACAGGACTCATCTGGCACTGCAAAGCTGCTAAGGATCAGAGGCAGCTCTGGAATCCAGCTCTGCTGGCACGTGCTTGACACGTAGTAGGTGCTTTAAAAATGCTTGCTGATTCACTGATTCAAAGTGTTACTAACACCGTACTGACCGGTAGGCCCCTTGATGTCGATCCAGGCTCAATGTCTGTCCATTCTTCTTCCAGACCACATGGGGCTTAGGGGAGCCCCTGGCCTCACAGGGCAGAGTGGCCTGGCTGTGCACAGTCAGTGTTAGGTTGGAGGGTCCAGGTGCAATGGTAGGGGGCTCTGTGGAGATGGGAGCTAGGTTTAGAGAATGGCCATAGCTCAGGGTGAGAGGATGAGGGAGTTGAGAACAAGGGATTAAGTACAGAAGGAAGGTTAGGGCATCCATTTGGAGATGTTCCTAGCCCTTGAGTACAATATCATAGAAGATAATTAGCTCATCCCAACCAGCTGTTGGTGCTGCCATCCTGAGACAGAGGATGCCTAGATCTTGGGCCTGATGTCACAACATCCTGAATACAAGACCCCCGACCTTTCAGTCCTCTACCTACCAAAGACCCGAAGTTCCCGTCCTTGCCGGTCTGAGCCAGCTGAGTTTGAAGCTTGGCAGAGATAATATCCGGAGTCCTGGGGGTAGACTGGCTGAATCTTCAGGGAGCCATCTGGCAGGAACTCTAGCCTAAGGTGAGAGGAAAGGATTGGGTTAGCAGAAAGACCTATTGAGTGGGCTGGGCAGAGGGGCCTAGAGAGGCTGGGTCCCTCCCAGTCTCTAGCTGAGGCTATGACTATGGCTCTTCCTAGCAGGCCTCCCAAGGGCAGATATATCCAGGACAGTATATCAAGATGTTGTCCTGAGGATGTTGTACCCTCAATCCCCATTTTTCCTGCCTTCAACTCTCCCTGATGGTGAAGCCAGTACCATGCTGCTTGGAGCAGTACAAGTGGTAGCCCTGCTGAAGTGGTCCTGACTTGTGAGGCCTCTGGCCTACCTACCATCTCATGATCGAAGGAAGGGCTCAGCATCTCTACAGGTGAGGTATAGGTATGGCAAACAGGATGGGAAGGGGAAGCGGAAGCAGCCTGATTCTAGGAACTTCCTTCAACTCTCCAATGGCCATGAGAGGCCATGAAAAACATCTAATAAAATTAAGGCCATATAGAAGTTATTTCTGTGATTTCACTGTGTTCTTCAGCAAAGGCTAAACCCCAAATCCCATCCAGCCTTCTAAAGAAGGGGGAAAGGTAAGTGTGGATGGCTCAGCACAACTCATCCCCAATACTGGGATGAGCTACTCCACCCACAGATCGTGGACCAATCAAGAACATTGTCTCTGCACATGAAGGCATTAGCTCTTAGAAACAAGCCATGTTTGAAATTCATTCCAATCATAGCCTGGCATATACCTGGAGCTCCCAGGAACCAGTGGGACTCCATCCTTCCTCCAGCTCACCGAGGACACAGGGACCCCTTTGGCCTTGCAGGGCAACAAAGCTGTCTGGTTCACTGAAGCATTCACCACCAAAGGGCCTGGCTGGATTGTGGGAGCCACTGCAAGGAGAAGGCATGGGCTGGGCCATCCCAGAGCCTGGAGAGAGCAGACTTCCTAGGCTTGGCCCTCAGGCCAGAATCCTTGTTCTGCTTCCCTCAGGCCCCAGGGGCTGCAAATACTCACTGTGGATCTCCACATCAAAGGGCAAGCTGGTGCTACCTGCTGCATTGCTGGCAACACAACTATATTTGCCACTGTCGGATAGGTCCAAGGCCTGGAGCTGAAGGAACCGCCCATTCTCCAGGAACAGCGTGTGAGCATCTGCCTGACAAGTCCACAGACAGACACAGTTCATCACTATCAGAACTGGAACTCAGAAAGGGCATTGGTACTGCCAGAGAGGGCTCAAGATACTACACATGGATCCACAGGGACTTGCAAGGGCCAGGATACATAACTTTCTCCTCTGGTGCCTTCTGTGGCACTTCTATTTATCCAGAGCTCCCTACAGCCCCAATCTTAGCTCTGCCTCCTTTTCCAGGCACATTCCCAGAGGATGTCAAACCAGCAAGCACTAGGGGGCAAAGGAGGCCCTTCTGCATAAGGAAACATCATCCCTCTGCCTAATTGCAGACCCCAAGATAATCCCTGGGCCCAGGAATTGGCAGTGGAATAAGGACAGGTGATCTAGCTTAGCTGCAATATGAAAGTATTCTCATGGAGCCACTGGACCCTCCAGGGCCTACCCACCTGGAGCAGGACGCCCTCTCTGTGCCATTCAATCTCGGGTGGTGGGTCTGCCTCCACTGGGCACTCTAGGACCAGCTGCCCATCAGCCAGCCCAATGACAGTTCGAGTTTCATGGGACCCAACAATGTTTGGAGGTGCTAGCCAAAATAGGGACAGACACATATGAAACACTCCAAAGCATTCACCTGATTGCCCAGCCCTATTCAGAGTTCTCTCCCTTCCAGCTTCCTTCAGCATATAGGACCTACCTTGTACCCTAACCAAAAAGTTCTTTCCATCTTCCCCTGCAGGACTTTCAGCTAGGCAGGTATACAAGCCAGCATCATCCACCTGGAAAACAAGTAGAATGAGAACTGATCCTTCCCCACTTCCAAGACATCTTGCACAGTCACTGCCTCCAGATGCACTGTCCTAAAGCATCACTGCCATTCTGTTACTGGCCTGCTCAGAAAACTTGGCTACGACATCATTATATAACATTTGCACTGGAAGGAACATTACGTTATCACATAGATCACCCTCTTCAATTTTATAGGCAAGGAAACTGAATGTCAGAGAAATCAAGTGCCAAGGTTATACAATCATCAAACATGAATCCACCTTTTCTGGCTCAAATCCAATGCACTTTCTGGAATCAACGCCATATTGTCATTGTCCCCTCCTCCTCCCTGGAGCAAGTCTGCAGTCCTCGGTCTTAAATGCTAGTCACTGCATGGTCTGGCTTTAGCCTCCTTCTCCAATCTTAGTTCCCACTGATGCCTTTACACACATCCTTTGTAACTCCAGCTAGACAGAGATCAGATCTTATTCTTTTTGTCTATTTGGCAAAGGGCCGTGAATGTAGTAGGAATCCAATGAAAGATGGCTGAAGGATAGATCAGGAAGCAGGAAGTCATATTCTAACCAGGCCTGGGAAGTGTCACCTCTCACACAAGTATGAAATCACAAACACATACACATGCACACATGCACACACACCTGGACACCTTCCACTCGGAGGACTCGGCCATCCTTGGTGATGCTCCCTAGCCTGGCCGCAGCCTGCCCATCCTTCTGCCAGGTGATGTTGGGCATGGGGCTACCAAGAGCATTGCAGATAAGCTCCAAAGGGGCTCCAGGAAGCAGCAGCATCTCTGCAGCCTGGCCTGAGTCCTCAATCCAGGGGGGTTCTGCAAGGGGGTACAGCCTGTGAGTCATTGGAGGAAAAGGGCTGCTCTTGCCCTCTCCCTCCAGAAATGGCACCAGATGGAACACTCTCAGAGAACTGAGAAGTGCATGCACTGGGAACTACCAGTCTCCCAAACAGAGATGGGTTTACCATCCAAACAGAGGTGTTGCTCACACACCACAATGAAGCCTTATTCCTATCCCCTGAACCCCCAAGTAATCTTGTCCACCTGCTCCCTTTTTCTGATGTGTCAGGCAACTTGACCCTGGCTTTCATCACCATCTGCCCCCATGGAAAAGAAATGAGGGCAAGAGACTTACCCATTACAGCCAGCTGGAAGTGCCTGGTTGCCTCACCAGCTTCATTGACAGCCACGCAGGAGTATATCCCTGCATCATCAGCCTGCACCGCCTCCAGCTGTAGGCTGGTTCCTGTCCCTAGGCCCAGGCTCTGGATCATCAAGGATGCTCCGTCCTTGAGCCAAGACACTGCAGGCATGGGGGTTCCTCTGGCCTCACAGGGCAATGTGACGTCTGTGCCCCTCACTACAGCTATGGTATTGTCGGTCTCTGATGGCTCTAGGACAGGGGGGACTAGGGAGGGGAAGGAAGAGGACAGCAGGTCTTTTATGAATATCAGCCAGAAGGTTCAACAGAAGATTTACCACCATTAATGGTGTATTTCTCAGAGGAGGGGTGGGGTCCTGAGAAGGAAATAGGAAAATACTAAGGTGTCCATGCATTGGTACTGCTGCTCTTTTAAGATAGCAAATGACCATGGGGCAGTGGCCATAGAAACTAAGTTCTACATCACCATTCACTAATGATAATGAAGACGAAGACAGACAGTGTGCTATAGTGGATAGAGAGATGATGCCAAAGCCAGGAAGGTCTGGGTTCCAATCCTGCTTCTGACACATCCTGGCCATGTGACCCTAAGTAAGACACTTAATCTCTCAGTGCCCTAGGTATGTCTGTAAAATGAGCAGATTGCAAAGATGGTGCTGATATACATTGCTAGAGAGAATTTTCTCCCCCAGGAGTTCCACATACCAATAAAATCACGGGTCCCCTCCCTATCCAGAGTAGTAATAGCAATGATAATGATGATAAACTCCACTACAAAAGTTATTATTTTCTCCACCTGTGCAATATTTCATAGAACATTAAATATAAAAATAATAAATTAATTTAATTTAAATTAAATATAAAAATAATCTCGGGCCCATTTCAATCTGAACTTCTTCAAACAATACGAGGAGATTAATAGTAACTCGCTCAGCTCTGGGCATTCTCCTTGACTTCAGCCTGCCTGGAATGCTCTCCTTCCCCTGATGCAGCTGCCGACCTCTGTGGCCTCCTTTAAGTCCCAACTAAAATCCCACCTTCTACAGGAAGCCTTCCTTACCCCCTCTTAATTCCAGTGCCTTCCCTCGGATAATTATTTTCTATTTATTGTGTATACAACTAACTTTGTATGTAATTGTTTGTATGATCTCCCATTAGATTGTAAGCTCCTTGAAGGCAGGGGCTGTCTTTTTCCTCTTTTTGTATCCCCAGTGCTTAGCACAGAGCCTGGCACACAGCAGGTGCTTAATAAATGCTTATTGAGTTGAATTTCTATAGCACTTTAAGGCTTATAAAGTTCTCCCCATAACAACAGTTGTCTTCTCAACAAAAGCACATTATAAACATTCTAAGTATTGCAAACTCCCATTTTATAGATGAGAAAACTGAGGAGCCAAGTGCTTTCCTCACAGTCACTTAGCTAATAAGTGTTAGAGCCGGGATTCCAGCCCCAGATCTCCTCACTCCAAGTCCAACACTCTTTCCACTACATGAGAGAGTAACAATTTTAAAAAAATTTAGTCAGTCCTGAACTCTTTCTCCGGGAAAGGTTACTTCCTGGTACATCTCTACTTGTCTGAACCTGAGGCAGTCCTTTCACCAACGTGGGCATCAGTTTCTTCATCTCTAAAATGAGGGGGCTGAACTAGAGGAGATGATCCCTAAGGCCCATCTTGGCTTTCGTAGTCTAAGGTTCTATGACTAAGGGGGGCCCCAGGCATAAACTCTGGATAGAATCTCACAGAGAGGCTCTGACATGTTACATGTTGCTCTCCACCCCCACTCGATTCATCTGTTCTTTTCTTTCGCCAGCCAGCAGCATTGGGCTGGGTTAGGGTATCCTAATTTAAGAAGAGCTATACTGCTAAGTGATAGAAGTAGCCTTCTTAACGCCTCTCCTCAGGGAGGCTGCCCCAGTCATGAAGCCCACTCAGCCCATGCCATCCTACCAGTTCCAACCCCTTCCTACGTACCATGAATCTGCAAGCTGAAGGTTCTCTCAGCTACTCCTGCAGGGCTGGAGGCCACACATGTGAAAGTTCCTGCATCTGCCACCTGTATCTGGGAAATCCTAAGCAGCAGGAGGGAGAAAAGGGGACCAGACTGGCATAAGCAGAAGACCCAATGGACGTGTTCCCAACAGAACTCCTCACCCCTCTGTCCTGCTCAAGAAAAAGAGCCCAGAGACTGATGCTGAGAGAAGGGAGCAGAACCAGAACACTGTACACAGTAACAGTAACACTAGGCCAATGATCAGCTATGATTGACTTAGCTCTTCTCAGCATACAATGATGCAAGACAATTCCAAAAGTTTCGTGATGGAAAATGCTGTGCACATCCAGAGAGAGAACTGATGGAGTCTGAATGCAGAGTCAAGTAGACTATTTTTCCTTTCTTGTGGTTTTTGCCTTTGGATCTAATTAGTCTTTACTACATGACAAATGTGGAAATATGTTTAATATGATTGTGTGTGTATGGTCTATATCAGATTATATGCTGTCTTGGGGAGGGGAGAGGGGAAAGAAGGGGAGAAAATTTAAAACTCAAAATCTTATCAAAGCAAACGCTGAAAAGAACTAAATCAATAAATGAAAATTTTTTGAAAAGAAAATTGTCTTTATGTGTTCTTGGAAAAAATAAAATACTATTTACTTTAAAAAAAAAAAAAAAGAAGAGAGAGTCACAAGGAGGGTATAGCCAAGCCTGACAATCTTAGACCTTAAGAAATTCCAGGGCTGCTGCTAGCTAGGCTGACTCAGGGAAGCAGAGAGCGAAGGGGATGGAGCTGGCTAGTTTGGCCAGCTGACGTTGAGAAACCTGAGCTTCAAGCACATACTATAAGAAGAAATATAATAATAACTCACATTTCTTTTTTCAAAAAACATTTTGAGGGGCAACTAGGTGGCACAGTGAATAGAGCACCAGTCCGGGTCTTAGGAGGACCTGAATTCAAATACGGCCTCTGACACTTAACGTTTACTAGCCACGTGACTTTGGGCAAGTCACTTAACCCCAATTGTCCTGCCTTCCCCCCTCCAAAAAGAAAAACACCCAAACATTTTGAGTTCCAAATTCTATCCCTCCCTCCCTTCTTCCCCTCCCCCTTCCCTGAGATGGTAAGTCTTATATTTCTATAGCACTTTAAGGCTTACAAAGCACTTTTCTCAAAGAACCCTGGAAGGTAGAGTCTCAATATTCTTATTTCCACTTTACAGACCATAGGGTCATAGATTTAAAGCTAGAAGGAACCTCAGGGGCCATCACATTCACCCCCACCCCCTCGTTTTACAGATTAACAAACTGAGGCTCAAAGATTTTTGTGCCTGTGGAAACAAATTAGAGGTAATGATGTCAGATGGACAGAGTCAGGTGATAAGTAAGCAGCAACTCTGGGAGAGTAGAGAACTAGGGTGACAGCAGGGACATGGTGGCTTTGAAGATCTGATTGTTAAATTTTTCAGGTAAGCATTTATCCCCCAGAAATTAGCAAATCCTACAAATCAGGGCTTGATTTATTACAGTTTTGTTGACTGTTTATACTTAAGAAAGTGGGGAGAAAATAAGAATAATTGCAGATTAAATTTAAGAGTATGTTGTAGATAATTCCCCCCCCTCCAGAAAGCTGGTTGTTAAATATTTACCAACAAACACGCTCTTTGATGAGGGGCACTGAGACAGAGAAATCAAAAGTCTAGGCTTCGTGTAGCAAACGTTGTAGCTGAGATTCCAATTCTGGTCTCCTAACACCAAGTCTGGCACTCACTCCATCATGCCTCACTGCTCTTTAAACATCATCTACTCAACAACCATATTTTAAGTATCTACTCTGCCTTAGGCACCTACTATGGGTTAGGCACTAAGCCCTGGGGATACAAAGATAAAAGGAGGAACAATCTCACCCCTCAAGAAGCTTACATTCTACCAGGAGATACCACACAGATAAGAAAATTCAAAGTAATTTGAGAAGAGAGAGAAAGAACTCTAGGGGAGAGAGAGTAAGCGTTCTAACCCCTCTGGAGAGCAAGGGCAAGTAGGAGGAAGTAGCAAATGAGTTATGGTTAAGACGAGGCCAGGGAGTGCTTTTCAGGCATGAGACAACCTGTGCAACAAATAAAGATTGGAGACAGAAAACCGCCCTCAGACATAACTGTTAGGCTACTTTGGCCAGCATATAGAGTACATGAAGGGAAATAATACGGAAAAGTATCTGAAAAGGCTGGTTGGAGACAAATTATAGAGAGCTTTAAATGCTAGGCAAAGGAGGCAATTTTTAAGCAGGAGAGTCACATGGTGAGACCAGTGTTCTAGGATAGATGTCCTGGGCTTATTTTGGCAGTTGTAGATTGGAGAACAGGGAGCCTGGAAGCTAAGAGACCAATCAGGAAGCTGCTGCAAGAGGTCCAGGGAAGAGGTGTCGACAGCAGTGGCTGTACATAGAGAAAGAGGACAGATATTAGAGACAGATGCTGTGGATGTGGGATAGATTGTTGTGGCTTAGTAATTTCAATCATGTTTGACCCTTTGTGACCCTGTTTGGGACTTTCTTGGAAAAGACCCTGGATTGGCTTGCCATTTCCTTCTCCAGTTCATTTTACAGATGAGGAAATGGAGGCAAACAGGGTAAAGTGACTTGCCCAAGGTCACACAGTTGGAAAGTGTCTGAGGTCAGATCTGCAGTGGATAGAACACCAGCCCTGGAGTCAGGAGGACCTGAGTTCAAATGTGCCCTCAAACACTTGATGCTTACTAGCTAGCTGTGTGATCTTGGGCAAGTCACTTAACCCTGATCGCCTTGTCTTCCCCCTCCAAAACAAACAAAAAAGTACTAGAAAGTATCCAGGAAGAAGAAGTGGTTAACAGGGGTTAAGATGCCACCAAGGGGTCAAGAGTGAGAAGGAATGAGAAATGGCCACTGGACTTAAGAATTAAGAGAGCATTGGAGAGAGCAGTTTCAGTTGGGTGGCAGAGTCAGAAGCCAAACTGTACGGCAATGAGAAGCGAGTAGGACTTGAGTAAATGGAAGTGAGTATACATGGATTCTAGGAATATAGTTGTGAGGTGGAGAAGAGAAAACTTGAGAGGATTATAGAGCCAACTGGAGTATTTTTTAAGGACTGGGGAGACCTGGCATGTTTGTAGGCAGCACAGAGGAAGCCAGTAGATGAAAAGAGACTGAAACTGAGAGGGGGGTGAGGTGGGAATGACTCAAGGGGCAAGTTCCCAGGGAAGACATGAGGAGATGGGATCAAGGGTACTAGCTGAGAGGTCGGTTTTGGCAAGGAAAGAAGGAACACCTCTTACTCAGAGCTAGATCAAAAGATAAAAGAATGGCACTTCATGTAGAGGGAATTTGGAGGTATGGCATATAGGGGAGCAGAGGGACCTCACAGTGGAGGATCTCTGTTTTCTCAGTAAAATAGGAGGTGAAGTTCTCTAATGAGAGGAAAGGAAGAGATTGCCATAAGGGAGTTAGGAGATGGGGCTGGAGAGGAGATCAGGAGTTTTTATCAGCTACTATGAGAGACAAAAGGGGGAAAATTAAAGGAAGACTATCTAGCTTTGAGGGTCCAGTTGAAATAGGTCCCATCATTTGTAGTGGTTCCATTAGGCCAGTGGTTCTCAACCTTCCTAATGCCGCAACCCTTTAATACAGTTCCTCATGTTGTGGTGATCCCCAACCATAAAATTATTTTCTTTGCTACTTTATAACTGTAATTTTGCTACTGTTTTGAATCGTAATGTAAATATCTGATATGCAGGATGTATTTAAATTGAACATAACCCACAGGTTGAGAACCACTGCATTAAGCCTAAGTGTATGACTCACTCCTACAATAGGGAGCAGAAGTATCTCATTTCCAGGGAATGCTGCTTCCAGAACCAGATTAAAATGTAATTGGAAATTGTTTTTAAAAAAAATAAATAAAAATATAATATGACATAGATAATGTTAATGTGTGGTTTTCTAAGTCAATATTTGACCAACGTGGATCTGTTTCTATTTGACGCCACTGATACAGAAGATGACAAGGATCTGCGGAGGCAGATAGGTAACCCAAGGCCTGAGTGGCATTAGGACTAGGGGGAAGGAGGTAAGGAGTTCCAAGAGATAGAACGATGTATTATATTTGAACAAGTCAGGACTGTGAAGGGGGAAAAAAGTGAGGCCAGAGCAAGGGGGATGGATTGAGAGAAAAGGGAGGTGGAAGGGTGGAGGTTAAAGTGAAGATAAAGAATAGAATTGAAGGAGTGAGGCAGAAGAGAGATAGGACAGAGGTTATGTTCAGGAGAGGAACTTCTGAGTTCAGAATTAGGCAAGTAGCACCATTGAGAATGGTGGCAAGGCTGGAGGTACATCCATCCCTGTATGACCAGATAAAGATATAGGTCATTGTTATGGGAATCTGAAGATCTTCCCTGCCCCTAGGCCCTTTGCTAAAGTGGCTACGTGACTCTGAGGACCCTTGGATATTTGAAAGTATACTCTGTTCCCTAATAGGCTGAATGTGGTCATGTGGAGCCTGTGGCGCCAGGCTTGTTTTCCAGGAATGCCCGTGCCTTGTAGCTTTGTGATTGGGCAGTGGGTCTAGA
>CM053585.1:214526551-214548600 GCA_028646515.1 Pseudochirops corinnae
TCCCCCTGAACTAGTTAAATGATATGTTTGATTAAAGTAAGATTGTTAACCCATTTTGAGTTGCTTTCCTTTAGAAAAGCAGATCTAAGAACCTGTGCTAGTAGCTGCCCTAGGTATGCTAGGGTGCTTGCTGTTACAGTCATGGGAATCAAATGGGTTGGTGGATCCATTTAGTGAACCAGGGTGTTCAAGGGACATCAGTGTGCTACTGAAGAGGCTGCAATGGAAAGAAAAAGATGATCCAGGATTGAACTACTTGGGAGAGAAGAAAGATTGACTTGGAGGCTCGGGGATGACTACAACAAGGGGAGGAACAGGTTGGTATAGAGTAGATGATGGAGTGAACCTCAAAGGAGGAGGGGCTGCAGAGTGACAGCAGCAGAAGGAGGCTGTAGAGGAGGGAGTGAGGAGCATGGAGGATGCCCATTTCTCCTTCCTGCTCTCTCCCTCCTCAGATTCCTTAGGCTTTGCTCGTGTCTGGGGCCACGGATAAGTTACACCTACTGAAGCAGGTAGCCAGGTATGGAATATCTTCTGGAGGGAGCCATGTTTTCATGAGAGCAAGAAAATGGGAACCACAAGAGGAAGTGGTTTAAATGAAGGGACATTTTGTTTCTGAGAGACAGGAGCTTCAGAGGGGGGCAGAAGGGAAGGCCAAAGCAAGATACAAATTTTGTAGGGGCAAGATTGAAATACCAAAGGAAGAGGTGGGTTTTTTGTTTTTGTTTTTTTGTTAGTTTTTGTTTATGTTTTGCCTCAGCAAAAGTCAATTCTGAATCACTGGGTATGGGGAGGAGGTCGGAGTTTGATAGCTGTAGCATAATTGTTCTTTCTCCAATCATCACACCTAAGCTGGATAGTGCAGACTCCCCTGGAGTGACCCTTTTGTAATTTTTTTCCCTACGTGTTCATTTCGCTTGGATAAAAAGGTGAAAGTTTGGATTTGGACATGCAAATAATGGGATTTATGCCAGGCCTAAATACTCAGAGAGGCAGCAGAGTATAGGCCTATAGTGCAGGGTAGGCAGCAGAGTGTATCCCCTGGACCTGGAACTAAAAAGCAGGTTCCCAAATCCTGCTTCAAACACTTACTAGGGGTCTGTTCCTGAACCAGTCAGTTAAACCTCTCTGAGTTTCAATTTCTTCATCTACAGAATGAATGATTGGACTCCTGACATCTGGATTTCCTTCTAGCTCTTAACCTGTAAGTCTGTGATCCCTCTCCCCAAATCTCCCATTAGGGATGACCATAGGCTTTATACATTCCTGGAATGAAGTTTTCAAACAGTCTTTACTGAGTCTATTATATGCCCAGTCCCTTGCTAGCAACTGTGGGGGATACAAAGGGAGAAGATCTGAACCCCTGGTTTTGAGAATTCACAGTCTAGATGGAGAGCTATGCTATAGACTCAAAACAGCCAACAATTCAAGGGAGGATGTCCTAGATGTCAGAACAGGACAGAAGATTTGAGAGGAGGGATAGGTAAGAATGACAGAGAACCCGTGCTGGGTCTTTGAGACTTGGTCAGGGGTAGCGGGTGGCATCAAAATCTTGGTTCTGGTCTCAAGTGATATTTTGGGAAGCAGGTTTGAAGTGGTGAGGGAACCAATAAAGTTAAAAGTTTCATCTCTCCCTGCTAGCTGGACTACAATATTACCTCAGTTCCTGGAACTCCAATTCAGATCCTTGTGAGAATCATTTATGTAGGTGACATCCAGAATTTACATGCTTATGTCCAACATTGTTGTGCCCATGAATTTTTTTAACGTATAGGCCTTGGACTTCCTGAGTCCCAGTAGTAAAATTCTTGGCCCAGCTGTACCCAATTTACCGCTATAAGGCACTAATGAGAGGTGTCAACATGTCTAATGTCCCCCCACCACCCATCCAGTCTTCTCTTACCTGAGAGTACGACCAGAGGAATGGAGATGGGTTCTCTGGGACAGGGGCATAGGGAGGCCATTCTTCAGCCAGTTAATCTGTATTGGTGGGGAGCCTCGGGCTGGGCATGCCATGGTCACCAGCTCCCCTGGTACACTTATCAAGGTCCCTGATCCATTGGCTCCTTTCTCAATGGTTGGGGGAACTGGTGGAGGGGGTGAGAGAGAGAGAGAGAGAGAGAGAGAGAGAGAGAGAGAGAGAGAGAGAAAGGTAAGGTCTTCTCAGACAAATCCAGTTCCTTCTCTCAGAAAATCTTCTCAGACAAATCCAGTTCCTTCTCTCAGAAAATCTTCTCAGACAAATCCAGTTCCTTTTCTCAGAAAAAAATCTTGCCCCTTACAGAACTTTCAGCATTTGAGATCTTAGCGCTTATAAGGTCCAATCCCTTTACATAACAGATGAGGAAATGGAGGTGTAGAAAAGCCCTGTGATTTGTCTAAGATCATATAGTTAGTAAATATATGAGTCAGGATTTGAACCCAGATCTTCTTGACTTCCTGTCCAGTGCTCTGTCTATGATCAATGTGCCCCTGAGTTTCACTTGACCTACTTCCAAGCTCGCTGTATCCTCCCAACAATCCTCATCTGGAGGGGTAGGATTGGAATGATTAAATATCAGCTTTACAGATGAGAAACCTGAAGCCTAGAGAGAATTAAGTGACTTGTCTCAAAGTAACCCCAAGAGTTAATGGTGGTAAAAAGCCAAGCATTCCAATGATCCCGCCAAAGCTCTGTTCATGCACCATGATACCAGACTGAGAGGTCCTGGATATATCAGAACTGATCTCATCATTCCTTGTCATTCAAGATACACTCTCTGGCCCCAAAGCAGGCTCCAGGGGTCATCAGAAGCCAAAGTGGGAGGGGGCTGCAGCTCCAGGGAGGGATCTGCTCCTGTCCTCTCGGCACCCTTACCTAGCACGCTCAGGGTGTGCAGCTTGGTGTCTTCTCCAGCACTGTTCTGAGCTAGGCAGGTGTATGCGCCCGAGTCGGAAGCCTTCAAGCCCTTCAGGACCAGGGAGCTGCCATCTGTATAAAACCTGCTCCGGCAGGGGCAGAATGGAGATACAGAGAAGAGCCCTACCTCATCCCTCCCCATCTCCCTTCCACCCAGATCTCAGGGCACTCAGTCGGTCAATAAGCATTTATTAGTGTTTGCTAAGCTCATGGCATTGTACCAAGTGTTGGGGATACCCAAAAAAGGGGGGAAGGCAAAAATAATTCCTGCCCTCAAGGAGCTTACATTCTAATGGGGGAGATAATTGGTAATAACCAGTTGTATGCTAAGGTATTCATAGAGTAGATGGAAGGCACCTGGACAGTGGAAGGCGCTAGTGACCAGGGGCCTGGGAAAGGCCTCCTGCAGAAGGAGAGCACCATACCTAAGGTGGGGAGTGGTGTAAAGTCCCAGGGGCCGCCCATCCTTCAGCCATGAGATGTCTGGCTGTGGATGCCCTTCTGCCTCACACTCCAGCCTCACCTCCTGATCTTCTAGGACATTGTGTTCTTGGGGAACCCCAGAGCTCAGGATCCTGGGGGCCACTGTAAGCAGAGGGAAAGTCCTCAGGCCTAGGGTCAAAGCCAGGAGTAGCTCCTGTCCAGGGCTGAGAACACTTAAGAGCCCTCAGTACCAAATGCTGGTGATGGGCTAGATTGGGCTGTGCCATCTCCAGGGAATGGCTGACCAACAGCAGCATCCCTGACATACCTAACACCATGACCACAAAATCTTTGCTGGCTTCGGCCTCAGCGTTCTCAGCCACACAGGTGTAGATGCCCTCCTGGGAGGGCTGGAGACGACTGAGCTGCAGGCGGCCCCCTCTGGAGACCACTCCTCTCTCCACACTGCTCTCTGAAGGAAGAGAAAACTTATCATCAAACTTTCCCCTGCAGAGATCCCTAACTCTACCCTACCTGGGCACTTTAAGTGCCCAGACCCTGGGGCTTGAATTAGGAAGAGTCACCATGTGACTTGCTTGTCCCATTTGCATTTGGCTCATTCCAAGAGATATTCACTAACCCACTCATTCATTCATTCATCCAACCACTATTTACTGATGCCATGACACTGGGGAAATTTGACTCTGTGGCATCAAGCTGAACTTCTTTGGATGACTTTCAGGGAATTTACACCACATTATTTTCCCCAAATTCACCCTTGACCGTGTTACTCAATGTTCTTTGCAAATACTATACTTATTCCCATCCCTATACCATTGTTCCAAGTGGTTTCCCCTCTCTCCCAACCCTCTTCTCTCCTAGAGAACTCGTTGATTGGAGCTCTGGGCAGGAGAGAGAGTAAGGCCTAAACTGCCCTAGCGGCTCACTCTAGCATGCCTGATGAGAATTCCAATAGCCGACCTCACTCCATTCCACTGCCATAGTTCCAAAGTCAGGACAACCTAGTCTGGCTGGGGCCCTGCCCACCTCCCACTCTCTTCTACAAGGAAAGTGATTCTCGGGCTCAATTTCAGACTTTGGAGTCCTGGCCCACTCACCAACAGGCATCCTGTCCTTTAACCAGGTGACAGTGGGGGCAGGGACCCCAGCCACATCACACATCAGGACCAGGGGTCTTCCAGCCACCTGGCTCAGAGTCTCTGTTTCAGGATTCTCAAAGACTGGGGGCACTACAAAAGTAGAGCCAAACATTCAGGATCCACAGGGTCTATGGGGTAGAAAACCCTGAACCCCAAAATCCCTCCCCATAGGACAGGCCAGAAAGCTTTTCACCATAACTCAACCCTTCCAGCTCTCGTATTGTTTCTCCTCAGCAGCCACCTCTGAGATAAGAGGTGTTCTTGTCCCCAGTTGATAAGAAAACAAAGATAAAGAATTTCAGCAGTTTGCTAGAAGTCAGTATAGAGAGGCCAATGAAATTCCAGATTCACTGAGCCTGGTCCTTCCTTTTCATAATCTCTTACCTCGAACAGTGAGGACAAAGGTCCGGACAGCCTCACCAACTATGTTGCTGACCTTACAGCTGTATAAACCTTTATCTGCTATCTGGAACAGATATAGACTGACTGAGCACCGAGACACAAGGGGAGATGGGTCACCCCACTTGCCCTTATCCGGAGTCATAACAGAGGGTAGAAGTACCCTAAAGATGCTGGGCATTTGGCTGTCCTCCCATAGCTCCCCCATCCCATTTCCCTACTTGTCTACTAGGGCAGCCATTGACTTACAGTCTCGGGCTTTATCTGCTCACCTGGACATTCACAATCTCCAGTTTCTGTCCATCCAGCAGAGTTTGGACCTGCTGGTCCAGAGTAATCTGTTGTCCATTTTTATACCAGGTTATCACTGGCTCAGGCAGAGTGTCTGACTCACACTCTAGGACGGCTGTGTCCCCAACTCGCACCACTAACGTGTCCTGCTGTCCACTTGGGGTTTGCTTGATGGTGGGTGGGGCTGAAGGATGGCAAAAGATCAGATGGTCTCCAAGACTGAATCATAGGATTTGGAATCCTATCTTAGAAACCAACTAGTCCTATCCTCTCTCTTAATAGCAGAAGAAACACCGTATAAATAATAAATAGGCAGAATTTGAACCCAAATCTCCTCCGACTCCAAATCCAGCATTTTTTCCACTATCCTTTGCTGCCAATGGTTTAACTAATTCTAGAGGGAAAACTATCAGGACTGTCAGAAGGGGTTTTACCAAGATGCTGCAGATGCTTAAAAAAAGCAAAGGAAACTATAACCTCATTTTTCTCCTTCTCACTCCTGGAACTGACCAAGAAGCCTTTAATGAGGTGCCACCCAATATACCCCCCAAATGGTCTGGTTCTCCAGGTCTTCACAGTGTGAAAGGGAGAAGACAAAAAGATGCTGACTGTCCCTTTGCCCATGACACTGGTTCATGGGGGGAAAGGTCTTGGGTGCTTCTGGGTATCCTAAGTGCTCTGTCTCTTAGACAATACTTGGTCAGAGAGGATAGAGATGGCCATGGTGGGGACAATCCCAGAATTCAGAATCACAAAACCAAATGATATCAGAGGTGGAGGGGACTAAGAGACCATTTGCTCCAACACCTTCAATTCACAGGCTTAAATGCCCAGAGTGGCAGCAAAGTACCCAGTAGAGAATGGGAAGGAAAAGAGGAAATCCTGCCCACCTGGACACTGCTTACCAAATACACTGAGCAGCACCAGCTTCTGGTCTCTGCCAGCCACGTTGAGGGCTTCACAGGTGTACGTGCCTGTGTCAGATGGCTGGGGCCGGGGCAGCTGCAAGGTGTGGGTACCTGGGGAGGTACGGAGAGGGGAGAACTCTTCATGCCAGGAAATTGGGCCTTCTGCCCTCTACCCCTAAGGCCTACCCTTTAATTCTGTTTCTTCTCCCCTAAATCACTTAGTCAATGGAGACTAAGGATCTACTTAGCGCATTCATTCTTCTGTCTAATCAATCAAGTATTTACTCAATGAACTTTTAAAATTGGATCCTCATATTAAATTCAGTAGACCAGTAAAGTATCATTATTTCCATTTTACAGAAGAGGAGCCAAAGACTCCAAATGACTTTTCTGTAATCACAATACAAGTTAATGGCAGAGACAGGGCCAGAACCTAGATTCCTTATTTTTAGTCCAGAATTATATTATACCCCACTGTATATATATACTCCATATTTCCTAGCAGAGTGCTCAGCACACAGTAGGTACTTTTTAAAGACTTACTGACTTGACACATTTATGTCTTCCTAAATGTACTGCACTGACCATTAATTAAGACAGCCTGTCCACACCAACTTATTGAAATGGGACATATCCTTCTACCAAGGCTTCAGATGGCCAGGTCCCCCAGGGACACAGCCTTGTCCTGCTGAGGTTATCCATTTACCCACCAGGCAGGAGGAAGACCTCTTCATTGAAAGGGAGAGCCCAGCCGTCCTTGTACCATGTCACTTCGGGGCTAGGGTGAGAGTGGACATCGCAGGGAAGGGACACACTGCTATTCACAATGGCTGTGATGCGTTCTGGGTTCAGGCCAGTGATCCTGGGGGGAGCTGTGCCCATAGTCATACAAGAACCAGAGAAAGACAAATGAAAATGCAAACCTTTGAGTTTGAATGACTATCACTGAATGGTTGTGGAGGTTACAAGGATGGTGTAGACCTGGTCCTAAGAATCACCTAAATCACAGATTTAGAGCTGGAAGAGGGCCGTCTCATCCAACTCTCATTTTACAACTGGTTAAGGGACTTACCCAGGGTCACAAAGGCAGATAGCATCCAAGGTAGGGTTTTAACCCATTTACTCTGACTCCAGAACTAATGATCTTTCTGTTGTATTAATAGTTGCTCTATCATAAAATCATAGGCTATGAGTACTTGAAGAGACCTAAAAGATTATCAAGCCCAACGCCATAATTTTACAGAAGGGGTAACTGAGGCCCAATGAAAGGCATGACTAGCCCAAGGTCACAGCTGGTTAGTGGCAGAGCTGGAACCTAAACTCTAGTTTCCTGATAGGCTGTCCCACATTCTACCATTCAGCGATGCCCGCCACCTGTTCCCCCAGAGGAATGAGCCAAGCCAGACAGAAGGATGAAGAAGGGGAATGATCACAGAGAAGCCATGATCCTCAACAACTGGTACTATTATCATCATCATGCCTCTTTGTAAACTGCTTTTTCCATGAGAGCAGGAACTGTACTTGGTATAAACTTTTACACCTCCTTAGCACTTAGCACAGTGCTCTGTACACAGTGGTTACTTATACATATTTGTTCAACATAGCTACACAATGCCTCGCTCCCCATCTCACCTTGAACCTTAAGAGTGAAAAGTTTCTCAGCTGAGCCTGCTGAATTCTCTGCCACACACATATAGCTGGCAGAATCGCTCACATCGGCAACAGAGACCTGCAAGAAGGGAAAATGGTGCCCAAGCAGTGCCCATGGGTGAGATGGCACCAAGAGAATCCCTGCAGAGCTGACTGCCAGTCCCCATGGTGCCTGGAGAGCAGGGAGGAGGGGAGCCTAGATGGGGTGCTGCCAAGAGTGGGGTAGCCAAGAGATAGCTCTCTTATCACCATCCCCCCTACCAATCATGGATGTGGCCTCATCCTGGGGCTTCTATGAGTAGCCATGTGGCTTCAAGCACAGCTGCGCACTTGGCATGAAAAATGATAGCCCCGAGGGCCCAACCTGACACCTGGCCCTCTGCCCACTCTCACTGGTAAGCCATGAGGAGACTGTGACCTGCAAGACTTGCCCATCTTCCTGGGCCTGGTGCTTTGAGCTGTGGGTGAAGGGCAGCCCATTCTGGAGCCATGAGATAACTGGTGGTGGGGTGCCCAGGGCCTGGCACTGCAGGCTGACTGTGCTGTTGGCATTCACCGTCACTTCCTCCACCAACTCTTCAGGATCCCCCTGGATCACGGGTGGTGCTGAGGAGGCACAAGAAGAGAAGAAAGTGTAGAAGAACCCCGAACCTGGCTGGCACAGTGCACAGACAGAGTCCTGGGCTTGGAATCACAAAGATCTCACTGCAGTCCCTGCCCCAGACACTTACTAGCTGGGTGACCCTGGATAAGTCACTTAACTTCTCTTAGACTCAGTTTACTCATCTGTAAAATGAGGATCATAATAGCACCATCTTCAACAGGGTTATGAAGACAAGTGAGAAGACATATGTTAAATGTGCATTTGCATAAAATATGCAAATATGCAAACTATGTATTTGCATTAAAATGCCATTTGCAAACCTCAAAGCACTGTATAAATGCTAGCTATTATTATCACTATCATTACCCTCCCTTGCCACACTTCTCTCCTGAACTGGTGGTTAGACCACTTGGTGGTTTCCATGCTTTCACCCAAGATAGGAGGAGTGCTAACCAGCGAAGCACTCCCCTTTCTGAGCCTCAGCTTCCTTCTCTACAAAATGTGGCGGCTGGATTAGACGTTCTCCAAGGTGCCCCCAGTTCTAATAGTCTATGAACCCTGATGAGTTTGTGATACATTGCACCACTTTTGTGCACTGAACATTGAAAAATAACCTGTGCTCCACTGGAGGTCTCTGACTTGGCAACAACTGAGTTAACCAACGGTCATGTTCATCTCTTCCTAAACTTCTTTTTTTTTCTTTTTTTGTTTTTGGAGAGGGGAAGGCAGGGCAATTGGGGTTAAGTGACATGCCCAAGGTCACATGGCTAGTTTTGTTTTTTGTTTTTTCGTGTGTGTTAAGTATCTGAGGCCACATTTGAACTCAGGTCCTCCTGAATCCAGGGCTGGTACTCTATTCACTGTGTCGCCTAGCCACCCCTAAACTTCTTTTTGATGGGTCTGGGAGTCCCCCATCCTCAAGGAAGACATTAGCCATGTCTTATAGAAACCAGGAGCCTTCGGACCTGAGACGTCAAGTACAAGGAAGAGGCATTCATCCTACCCTCTAATCTGGAGTTCCTTCCAGAAGTCCTTCCATGGACCCCTGACTGTCATCTCTCCTACCTCAGTACTAACACCCTCACTGGAATGGGGAAGGGTAGGGGACCACACTGGGATGTGCCCTTCATCTGCAGGATAGGATGCAGAGGGTTTCTCCCTCCCTTCTTCTCCCAACCACTCACTCAGCACCAAAAGCTCGTAATGAAGCCAATCCTCTCCAACTTCATTGGAGGCTTTGCACGTATACCTCCCAGCATCCTCTGCTCGGACCATGGGGATCTGCAGGACCCGACCACCTGCAGAAGAATAATTATCTCAGAGATCACAGAGCCTACCCAAGGGAAGCAATCTGTAGGAGAGATAGTCAGGATTAGGGATCAGCTGAGTCTTGGGGAGAGAGAGATGGAGACTCAGTTTAGTGCCAAGATCTTAGGGCCATGGTCAGGGAAGAGCCGTTCAAAGTCAATTGACAATATTCTATACCACAAATGCTTTTAATCATACAGATATGGCCGTGACACTAAGGTCATTTCATCATACCATCTTCAATTTGAACCTAGGAGGAGAGTGTAGAGAACTAAGTTGTTTCCCTGGAGCCCATACCTTGTAACACAGATACACCCTCGGTGGCCGAGAGGGGCTGACCATCCTTATACCAGGTAAGCTGTGGGGGTGGGACAGCACTGGTGTCACAGTACAGGTAGGCAGGATTGTTCTCCACAATCTCCCGGTACTCCATCATGCCTCCCCTCAGCTCCTCCTCCTGGTATCGGGTCTCAGAGGCTCCACTGGGATCTGGAATCTTCTGAAATATGGGCGGCACTGGAAGGGAGGGAAGGAAAACAGGACAAAACCATCGAGGGCGCTCTCCTCCCACAGGCAAAGCACTCCCCTTTCTGAGCCTCAGCTTCCTTCTCTACAAAATGTGGCGGCTGGATTAGACATTCTCCGAGGTGCCCCCAGTTCTAATAGTCTACGAACCCTGATGAGTTTGTGATACATTGCACCACTTTTGTGCACTGAACGTATTCTAACTTGTCGTACATTTGTCTATGCCTTCCCACTCCTGTAAGATTATAAACTCCTAGGGGCGGCTAGGTGGCACAGTGAATAGAGCACCAGCCCTGGAGTCAGGAGGACCTGAGTTCAAATCCGACCTCAGACACTTGACATATTTACGAGCCATGTGACCTTAGGCAAGTCATTTAACCCCAATCGCCCTGCCCCCTCCCCTCCAAAAAGCAGAAAAAAAAGATTACAAAATCTTTAAAAGTAGCAATTGTCTTACTTATCTTACATCCCTAGCTAATCTAGCATAGCTCCACACATACCTATCTATCTATCCATCTATCTATCCATCTCTCTGTCTATCTATCTATCTATCCATCTCTCTGTATATCTATCTGTATATATGTGTGTATATATATATGCATATGTATGTGAATATACATAGTACATGAAACATTATATAGACCCATATATATATATACATACATGTGTATTTATTATATATTTTTAATTTATATATGTTCGTGCGTGTGTGTGTATAGTTGGATTTTACAAATGTTACAAACGAATAAATGAATGATCTCTAAAGCCACATCCAGACCTACAATTCTTTTATACCATGCAGTCATATAGGGTTAATTGACCTTAACCCAAAGAAGTTAGAAATTTAATGCATTTATAAGCTATATAATTTCCTAGTCTGGTGGATAGACAACCATTCTTGAAGTCAAGAAAACATGGGTTTAAGTACTATCCTTGACACATATTAGCTGGATGACCCTGGGCAAGTCACTGAATCACAGTGTTCTAAGCAAGCTACAAAGACTAAAAATTGCAGAAAAGGTGCCGACCTACATTGTAGAAGTTTGTTTCCTTACCTGGGAGTTCCCCATAACAATATAATCACAGGGTCAGACCCTATCTTTATGAGATAATATATGTATAAAACATTTTGCAAACCTTAAAGTACTCTATAAATAGATACTTACATGGGGGAAGGGGTTGTTGGGTACAGTATCCCTCAAACTCTAGGCAGCATTAGCCCTGAGCCTGGGCTTTCTCAGGTTGAGAGAAGTGAGCTGGCTTGAATGTAAAGCACATTCCTCCTTGTATATACACAGGCTCATTGGCCGCTCACTGTCTCCAAGCCTTTCTGCCAATTATCATATTCACTCTTCTCCTCAGTGACACCTACCCTGGATAAGCACATTGAAGTCTTTATCATCCTCGCCAGCTGCATTGGTGGCCACACAGAGGTAGCGCCCTGAATCCCAGGTCCTGGTTGGATTGATCTGGAGCAGCCGCCCATCAGCCAGCAGGTGAAGGCGATCATCAGGGCTCACGAGCTGATGGTACAAGACAGGAAGCAGAAATAAAACCAAATAGGCCAGATCAGGGCATGCATTTACATTGGCCAAGGAGACTGGAGCACCCTTCAATTGAGTGGAAGGGTTCACGCTGCTAGGGCCACGGCTCCCTGGCCAGTACCACATTAAGAGGATGCAAATGTTCCCCCTGACGCCTAACTTGGCCTGGTCCTCACCCACATTCGTGCCCTCAGTCCCCTCAAATAGGTCAGATATAGATGAAAGTCCTTTCATGGCCTCCATGCTCTAGCGCCCCAGCCATCAGCGGGACTTGTTACAGCCACATGGGTCTCTGAACTTTTTCCTGGTCTCTCTCATAATCAAAAGCAAACATTTGCAAGATAACTAACCTACATTGACCCTAGGGGGTCAAGGTTAGGAATCAGCTTGTGACTACCTCACGGGATTATTGTGAGGAAGGCATTTTTGGAAGCGTTCAAGCTATATAAAAATGAGAACTATTAGGAAGATTCCCAGTACTCAAATGTGGCCTATCCTAGCAACATCCTGCTTTGTTCGTCTTTTTTCCTCAGAGGGGAGTTTACAGATTCCACCTGCATGTCCCATAGGCCTTCCTATTCCATCTTTTCATGCTTGGGAACCTGGAGTCAGACTGAGATAGTACCATTGCTCTACAAATGGATGAGGCTCTACTTTGCCAATGCCCCACTCATTCTGAAGAGTCTGGGGTCTATATACTACCTATAAGCCCCCACCTCACATTGAAACTTAAGGATGAAAAATTTCTCAGCTGACCCTGCGGAGTTCCCTAGAACCGAGAGTGTCTTGGGTCCCCTCCCTGGCTCACCTGTCCATCCTTGTACCAGGTGATGGTTGGAGGGGGCATAGCCCATGACTCACACTCCAAGCTCAGGGTGCTGTTGACCTTGGCCTTTACCTCCTTAACACTGAATTCATCCAAGGGATCATCCTTGGAAATGGAAGGAGGAACTGGAAGCAGAGCAGAGTTCAAGAGTCAGGCTTTAATGAAGACATGCAGCCTTTTGCTGGGAATAGGGCAGACCAGGAAGAGTGCCGGGAAGGCCCACCCAGATTTCAGATTCTGAGACTATAAGTCATGGGACCTCTAATTGTCCTGCCAGAGCCCAAAGTAATGGAATGAAGAAAGGACTGGAGTTACACACCCCCAAATAAAGAATACCCATGAAAGAACAGAATGTTATAGCAGCACTCAGGTGAGTCGCTTTCTAGTCCCAGGTCTCCCACTAGCTAACTATGTGACATTAGACTAGCCTCTTCCCCTCACAGGGCCTCAATTTTCTCTGCTGGAAAGAAGGAAGACTAGTAAGGCCTGCCTTTATTACTGCCTCACTTATGAAATTCAAATGAGATACATGGAGGTACTTTTTTTTGCATATGGAATTAAATCCAACGTGGCGGATGAATCCGGGCTGTTATGTCCATAGGTTTTTGGCCCAGGAAGACTGTTACATACTGAGCACTTCTACATGGTAGTTCTTCACAGCCTCCCCAGCTTCATTAGTGACCACACAGGTGTATCGGCCAGCATCCTGTTCCTGAGCATTGAGGATCTGCAATCCGTGGGTGCCTGCTTGGAGTTCAGAAGCCGAGATTCACCATAGAGCTCCACTAAGGGCCTCCACTCTTCCTAGGAGTCCCTGCCCACCCCCTGGGGAGGGGGCCCTCAAAGGTAAGGCCTAGGCATACCCAACTGGGACAGTGCTGATCACACTAGCAGAGTAGAAAGAAGATGGTATTTAGAGGCCTAGGACCTGGGCTTGGATCTGGGCTCTGCTGCTTACTACCTGACTCGCGACCTCTTCGTCTCTCTGGACCTCAGTTTTCTCAATTATAAAATAAAGGGGTTGGACTAACTTCTAGCCCTATGACTGCAGTATGTGGAGGGCTAAGGAACATAGCTTTCACTGGCAGGGACCAGAAGTTGGAAAGAACCCTTGATTACAAGTCAGAAGACTTTGATTTGAGTCCTGACTTCAACATTTCCAAGATGTGTTGGTGTGGGCAAATCATTTTACCTCTCTGGGACTCAATTTTTTCATCAATAAAATGTGAACAATAGTTCTCACACTAACTACCTCACAAGGCTATTGTGAAGAAGGTACTTTGGAACTCTTAAGAAGGGAGAGATTTTTTCCATGGCACAGTTGTCAGGAAGATTCCCCCTGCCAGAGAAATGAAGTATATCTGTTCTTAGCCTGCCCTTCCCCACCCTTACCACACTCCATTCAGCTATTGAAAAAATTTTTTTTTTAATAAACAGACTCCTAGACCAGGTTAACTGGTTAACCCTCCCAGGTGAAAAAGAAGCAAAAGTAGCTGAAGGTGAAACATCAAGCCCATGGTATTCTCCAGGCCTTGTCCTTGCTTGGGGAGCTATGCCCTCTTGACCCACCTCCTCATTTTCCTTTGGATCTCCCCGTTGTTGACTGAGTGCTTAACCTTCTGACTATCCTAGCACTAATCTACAGAATTATAGATCCTCCCAGATAAGGACTGTTAGTGTGTGCTTTGAAACATCTGCCCTCCAGTATCTGTCCCCTCTATTTCTGTTTGCTTACTTTGCTTCTGATCATTTGGTTGACCTGACTACCTTCCATGTTTCTAGCATGTCCTGCTTCCCTGGTCCCAGGTCCTGACCCTCTCAGCCTGTTTCTACCAATAACCCAACATGGCATGAACCAAGCTTTCAGTCTCACCCTAAGAGAAGTCATTTTAGGGTAACCAGGTGACACGGGGCCTTAAGAGAGGAAGATCTGAGTTCAGATCTGACCTCAGACATTTAATAGCTATGTATTCCTAGACAAATCACTTAACCTCCATTTCCCTCAGTTTCACCTATAAAATGGAGGTAATAATAATAGCCCCTATCTACCAGGATTGTTATTATGAAAAAATGATGTAAGACTTCTAAAATGTTCTGTAAATTTAAAGTGCTATAGGTAATTATTATTTTTAATTTTAACAGTGCCAACATACTCCAAACCACTGGCCAGTGGTGACCATTTCAGTCTCGAGCTTATAAACTAGGGCTCTATTCCTACCTCCCAACCTGGAGGGATAAGGTTTGGGGGACCACCTGTTACCATAATTCATCCCACCTCAGGTACACGTGGATCAGCTCCCCCAATTTCAACCCCTTTCATACCCTAGAAGCCATCACCTGGGAGCAGCTGGGTATTTCCTGAGGCTTGAAATGGAGCGCCATCCTTCATCCAGGTGATAATAGGGGAGGGGGATGCGAGGGTCTCACAGATCAGGGAGATGGGGTTGTTGATAGTCACTGTCACTTCTTCATCTGGACTGTCCTCAGTCACTCCCAAAATCGTGGGGACCACTGTAGATAAGAGAAACTTATGAAATGTGTCCAGGGTGGGCAGTATCCCAGAAACTCATGCCTAAAGACAAGGATGGCTCTCAGAGCTGAGGTGGATGGGGGTCTTTAGATGACTTGAGAATAGCACTCCAATTCTCAGAGTAGGAAGGGGCTTCAAAGGCCATCTAGCTCAGCCCACACCTAAAGAAGTAAACCATCTACAAAAGGAGACCTTAACCTGAGCTTTTCTGCTAATATTTTGATTATATATTTCAAAGGAATCAATTTCCTTTGTAATCCTGTATATTTTCTTTTATGCATTTAAAAACATTATTCTGAGAAGGGGTCCATGGGCTTCCCCAGGCTGGCCCAAGGGGTCCAGAATACAAGGTGAGGAATCCCTGCCCTGCAGCATTCCTGATAAGTGATCATCCAACCCTTGGCTTGAAGACTTCAACTGAGAGGAAACCCGCTTACTTGTCTTTATGTGTCCTGTGGTGTTTTATGCATAGTCCATGCTCAGGAAGTTCTTTTGATTGTTGAAAATGTCCTGTTTCCCCCAATAATCACCATCAAGCTATCTTTTGCTAGGCAGACCCTGTCCTGGACCCCTTTTCTCTTACCTTTCTGTACTTTCTTTTTTTGGGTACTCATCAACTCCCAAAGGTTAGTTCAATCACCATCTCTGTGCAAGTAACTCCCACATCTTTACATACAGACTGAACCTCTCTCCTGAACTCTAGATCTCAACTGACATCTGCCTGTTGGACAGCTCCCCCTGAAAGTCCTACAAATCCTTTTCCATCCTTCTGGTCGCCCAAGTTCTCAAGCTAGGAGTCATTCTCAACTCTTCACTCTGTCTTCTTACATTATCTAATCAGTGGCCAAGTCTCATCAATTCTACCTCCACAGCATCTGTCCTCTTTTCTCCACTCCCACGGCCACCATCATGTTCAGCCTCTCATCACCACTCAACTAAACTAAAACTTAGGAGGCAATAGCCTTATTCTTATTCTTATTCTTCTTATTCTTATTCTTATTCTTATAAGAATAAGGTCTTATTCTTCTCCTAGTGGTCAACGATCACCAGCAGAAATGTCAAAATAGTTTTCCAAAAACACAGATTTGACCATGTCATTCCTCTGCTTCAAGAAGCTTTATGCCTCTGGCTTTTAAAGACCTTCCCAATTTGACTTCAGCTTATTTTTCCAGATTTATTTCCTATTATTCTCTCTTTTATGCACCTTAGGTTCTAGCCAAACTGGCTGTTCTCTAAACTAAATGTCCCATCTCCTTCTACCTTGGGGACTTTGCACAATCTATTCCCCCATGCCTAGAACACACTCTCACCCCATTCCCTTAGGATCTTCAGATTCCTTAAAGGCTTAGCTGAGTTGCCATTTTTTATTTGAAACCTTTCCTGATTCCCAGAGTACAGCTTTCTCTCTCCCTCTCCTTAAAGTACCTTGCATTTACTCATCAGAGTATAGGTAGTATCCTCTCTCCACCCCCAGATGAGCGTAAGCGCCTGAAAACAGACTGGTTTTGCTTCTGTCTTCTTATCTCCAACCCCTAGCCCAGTGCCTTGCACATGAATTGAATGAATTTCCACCTTATCTATGAATTTATCTAAATGCTTCTTGAACCTGCTTATATTTCCACATTAAACGTTTTGAGCTAATGCACAGTAGAAAGAGTCCTAGAATCGAAATTAGAGGATCCCAGTTCAAATCCCAACTGCCACCTGTGGTGATTCTGGACAAATTATTTAACTTCTCTAGGCCTCAGTTTTCTCATCTGTAAAATGAGGGGGTTGGCCTAGATGTCCTTTGAAGTCCCTTCCAGCTGTATATCTGTGGTCCTCTGCTTTTTTACTCCCTGGTGTATAAATCAGGATAACTTTTCATTTAGACTGAAACGACCCTGTTCAACCTTCAAATGCCTCTCACCAGATCTCAGAAACATGAGTATATTCAATTAAACAAGCATCTGTTAAGCGCCTACATGATCCTTGCCCTCATGGAGCTTATATTCTAATGGAAAGATAAAAAGATACAAACAAATTTAGCACCCACATTTACCTTTTTTAAAAATCTTTTTCATGATTCCATAGGCTTTAATACGCTTTATGGAGGAAGGATCCTAGTTGAAGCCTCATGAGCTATTGTACTATTTAGATCTTAGAGAACCTGCTGCACTCTTCAAGGTAACCTCCAAACAACTAATCTCCTTGACTTTCCCAGCAGCTAGTAAGGAAGATGGGTTTGAGAGGCATCATGGTACTGTTTAATGAGTGCTGGATTGGTAACAGAGAAACTAGGTTCAAATCCATACCTTACCACATCCTGTATGACTGACCTAGCCTCTGAGACCTCAGTTTCTGAATCTGTGAAATGAGGGTGTTGAACTCCATGATCTCTGAGGTTCCTTCTAGTTCTAAATCTGTGATCTCATGTGATCCTGAGTCCCACGGGTCCGTGTTGAGCTCCAACAAGCCCAGCTTAAGTAGCTTCAGGAGGCTCAGTCTGTCTGTGGTGGGAGGTTTAGGGGGTATCTGTGTGTTGGATCATAGTGTGTGCCACTCACCCAAAACAGTAAGCTTATAGTGCTTGGTCTTCTCTGAGACTGAGTTCGATGCAATGCAAGAGTAGTGGCCAGAGCTGGAAAGGTTGGCCTGGAGTATCTCTAGCACAGATCCATCGGGGGATATGTGATAGGAGTCTCCTCCAGGGAGAATGCGGCCATCTTTGAACCATGTGACTGTTGGCTGGGGATGGCCTGTCGATAGAGGGAAGTAAGAGTGAATGACAACACTTCCTTACGAGTCTCAGTTCAGATTTGTCTGATGGCTCTGATGATACACAGTAGGCTCTAGAACAGTTCCAAGAAACTTAGAACCTTTTTGTGTCTGGACTTCATGTCTAACCCCAAAAGTCTGAACCTTAGGACCAGAAATGGATGGAGATAATGGACAAAGTGACTGCTCCTCTTCTCCATGGGGAATAGTATTAGCCCTTCTCCCAGGGAGGATGGAATAGAAGTTAGTAGTTGGTAACAAATGGACAAGTAGCTGGAAATAAAGACTTTGAATGCAAACCTTGGTTTCTTGAGATTCCCTCCCCTATCCCCATCCCAGATATTCGACCTCTGTCTTTCCTGCTACCTGTCACTCCACACGGCTGTTACCTGTGGCATTACAAGTTAAGGAGGCAGACTGCCCTTCATGGACTTTCATTTCTTCCTCTGTGTCCTCATTCTCAATTCTGGGAGGAACTGGAAGAAAGATACAACCATGAGTTTTCTATTAACTGTCTGCAAGGTCTAGGTCACAGGGGTAGGACAGAGGTCATCAAACACAATCTGCTACCTGTTTTCATATGGCCTAGAAGCTAAGAACTTTGTTCTGTGAAGTTTGGATTCAGTCAAAGGGCTGCACTTGAGAACCTAAAGGGCCACATATGTCCTTGAGACTGCAGATTCCCTACCCCTGGTCTAAGACACAGGTCAGCAAAACACAATCTTTCACCTGTTTTGGGGTTTTTTTTTGCTTTTTTTTTTTTTGAGGGAGGAAGGCAAGGCAATTGGTGTTAAGTGACTTGCCCAAGGTCACATAGCTACTCAGTGTTAAGTGTCTGAGCTTGGATTTGAACTCCGGTCCTCCTGACTCCAGGGCCAGTGCTCTATTCACTGCACCACCTTGCTTCCCCATCTTCCACCTGTTTTTATATGATCTAGAAGCTAAGAAAGTTTTTTTTACATTTTAAAATAAAGTATGACTTTATTTTAAAATGTAAAACCATTCTTAGATCCCAGGCTGCACATAAATGGGCAATGTGCTGAATTTGACCCAAAGGCTATAGTCTGCTGACCCTTGATTTAGGAGAAAGAAGCCTTAAATTTAGAGTCAGTAGTAATAATAATAATAAGTGACAATGACAATAAAGTAGGAACAGTGGCTAGAGATAAAGTAGATGAAGAGTTGACCTAAGAATCAGGAAGACCTGGGTTCAAGTCCTGATTCTGATACATACTGGTTGTGTGACCCTGGACAAGTCACCTAACCACTCAGAGACCCCAGGTGACTCTTAATGACTTTCAGATGCAGAGCAGCTACTGATCTGCATTAGTAAAGGGAGCTTCTTATACTGATGAAATCATAGGACCAAAAAAAAAAGAACAACAATAATAGTAACATTAATAAATGGCTGACCTATATAGCCTTTTCAGGTTTACAAAGTGCTTTATATACATTATCTCGTTTGATCCTGTAATGAGCATGGGAATTTGAAGATCTTAACAGACCTGGGGGGAATTTGAAGACCTCCCCTGGTTTGAAAGTAAACTCTGCCCCCTGATAGGTTGAATGTAGTCACATGGAGCCTGTGGGGGGAGGAGTTTGCTGAAGGGAAGCCGAGCCCACAGGAAGCTGGGAGCCAGAGCTAGCCAGACGGTGGGAGAGAAAGGTGCTCAGGCAAGGAGAGAGAGAGGTTTGTGAATAAATATTGATCTAATATTGGTTTGTGAGAAGGCTAAAGGATGCCATGGCTCTCAGTGTTATTATGGCTTCTTAATATCTTTGGTACTATCATGGAATTGGCTTACTGGTTTTGGGATTTGGTTTTTTGGTAACTAAATAAATGCTTCAGTTCTGTCCTTTACTTGGAGAATCTGTTATATTTTGTGATTGAACGTCATGTGATATTTATAGTCATGGTCTTTATCATGATTGTGGGTGCTGTAAATATTGCATTGGTGCTACAGATCCCCACAACAACTTTGTGAGGCAGGTATGATTGTCCTCATTTAACAGATGAGGAAGCTGAGGCTCAGAGTAGTTAAGACTTCTTTCCATAGCGCACTGGACTCCAGATATGGCTCTTCCACTTACTAGGAGTGAGACCAGGGGGCAAATCCTATTGCCTCCCTTGCACTTGTTGCACAGAATCCCAGAGGTAGAAGGGACCTCAGGGGCCCCATTCTCCAAACCCATATCTGAACAAGAATGCCCTTCACAACATGACCCCCAAGCAGTCCCCTAGCCTTTACCTGAAGTGAGGGTAAACCCACTATTTCCCAAGGCAGCCCATTTCACTTTTGGATACCTCCAATTCTTAGGAAGTTTCTCCTTATCTTGAGTCTTATATTGAGTTTTGCCATTTTGCGACATCTATCCATTGTTCCTAGTCCTTCCTCCTAAGATCAAACAGAACAAGTCTGATCTCTCTTCCATAAGGACAGATAGTGCTTCAGTTACTTGGCCTTGGTCATCACATTTCCCCTAAAGCTTCTGTTCTGCAACCCTGGACATTCGCCAGTTTATTGATGTCCTTCCTGGAGATTAGAGAGGAGTTTCCTGAGCCTTTTTCATTTATTCTTATGAAGAAGACTAGCCTTCCCTTTGACCATGGTTAGCTATCCCTTGGGACCACAGCAGATGTGCAGACATTGCATCCACCACAAAGATCACTTCAAAATTTGCCCTATTGTCCAACCTTACTGGAAACTTACTGGAAGTCCTTGTCAGTGTTGTAGTAACTGCACTGAAGAATTGCTGTGGTTAAAATTATCATCCTCCCAAAATGTTAATCCAATCTATAAAATGCCACCAATTAATCTGTTGCCCTAGTTACTTCATGAAGTTGCCGTATCAAATGAGATAATGAATTTGTAAGCATTATAAAAAAAATTAAAAGCATTCTATACATTCTATAAAATTATTTTTATTAATAAGATTTCCCTTTCCCAATAAGGAGTCTAAATGATCTATAAAAAACTATACAATCCCTAAAGTGTAGACATTTTTCTTTTTTTGTTACATTTTAAGTTTTGAGCTGTCTCTCTCTCTCCCCAGACCACACTAAAGAAGCTCACTATTTCACACACACAAATATATGTATGTATGTATACACAACGTGTGTATATAAAACCCTACTCTGGTTTTCTGAAGTATAGATACTATGCTGGGATGGAGAAATCCAGATCCAACTCTTTCATTCTTCCCACCTTGCATCTACTTTCTGGACCCCTAAATACTTGAGTTCCCAACTACCTTTTGGGCTTGTCCCAAGGTTATTTGGAAGCTTCAAAGTCATTGATACTTACCCAATATCTCTACGCTGAAATTCTTTCTTGCTTCCCCAACCACATTACTTGCAAGGCACAAATAGAGGCCACCATCTTCCTCCTGCACACGGGTCAGCTTCAGAATCCGGCCACCTAGGGAGCGGAGAAGGAAGAAGGGGACAAATGGACTCAACCTAGCCTCTAAGTCTCCCTTATATGTGCCAAGGTGAAAAGCCCCACCCACTTAGCTAGCAGAGACTGAGAGAAGGCTAGGCTTGTCCTGAAACAGACCACCAGTAAGGGAAGTCTGTTTAGCTAACAGGAGAGAAACCAGGATGGTAAAGAATCCGGAAACCATGTCAGAAGGAACAGTTAAGAGAACTAAGGAAGTGGGCAGCTAGGTGGCACAATGGATAGAGCACCAGCCCTGAAGTCAGAAGGATCTGAGTACAAATATGGCCTCCAACAATTGACACTGGCTGTGTGACCCTGGACAAGTCCCTTAGCCCTGATTGTCTCACAAACAAACAAACAAACAAAAAAGAGAACTAAGGAAGATCAGCCCAGAGAGAAGACTTGGGGGGAGGCACATAACAAAAAAGTGATCTTTAAATATCTAAAGAATTTTCATACAAAAGAGAGAGTGGAATTATTCTGCAGGTTCCCAGGGAGCAGTACTAGGAAGAATGGGTAAAAGTTACAGGGAAGGGGCAGCTATGTGGTGCAGTGAATAAAGCACTGGCCCTGGAGGCAGGAGGACCTGAGTTCAAATCCTGTCTCAGACACTTAACACTTAACCAGCTGTGTGACCTTGGGCAAGTCACTTAACCCCAAATTCCCTGCCTTCCTCCCTCCAAAAAAGACAAAAAAAAAAAGTTACAGGGAAACAGATTTTGGCTCCAGTACAAGGGGAAAACTTTCTAATAATAATGAGAGTTGTTCAACAATTACATGGGCTG
>CM053585.1:214556859-214641211 GCA_028646515.1 Pseudochirops corinnae
CCCCCCCCCCCCCCCCCCCCCGCATATCTTTCACCCTCTTCCTGACCTCTTTCTCTCCTGGGTAAAAAGCCTTTGTGTACTATATATGTTTCCCTCTTTGAATCAGTTCCAGTGTGATTGAGATTCAATCATTGCCTGTTGCTTCCCCATTTCCTTCTCCCCTATAAAAGCTCTTCCTCATATGCCTCTTTTATGTGAGAAAATTTCTTACATTTTGTCTCTCTCTTCTCCCTTCTCCCGGTGCATCTCTCTTACCCTTCATTTTTGAATTTGTGTTGGGATCCTTCTTCCCTGCTTGCCTACAATGTCTCTGAGGGTAGGGACCATCCTTTACATCTCTCCAGGACCTAGCACAGAGATTTGTGCATAGGAGGCACGTAATAATTGTGTGCTATTGTTGCTAGACAAACAGATGTTTGTTGCTTCACAAACTGATGAACAGATATACCCGGAGTGAGGTTTGGATGGGGTAGCTATAAGTAGAGCTCAATAGGCATGGGCTCTCTCTCATGGGTGGTGAGGAAAACTAGTGAGTGGTGGCAAGCTCAAATCAAAATGAGGGCCTCCAAGCCACGCATAAGATCCCTTCAGGCCGCATATTGACCTGGAAAACTACATATTAAGATTATCTATGTTTTGCTATATTTTTATTTATGTTTAAAAATATTTTCTAATTACATTTTGATAGGGTTCAGCCACACTTGGAAGTGTGTGCGGGTGGAGGGTTTGACACCTCTGATTTATACCAAAGACCATTTGCCTCAAGCAAGAAGTGGTCAGGAAGCTCAGTTCTATGGATTAAGGCATGGAGCCTCTAGCAGCCCCTTGGTCAAGGACACTGTCTCCTCTAAAGGACTGTGTTTTTCCTAAAATCAAGAACTTCTCAAGTCAAAGTATCCTCTCCCACAAAGGCTGCTCACCATTAACCCGAAGGCCAAATTTCAGCTCACTGCTGCCAGCCACATTGGATGCCACACACCGGTAACTTCCTGCGTCTGACAGCTGGGCATGCTTGATCCGGAGAATCCTCCCATCAGCTGACACCATGATGCCAGGCTTAGGGGAGATAGGCTGGCGGCCCCTATACCATGATATTCCTGAGAAAGAAAGCAGCAAAAAAGTTCAGATCAGTCTGGTGGGCAGGTGGGCAGGTTGGTGGGCAGGAGGTGGGCAGGATGGTCAGAGAAGTAGAGAGGAATTCCAAAGATATAATTATTCCATAAATTCATGGATGGAAATGTGCCTCTAGGGAAGGATGACCTACAGGGGAAAAGATTTGCCCCCAAGGAAGGTAAGGTAGTGCAAAGAGTTCTGGACTTGAAATCAAGAAGACATAAGTCTGAGTCCTATCTTCCAAGCACTGGGACCATGGGCAAATTACTTCACCTCTGGGGGTCTCACTTTCTTCTGTTAAATAGGAGAGTGATGGCCTCTAAGATCCCTTCTAGTGCTAAATTAATGATCCTATGAAGAGTAGATATCTGGAACTGCATGGACCCATGGAAATAAAAATTCACATTTCTGTAATGCTTTATCTAACTCCATGAGGATATCAACAGTGGCATGCCACATTCATCCAAGTCTGAAAGTATGTCTTTGATGGGGCCACCAGGGACAATTGGACAAGGCCATAGTTGGCATCAATCTGATAAGTTAGGGACATGATCCCCAAACCCACAAGCTTCCTTCAATAGCCTGTCATGGATGATCAATCTTCAAGAATTTATCTAAATCTTCTTTGAATCTTTATATTTTTAGCCAATATTACCTTTCTGGAGGGAAAATTCCAAAGGACACCCTATTGGTCCTAAACATAGCTCTTTGTGGCTTCATGGGGATTCCTCAGCTTCTGTCCTCAGGATTAACTCCTGGCCTCTGCATCTACCTTCAGCCCACATCTTTTTCTCTAACTTCCCCACTACTAGTCTATATAACAAAACCAGTAAGATGAGGTGCAAGAAGGTCACATAGTCTAGTCCTCAGCTCTCAGACAGGCACTCATCAATCCATGCCTCAGAATGGAGGGGTCTCAGATTTGGGATAAAGGTCCTATGCCATTTCAATATGTCAGGATACACTTTCTGGTTCACTCCCACCTTAACTAAAGAGAGGCTAAGACTCACCAAGGTTCAAAGGATCATAGATTTAAAACTGGATGAGACCTCAGAGGCCATTCAGTCCAGCACCCTCATTTTAGAGATGATAAGCTCCATTAGCCTGGGCATCGAGGTGGTACAATGTATAGAGTGCTGGGTCTGGAGTCACAAAACCTGAGTTCAAATCCAACTTCAGATACTTACTAAATATATGACCCTGGGAAAGTCACTTAACTCTGTTTGCCTCAGTTTCTTCATCTGTAAAACGAGCTAGAGAAGGAGATGGCAAACCATTCCAGTAGCTTTGCCAAGAAAACCCCAAATGGGACCACAAAGAGTCAGACATAAGTAACCGACAACAAACCTAGGGCCCAGAGAGGTGAGGTGATTGCCCAAAGTCACACAGCTAGTAGGCAGCAAAGCCAGGATTAAACCCCAAATCCATTACTCAGCACTGTGCCACATTGCTTTTCATTTTATCAGATGCAAAGTAAATCTCAGAGCAGACAGAGAGATGCAGCTAATGAGGATATGGGGTTGCCTGGCCAAGGAACTCAGAAAAGGTTGTCTTACTAGGAGCAGGGACTCCTGATGCCAGGCATTCTAAGGATGCCGAGGTGTTCTCCAGCACCGCCTTATTCACTAGGCCCGGCTCAATGTTGGGGGGCACTAGGGAAAGATAAGGTGAGAACCCCACCCAGCCAGGCACAGGCACAATGTCTCAGTCCCCTAACCACACACCACCACCTCAGCCCAAACCAGACTCCCGTGGAACCCAGAATTTCCCAAGGACTCCCTTGGTTTAGTTGGCTCCTTGCCCAGAGGTCAGTGGCAGGGAGTAAGGCTCCCCACTCTCTAGTTCCTCACCCAACACCTTCAGCACCACATCCCTCTTGGCCTCTCCAGCCAGGTTGGTAGCCATGCAGGTATAGATGCCTTCATCCCTCAGATCTACCTTCTCAATCTAAAAGAAAAAATAGACTGGGAGGAGGCACTTCCCTGGCAATGCCAGCTTGGCTTGGTCCTTCTGTGGCCCAGTCTAGGTGGGCAATGCCTCTCTGGGGCCAGGTTCTATGCCAGTGCTGGGCTGGTCAGAAAGCAGAAGCTGAGAAGTATATTCTCTACCCTGCAGTCAGACCTCCTGACTCTTGAAAATTTGCCCTGAACAACAACCCCCACAGTAGGGAGCCAGAGAGGTGTGAGTTATACAATGAAACATAAGAGCCTAGGAGTGTAGATACAGGGCTGGAAGGGACCTCAGAGACCAATCTACCCCAACCTTTTTTTTTAAAACAGATGAGGAATATGAAACCCACACAGTTAGTAATCGCCAGCAGTAGGATTTGAACCCAGGTCTTCTGACTCCATAGCTCTTTCAGTTGTACCACACTGATTCTCATTCCCCAGCATGAAGCTAGGGCCATCCCATCCCACCCAGGATAGGCACACAAAGCAGCACTTTCCCCTGACTGAAGTCACCTCCAACACCTGCTGTTTATTCCCCAACCTTCCCATCCCACCAGTGGGTCTGAAGCAGGGCCAGAAGCCCAGATCACTGCTATAAACCTGCCTGACATCTGAGATGCCCACCCTCAAGAACCCTGGAGCCTACCTGCAAGCTGCCTCCCGTGGTCACCAGAGAAACCCCATCCTTCCACCAGCTGAGGCTCGGCACGGGCATCCCAGCTGCCACACACTGGATCATCACTGGCTGGAGGAAAAGGGCTGTGAGGTTCTCACCCTCCCGGATGGTAACTGATGGGTGCTCTGCACCAGGAAGAGAGAGAAGGAAGGCAGCAGTTCAGAGAGGCATTGGAACCCCTGCCCCTCACTGGGAAGGGGCGAGGTCACCCAGAGCCCCTGAACTGGGAGGATCCGCAGTCCTTCTACATCTCCCTCATCAATTCATCATCCCATTCCCCACAGCAGCTCTCCCAAACCTTTTCACCCTTCTGCAAACTTCCCATGGCTCCTCCTTCTCCCAGCCGCACACTGGAGAACTTTGCCTCCTTTTAGAAAAAACAATTGAGGTCATTTGCCAAGAGCTCCCTCTTCTCCTCTCCTCCTCATGTCCTCATTCACATGCCTTCTTTCACTCTCTCCTCCTTCATCCCTGTCTCCCACAATGAGCTTGCCTTCCTTCTCACCAAAGCTAACCCCTCTACCTGCTGAAGGGTTTCCCTCCCTCTTCTCTTCCAACAGATTGTCCGCTCGGTCATTCCTACCCTCTCATATATCTCTCCTTTTCTACTGACCCATTCTCCACTGCCTAGAAAAACGCCCACATCTCCCTCATCCTGAAAAACAATCCTCACTTGATCCATCCATCCCCCTATCATCCTATATCTCTTCTCCTTTTGTGGCTAAATTCCTCAAAAGGCTGCTTACAGTAGATGCCCCCACTTCCTCTCCTCTCACTCTCTTCTTAATCCCCTACAATCAGTCTTCTGACTTTATCATCCCACCCAAACCGCTCTCTCCAAAGCACTCAGGGATCTCCTTAGTTGCCAGATCTGGCGGCCTTTCCTCATCCTCCTTCTCCTTGATCTCCGTGCAGCCTGTGACACTGTTATCACCCTCTCCTCCTTGGTGCTCTCTTCTCTCTAGGTTTCTAGGACATTGCTCTCCCCTGGGTCTCCTCTGACCCACTCCTTCTCTGCCTCCAGACTGGAATCTCTAACCCCATAGGTGTCCTCCAGGAGTCAGTCCGGGGCCCTCTTCTCTTCTCCCTCTATATTACTTCACTTGGTGATTTCATCAGCTCCCGTGGATTTAGTGACCATCTCTATTAATTAATTTATTTTTAGTTTTCAACATTCACTTCCACAGGATTTTAAGCTCCAAATTTTCTCCCCATCTCTCTCCTCCCCTACCCCATGATGGTGCATTCTCATTCCCCCTTCTCCCAATCTGCCCTCCCTTCTATCACACACACCCCTTCTCCCATCCCCTTCCTTTCTATTTTCCTGTAGGGCAAGATAAATTTCTATATACTATTGTCTGTATATCTTATTTCACAGTTTATGCTGATGATTTTCATATCTACCCATCCTGCCCCAAATTTTCAGCTGATGCTCATTCTTGCATCTCCAGCTGTCTTTCAGACATCTCAAACTGGACATTCATTAGACATCTTAAACTCAACATGTTCAAAACCGAACTCATCATTTCTCCCTCAATGGTCTCTACTTCCTACCTTCCCTGTTACTATCATGTTGAGACCATCCACCCAGTCCCTGGGTGACATCTTTAACTCTTCACTATCCCTCACTCCTGTTGCTAAGGCCTACTGATTTCACCTTTGCAACATCTCTCCAATATGCCCCCTTTTCTCTTCTGACATTGCCACCACCCTAGTATGGGGCCTCATCACCTCCAGCCTGGACTATCGCAATAACCTGGCAGTGACTGGCCTTCCTCAAGTCTTTTCCCCACTCCAATCCATCCTTGATTCAGCCACCAAAGTTATTTTCCTAAAATGCAGGCCCAACCATGTCATACACCCTTCCCCCCTCAAGAAACTCTAATGGCTCCCCATCCCTTCCAGGATCAAATACAAAAATCCTCCCTTTGGCATTCAAAACCCTTCATAAGCTCGTCCCCTTCTATCTTCCAGGCCTCTTACACCTTACTTCCTGCCTCGTTCTCTTCAGTCCAGTGACACTGGCCCCCTTGCTGTTCCAGAACAAGGCCCTCCATCTCCCAGATTCAGGCATTTTCTCTGGCCATCCCTCATGCCTAGACTGCTCTGATCCCTTCTCATCTCTGCACCCACTGACCTCCCTGGCTTCCTTCAAGGCCCAATTAAAATCTCATCATCCACAGGAAGCCTTTCCCAACCCCTCTTAATCATAGTTCTTCCCTCTGTTAATTATTTCCTATTTATCCCATATGTAGCTTGTTTGTACATATTTGTTTACCCATTGTCTCCTCCATTAGACTGTGAGCTCCTTGAGGGCAAGAACTGTTTTTTGCCTCTTTTTGTATCCCTAGCACTTTGAACAGTGCCTGGCACATAGGTTATACTTAAAAAGTGTTTACTGACTGACTCTTGCTTCTAAAAGACTTTTAAGGTTTCCAAAGCAACGTCTTCACAATAGCCCTGGGAGATAGGTAATATACATATTTTATTCCCATTTTACAGATGAAGATACTGAATTTCTGAGAAGCTAAATGCCTTGCACGGGATCAAACAACCAGTAAGTGGCAGAGCCAGTATTTAAACCCCAGTCTCCTAACTCTGTCCACTACGTTTGTGATAGAAAAGAAAAGCCACTGGCCTGAAAGTTAGGAGACCTTAATCATGCTTGTAGCTCCCTGCCCGCCCCCCATCTTGCTGTGTGGTCTAGGGTAAGTCACTCAGTTTCATTTGCAAAGTGGGGATGTTCATAGGAGTGTTATAAAGATTAAGTGAAACAATGAGAAGGGCTCTGAGGTGCTAGAGGAGTACCAGTGATCAGTCTTTTCTTTCCTGAAACCAGATTGGGTTAAGGCCTTTAAACCCATTCTTTATTTATGGATAGTCCAAAAACATCTCCCTCAGAACTATCTACCTCCATTCCATTCCCTGGGCTGGCCCTCAATGAGATAGATCACCAAGAGGATGACCAAAGAACCACCTACCCTGGTCGCCATGGCAGACTGGGCCACGTCCATGAGTCTCCAATGGGGTGCCCCCATCTCTCTCCCACCAGACCTTTCTGGTCCCTGTTTCAGAAACTGAAACAGCCCCTGTGCTTACCATGCACCAACACCTCCACCTCGGCCCCAGCGGTGCCAGCCTCATTGGTGGCCTGGCAGGCAAAGAGCCCACTGTGGTGTGGCTCCACATGGTCAATTCGTAGCATGGCCCCATCTGTGGATACGTCCACCCCAGCAAACTCTTCGGCAGGCCGTCCACTCCGCAGCCATCTGAGAATCCATGTTTCAGAGTGGGAGTGGGGTGAGGGGTAGGAAGCAATAATGATTAGTATTTATATAGGGAGATGAGATTTGCAAAATGCTTTATATGCTATGTTATTTGCACCTCACAGTGAGGGAGGTGCTGTTAATATCTCCATTTACAGATAAGGAAACAGATGCAGAAAAAGGTTAAGGGACTTGCCCAGGGTCACATAGCTAATAAGGATCTGAAGTAAGATTTGAACTCAGATCCTCTTGATTCCAGGGCCAGTAACCTTCTGATGGCAAAAATGAGCACTGAGGAAGCAAGGCAACTTGCAAACTAGGCAGTCAGAACCCAAGGTTGCTTAGGTAAACTTTCAGGGTTTGATCTTCCAGCACAATCTGATTACTGGCCAGTTCTCTGTCTCTACCCTTCTTGCTTTGACCAGGGGTATCCAGTAGGCCCTTCCCACCCTCATGGCATAGGAGAACACAGGAATAGCTCTCTATGGAGACTGCTCAACTCTGTACTTGCTGGGCCCAGGAGGGCAATCCTAGGGAAAATATATCCTTGATACCCAGGAGGTACAAGTTCCCTTCTACTTGCAATATCCCCCCCTCTCCCTTCCACCTCTCCATACGTACTGTACGGTCGGAGTCGGGGAGCCTGTGGCCTGACAAGGAAGCTCCAAGGAGTGTCCCTTGACAGTAGTGACCTGTCCTGAGCCTTCTCCTACCAGCAGCTGTGGGGGTACTAGGGACAGGACATACCGTCAAGTGAATGGTGCCGGCTAACCAGGCAATGTCTCCTCCCTCCAACACCCCCCCCATCACTTCATATTTACAGGTCAAACACCAGGTGGCCACCAGACTCTAAGTGTGGCCAGAAACAGATCAAAACATAATTTGAAAATATTTAGCAAAAAAAAAGATTTTAAAACACAGAACATAGATAATGTTAATATGTGGTTTTCTAAGTCAATATGAGGTCAGCAGGGATTCTCATGTACTATTTAGAGTCTCCATCTCTATTTGCATTTGACATCACTGCAGTAGGGGATTCTAAGGTGTATATGTCACCATCCTTAAGGACAGGGGTGACATTAACCACTTTGTAGTGACAGGGAAACGACACTGTACTAGAAGTCAGGAGACCCAAACCGGGGCCCTGGCTCCAGAGCGTGACCTTAGGCAAACACTTTATCTAAGTCTGAGTCTGAGTTAAGTAGGGATAATACCATCTCTGCTTATCATGGCTAGTGGATAGAGAGCTAGCCTTGGAATCGGGGAGACCCGGATTCAAGTCCCTCCTCTGGCATGTATTGCCTGTGTGACCCTGAGATAGTCTCTACAGCTGGAGGTTACTGATCAGTACTGGTAGAGGGAGTTTCCTCACCAGGAGTTCCCTAAACCAGAGAAACCATAGGGCTGGACAAAAAAAAAAAAAACACAAAAAAAAACCCCAAAACAAACCTACTGCAGAGGAATGCTATGAAGATGTGAAGACCCTTGCAAACAGGACTTGTTTCGCTCTTTGTACTCATACCCTACACACATAGTCCCTGACACAGAGCAGGCACTTAATAAATACTGTCGACTGATCTAATGAAATACTGACGAGGAAAGCGTTGGGAGAAATAGAAAGCGTTATGCACGTGTCAGAAATAAGGCCAACGCTCATCTCTACTGTTCCATTCCCTCTGCCCCACCCAGCACATTCCCAGAGCCCAGAACTCTGCAGAGTATCTGGGAAGCTCTTCATTAGCTCTTGTTAAACGAGTAAACAATAACCTTGCACTTATTTAACAATTTTCCCATGACTCTGTAAGGTAGATAGTATTATTATTCCCATTTTATTGATGAGGAAACCAAGACTCAGACACTTACCTTGCACCTCCACCAGGTAATGGAGCACTGTCTCCCCAGCAGGGCTATTGGCCAAACAGCTATAATGGCCCGAAGCTGCCTCTGTCACACTCTCCAGCCTCAGCACTCGTCCCTCCTCCTGGAGCCATGTCGCATTGTTCTCTGTCAATGGATTCCCATCCTGGTGCCACGTGAGGGTGGGGGGTGGATGGCCACTTGCTGAGCACCCCAGGGCCAGGGGCCTCCCAGCCACTGCCTTTACCACCAGTGGTCCTCTATCAGCGCCCTTGATGCTGGGTGGAACTGGAGAGGAAATAGGGGCTGCATTGTAAGGAGGTTCTCAGAGTCAGAAAGAGGTATCTCATCCCCTTTCCCCTCTGGAATTTTGGAATGTTAGGCAAGGGACCTTACATCTCTACCTGTGGACCATTCCATGGTTAGTGAAATAAGACTGCTCAAATCTGCTAGTGTCAAGAATATCTTTACTCATGCCCAGTCTTAAGGACAGAGAAAAAGCATATATCTGGGAAGGAAGAGAGGAGAGGGAAAGAGAGGGAGTAAAGATGTCTAAAGTCCTCACTCTGGGAGCAGGGAACTAATGTTGGCAAAACCAAAAAGAGACAAAATTCAAATTCATTTTCCTGCCAAAGAAGGGCCTTGAAAAATAAAAGCAGAACCAGCTAGTCCTGCCCTGACAGTGCTGCGGGCCCTTGGGATCAAGCTGAAGGGAGCTGCCCTTGGAGCTAATATCAACCTCCAGGTTGAGGGATGGCCCACAAATGCCCCAGCTTTCCTTAACAGCTCCCTATAGACCAGTCCACCAGGAGATCTTCAGAATCTTTATTGAGTCTAATGAATTTCCAGTTTATGCCACCTTGTACAAAGAACGGGTTCTCTAAGTGTTCCCCAGTGGGTGAAATAGGACACCTTGCTCTTCCAAAGTTCACAGGGGGCCCCTAGCCCCACCCACATGAGTCCCTGTTGCTTGATCCCACTCCATCCCATGGACCCACAGCTACTCCCTGCAGAGCAAGTTCAGTATGATGAGGTCACAAGGGGTTACTGATACTGACCCCTGCTCTAGGGCGAGGAGATAGGCTTAGAGGGCCAGGCCTCAGAGCAAACTTTTTGCTCCTGACTCTTGTCCTCGCTGCTCTTTCCCCTGCCCACCCTCATGCCATTTTCTCTCCCCACCCTCCCTGGGAGTCAGCTCACCATAGACATCCAGCCTCACAGCCTTCTCAGCTATTCCTGCTGCATTGCTGGCCTGGCAGGTGTACAGCCCAGAGTCTGAGACCTGGGCCTTCCCCAGCTGTAAATGCCGCCCCCCTTTGGCATAAGCCACCTGGGTGCCGGCATGGAGGGGGTCCCCATCTTTGAACCAGGTGATGGTAGGGGTGGGGATACCACGGGCATCACACTGAAGGCGGACCACATGGTCTTCCATGACGGCCACCTCGCCTGTCTCATTGGAGCCCCAGATGGTAGGGGGTGCTGAGAGGGGACAGAGGGAGGCCTAGGTCATAGAGAGCTGTGACATGCACCTGGAGGGCAGCCAGGGCTGTTCTTTCTAGAGTGGCAGACAGATAGCAGTGCTAGGAGCCAAGCTGGCATGGAAGATGTGACATGGGGGAGATGTCAGCACAAGAAGCATGCCAAAGCAGAGAGCATGCCAACATGCAACAAAATGCTCACGGGTTTCATTTCCCCTACCCCCCACTCCCCTTGCTCCACTTGGGCTGTGACCTAATAGGCAACCACCCTCCAAGCCAGGTCAGGACTAGCTTTCAGGACCTCTCACCAATGTGGCCTGAAGGGCTGGTCCCTGGCCCAGAAGCAGGTGCCCAACACCAAGTGGTATGATTTCTGTGCTATGCCACTTGTGGTAGGGATAGATAAGAAAGTGACAAAGGTACTTACTATGAATGCTGAGTTGGAAATCCTTGGCCTGCTGGCCAGCTGGGCTGAAGGCCACACACTGATAATGACCCTCATCCCCCAGGTGGCTACTGGGGATCCTGAGAACCTGCCCATCCTCTAAGAGCTGAATATGAGGGTTGCCTGGGGGTACGGGCCTAGGGAAAGTGTCGGGGGGAAGACAGGATTAAGGCCCAGGAACAAGGCAGAAAAAAAGGCTAGACAAGAATCACAGAATCATTGATTTTGAGCTAAAAAGGAACTTAGAGTTCATTTGGTCCCAAACCCCTCATTTTACAGATAGGGAATCAGAAACCACAAGAGCTAACACCGGTTACACCAGTGGTAAGTAGAAGAGATGGGATTTGAACCTGGGTCCTCTGATTCCAAATATACTGCTCTTTCCATTAAGGAGGCTGACATCTGAGCCCTGGGCTGAAGTCCAGGAAGTTAGAGGATTAGACATCTCCCTCATCAGTGGTGAAGAATAGGCCTGTCATTACCTATCAGATTAAGTTCAGACTCCTGGGCCTGACATTTGGAAGCCCCTTGGCAACTTAGCCCAAGCATGCCCTTCTAGCCTCCTCACCCAATGTTTCCCCAGATATACTCTCAAAATGTTTTGTACCTTCCCGGCTCTGTGTTCTCCACTACCTGGAATGCCCTTCTCTTCCTCTTCTCTTCTCCACTATCCAAACTCTATTCAAGGTTTTTGAGGACCAGCTACAGTCCTGCTTGCTCCATGAAATCTTCTTTGATTATCCCAGTTCACAGGCATCTTTCTCTCCTCTGAAACCTTCTTGTGAATTTCCCTTCTGTACCAGTCACTTGGTTCTTAAGCAAACACCATCTTGCACGATTTCTTAATTGTTTATATGAGTGAGCCCTCTCTCACCACTAAGCAGAATCTTTGTGCTCAGGTTTCTAGCAGAAGGTCTTACTGTGAACACACACTATGCAAAGGCTAGTTGAATGATTCACCAAGAGTGAGGGAATGTTATGCATCTTAAGCAGAGAGCGAGGCTGCAGCAGGGCCTTTTCTGAACCTCAGGATGGATGGAATATGTCAAGCATCTAATATGGTCTCTATTTTCTTCTCAGAATCACCTCTGACCATACCCCCACTCACCAGATTGCCAATCTGAGGAGCTCCCATCAGATTCCACATTCAACAGCCATATGTGGATGTAAGACCCACACTAGAGAAGGCATCAAGAGGAGAGACCATTGAGACCCAAGGACCAAATAGACCTTCTAAGTGGAAAGCACAGGGCTAAGCCTGCCACTTGCAGACTTCCGCAGGGTTTCACAGGCTTCAGAGCATTTAAAGCTCAAGGGATCTTAGAATGTGGAAGAGTGTAAAGAATACCGGCTCAGGCATCTGCCGCACTTACTGCCCGTCCTTGGTCCATTCCACCTGAGGCAGGGGCACTCCTGAAGTGTGGCACTGCAGCTCTACCTCCAAGCCAGCCAGACGGGACACCTCCTGAGCTGTTCCTGCTCCATGTACTGAAGGTGGGACTGGGAAAGAGAGGGAAAGGGAGGTATTGACAAGGGGGTGGGGTAGAAGTAGGGGGAGAGAGGAGACCCAGGAAACAAAGAATGGGGTGAGTCTCTTAATCACTTAGTCAAGCAGAGGATGATGAAAGCCTAGCTCCATCCCACCTGGGCACAGAAAAAAGAAGAATGGAAAAGGCAGAGCTATGGGCATACTCCAATCTCCCAGCATCATGGAGCTAAGGAGGCTGAGAGAGATCACTCACTCAGCACAAGGAGATTAACTTCCTTCTGAGCCACCCCAGCTCGGTTCACAGCTTGGCAGGTATAGAGGCCCGAGTCACTCTTCTGGATTTGGGGGAAGTGCAGGGACTGAGCACCATCTGGGAAGTGATGTCTGCTGTCCTCAGACACCTGGGCAGGGAGATTAAGGTAGAACTGAGATCAAAGAGAACAGCTGCACCCCACCCCTTGATTTCAGGAACTCTTTTCTTATCACCTTTCATTCTGGCTTGACCTCTCATCTCCCTCCCCCATCACCCTGGGGCCAGACCCAAACCCTCTCAACCTGAAGCCCCTTGGTATTAGGCAGTACTCACTGGCTGACCATCCTTGTACCAGGTGATAGTAGGGGTAGGGAAGCCGCTCATATCACAGTCCAGAGTCAGGGGCTTGCCAGCCATGGTGGACACGTTGAGTCTCTGTTCCTCTTCCCAGATGTGAGGGGGCACTGAGAAAGAGGAAGCACGGGTCTAAGTCTTATAATGAGGGAACCCCCAGGACTTCTTAGGTGCCTTGGGATCTACAGCACAAGTGGACCTGAAGAGTATAGTACAATGGAAATTTGTCAGGCCCAGAGTTCAAATCCTAACTCTGGAGAGCATTAGCTGTGTGACTTTGGGTAAGTCAAGTCCCCTCTCTGGGATTTAGATTCCTATCTGTAAAACGAGAGGATGGACTAGATGGCCTCTGATGCATTTCGGTCTAGACTAAATAAGCTCATTTAGTCTAATATTTTCATTTTACAGATAAGGAAATTGAGGTTCAGAAAGACCTAAGGTCTCAAAACCCAGGTCCTCCAACTCCAAGTCCAGTAATCTTCTTGCTGAGCTCTTTCTATAAAAGGCATCCCCTCTATTTCCCTGCTTGTTGGATTTTATTTTGTTTTATTTTTCAATTAAGCATTTATTTCCTCTCCTTCCCACCACCTCCCAATTTAGAAGGGAAAAAAGAAGAAAATCAAAACAATATGCAGAGTCAAACAAAAGAAACATCCACGTTGGTCATATCCAAAAAGGTGTGGCTCATTTTGCACCTCTCCACCAGGAGGTGGCCCTTCATCACTGGGCCTCCCAAGTCACGGTTTGCCACTGCATACATCAGAGTTAAGTCTTTCAAAAAATTTTTTCACATTGTTGTTAGAGTACAATTTGCTGTCCTACTTCTATTCATTTCATTCACCAGTTCATATAGGTCTTCCCAAGTTTTTCTAGTGGCCCCTTTTATCTTTCTCATAACACGATAGTATTCCATTAAATCCACATGTTATAATTTGTGTAGCCATTCTCCCAGCTGATGGACACTAAGAACCCGTGTCTGGGAAGGAAAGAAGGAGAGGACAGGAGAGGAGGTAAAGATGGGAACTAAACCCCTCACTCCGACCTGACCCGACTCTTCTGGAACTCAACCTCTACCTTCTACTACTCTTGTCCAACCTCATAGACTCACAGGGTCAGAGATTTAGAGCTAGAAGGGACCTTAGAGGTCATCATGTCCTAATTTTACAGATGAGGAAACTGAGGCCCAGACAGGGTCAATGACTTTCCCAAGGTCACACAAATAATAAAGTGATCGCCCCAAAGCACAAGTCTGATCATGTCATCCCCCTATTCAATCAATTCCAGTGCCTTTCTATCACCTGTAGGATCAAATAGAAAATCCTTATTTTGGCTTATAAAGTCCTTTATATAACCTGACCTCTTCCTACCTTTCCAGTCTTCTTACACTTCCCACCCTTCCCCGATGTAAGTAATCCCTTCCACATCATAGGGACTAGGGGCATTCCCCCCACACACACACCAATCTGGAAAATCCACATAAAATTTTTTGGTCCTCCCTTCGTACCGGAGAAAAAGTCTGAATTTTCTCTCTTTCTTTTATGGGATATTTGCAGTATTTTATTGTAAAATTAAGTATTTGGTGATTGATAGGCTCTGTGTCATCTGCTGGCCTTTGCGTATCATCTGTGGCTCCCACAAAATTTTCCCCAAATTCCCATTTAATTTCTTATGCTAACCCAAAATATATTGCAACTGTGATGGGGAAAACCAGATGTGGAAGGGCTAACCCTACTCTTCAGTCCGGTGATGCTGGTCTCTAGCTGTTCCCCAAACAAGCCACTCCATTTTGTAGTTCCCAGCATTCTCTCTGGCTGCCCCCCAAGCTTGGCTCCTTTTAAATCTCAACTAAACCCATCCTTCTGAAAGAAGTTTTCTCAGTCCCCCTTAATGCTTTCAGGCTTATCCTGCATGTCTTGTCTCCCCCTTGTGCTGGGAGGATCCTGAAAGGTGCCACTGCTGTTGTTTTTCCTTATTTCTCCAACACTTAGCATAGAGCCCATCACATAGTAGTTATTTAATGACTACTTGTCTGATTTGACTTGAACAGATGAAGGGTCAAGTTAGTAGAGCCAAGAGAGCAATCTCCACAGTGACTACACTAATTTAAAGAAAAACAGCACTAAAAAGTTACTGAAATCAGATGAACTGCAAAGATCATTTGTGGACCAGAGGGACAGATAATGAAATACACTTCTCTCCCCTGAGTAGTGAGTTGGAGAATTATGGGCGCAGAGTGTGTTGTACAATCAGAGACATTTTATCAATTGGGTTTGACTGTTTCTCTTTGCTCCAAGGAAAGGGCTAAACCAGGTCATTTTTTTTTCTCTAAAAAAAAAGGCATAGGGGCAGCTAGGTGGTGTGGTGAATAGAGTACCGGCCCTCGAGTCAGAAGGATCTGAGGTCAAATCCGGCCTCAGACACTTAACACCAGCTGTATGACCTTGGGCAGGTCACTTAACCTCATATTGCCCTGCCTTTCCCCCTCCAAAAAGAGAGGAAAAAAAGGCATCAAAAAATTTAAAAATTAAAAAAAATTTAAGAAGGCATCAGTAAAAGTTTTAAGATAAGTCAATGGAATACTATTGTGCTATAAGAAATGATGAGCTGGCAGATTTCAGAAAAACTTAGAAAGAATTACATGAACTGATGCTGAGTGAAGTGAGCAGAACCAGGAGAACATTGTACACAGTAACAGCTACATTGTGCAATGATTAATTATAATAGACTCAGTTCTCCTCAGCAATATAATGATCCGAGATAATTCCAAAAGACTCAATGAAAAATGCCATCCACATCCAGAGAGAGAACTATGGAGTCTGAATGCAATTTGAAGCAGACTATTTTCTTTTTTTTTTTCTTTCTCATGATCTTTTCCTTTTGTTCTGATTCTTCTTTCACAACATGACTAATGAGGAAATATATTGAACATGAATGTACATGTGTCACATATCAGGTTGCCTGCTATCTTGAGGAAGGGGGCAAGGAAGAGAGAGGGAGGGAGAAAAAAATAGAACTCAAAATCATATTTAAAATGAATATTGAAGGGGATAAGAGGGGGGGATGATAGAAGGGAGGGCAGATGGGGGGAGGGTAGTTAGAAGCACACACTTTTGAAAAGGGACAGGATCAAAGCAGAACATAGAACAAGTGGGGGGCAGGATAGAATGGAGGGAAATATAGTCAGTCTTTCACAATATATCCACTATGGAAATGTTTTGCGTAACTACACATGTACAATCTATCTTGAATTGCTTATCTTCCAAGTAGGGGTGGGTGACAATGGAAGAGGGGAAATAATCTGCAATTCAAAGTTTTAAACTCAAATGTTTTTTTAAAAATTATTATTATTATTTTTTTACATGCCACTGGGAAATAAGATATACAAGCACTGGGGTATGGAGATCCATCTTAGCCTACCAGAAAGTCGGAGGGAGGATAGGGGAGGATATAGGAGCAGATTGGGGGAGGGGGTATTCAGTAGGATCGCTGTTTTGGGGTGGTAGGTAGGGGAGAGATGGGGAGAGAATTTGTAGCCTGAGATCTTGTGGAAATGAATGCTGTATACTAAAAATAAACAAAATTTTAAAAGTGAATGTTGAAAACTAAAAATTAAAAAAATTTTAAATAAAAAAAACAAAAAATGAATGTTGAAAACTATCTTTACATGTAATTGGGAAAAAATAAAATGCTATTAAGTGCAAAAAAAGGTTTTGAGATAAAATTTCAAAAATAATTTAAAATGACCTGAAGCTTTTGCACACACTATCAGCCCATCCATCCCCTCAACAATCAAGGCCACAGGAAGACTATGTTTCTTTTCCATCTCAAATCCCTCAGGTTCTCCTTCTGGGCCCACCCTCTCTCTATGCCCTTTCACAGGTTCCCCTCTTACCATACACTACCAACTTGACTTTCCTTGATGCTGAGCCCACCTCATTGGTGGCCTGACACTCATAGTCTCCACCGTCATGGGAGGAGACCGAAGCAATGAATAGAGAACTCTCGTTTAAGATCGACAGACCTGGACGGCTATTCAGGGGCTCTGGGGCTGAACCCTTCCGCCAGATCACTCGGGGTTGTGGAGTCCCTGGGGGGAAGAGGAGAGAGAAAGAAGTCATTAGAATCCACTGCTCAGAGACAGCTACAGTGGCGCAGTGAATAGAGCACCCGCCCTGGAGTCAGGAGGTCCTGATTTCAAATCCAGCCTCAGACACTTGACATAATTACTAGCTGTGTAGCTTTGGGCAAGTCATTTAACCCCAATTGCCCTGCCTTCCCTTCTCCAAAAAAAAAAAAAAAGAACCCACTGTTTATGCTGAGCCAGGCTTGTCAACACCTCTACCACCCACCACAGCACTTAGCATAGTTGCTTGCACACAGTAGGCATTTATTTGTTGAATTTGAAATGCCACCAAGCTTTTGCTCACAATTAATAGGATCATAGGATTTAGACTTGGAAGAAACCTTACAGATCATCTAATTCAATGTCTTTATTATTTCACAGATGAGAAATTGGGGCCTAGGAAGCGGGGAATAGCTAGCCCTGGGTCACACAATTAATTGAGAGCAGAACTAGAATTGACTCCAGGTCTTCAGAGGCCAAGGCCAAGGCCAAGGCCATTTGGCCTCCTGGTCTTGTTGAAGCCCCACTTCTTCCCCAAAACCTTTCCTGATCCCCCCGCCCCCATCTCCAGCCCACTCGGACCCTTCCTCCGGGATCCTGTAGCATTTCTAGTTGAGCCACTCATCTGGGACGTCACAGAAATCATCTTGTGGCAGTCTAACTTTTCAGAAGTGTGCTGTTTGAGTCCTCAATAAAACCACAAAATCTTTTTGCAGATAGGGATTGTGGTCTAAATATCTCCATGTCTCCCATATCACCTAGCACAGGGCCTGAAACACAGTAGGTGCTCAGGAAAGACTTGCCAAATTAACAAATGAATGAATGAATCATGGTGCTTGCCATGGGGTATGGTAGTAAATGGGAAAAGAAAGGAAATGAAGACTTCTTAAGTACCTTCTATGTGCTGGGCCCTGTACTAGGCACTTTACCAGTATTGTCTCATTTGTTCTTCACAACGACCCACGGAGGTGGGTATAGTCAACGTCCCCATTTTATAGTTGCATAAACGGAGGCAGGCAGAGATTAATTTCTAGCTGTGAAATTGTCTGAGGTTGGATTTGGATTCAGGTCTCCCTGATTCCAGTTCTACCTAAAGACAGACAAACCCTTTCTGAATCCCTCTGGCTGCTCCCCAGAATTCACAGTTCAGCACCCACCAAGCCCTAATCACATATTCACACACCATCATTTCTGATTATAAAGGCTAATATTAATTGTGAATGCTCATTAGTATCAATAAAAGTCCAGGTTTTATCTATCATTCATCTCAGCAGCCATGGAAGCCCATTCTTAGTAGACAATCTGACACTGTCCCCCAGGGGCCATGGGAGGGACTAAGCTGATACCTGGCGGGGAGGGGCAGTGACAAGCTCCATTCTGTGGAGGGAGGGGGCAGGCCTAGTTATGAGACTCTCTGTCCCATCATCTCCCTGGCTCTCCTCCAGGCCAGCCTCACTCTACTAATGCCGCCCCATATCATTCATTCCCTTTCATTAAGGTTTGACCACATTTGTGCCTAGAACCCAAGACATTCAATTTAGAGCTAGAAGAGAAGAACTTCACAGAGGATCTAACTGTAAAATCAATTTTTTGGACATCATCGAATCATCTCCCTCATTTTATAGATGAGAAAACTGAGATTCAGTGAGGTTAAGTGATATAAGGCCACCCAGAGATGAAATTTGCATGCATTTGTCCTCTGACTTCAGCTGCAGCCACTCTTTCTGCTGTACCACATTGCACACATTTTAAGCATGGGCAAACTGAGTCCCAGAGTCATTTGCCCAAAGATGTAGAGCTAGCAAGTAGCAGAGCCAGGAATCAAACCCAGGCCTTCTGCTCTGGATCAGGTGCTTGACACCACACTGTTAAGTGGCAAAGCTAGGGACTTCAATCTGGATCTCCTGATACCCATCCTGGCACTGCTTCTATCATGCCACAACTGCCTCCTGTGAGTCAGTCCGTATTGACTGAGCACCCATTTGGTGTTTTTATATAAATGGGAGCTTTCAATAGGGTCAGGAAGAAAAGATTCCCAGGTTATGGGGTGATGACTAGGCGGGACAACCCAGAGCATCTGCACAGAGGTAATGAAATGAGACCAGCCCTGCAGGGTCCTCACTCACCAGACCAAAAGCATCTGGAGGAAGAAGTGCAACTAGGAGCCACAAGGTGGCGCTGTGAGCAAGGGGGTTTTGTTGTACATTTTTCGTCTTTTTGCAAATAGGGAACCGGGAGAATGTGAGGCTGCTGGGGACAGACCTTAGATAATAGAGTTAGGGCTAGAAGGGACTTCAGAGGTTGCCCAACTCACCTCCCTCAATTTACACATGAGGAAACTGAGGAGAGACGATGAGACTTGCCCAAGGTCACCCAGATTTAACAAGTAGCAGAGCTTGAAGTCAAAACCAGGTCTTCTGACTCCAAAAGCAGGGGTCTTTCCACATAACCCAGGAAGGTCCCTCGCCTAGGGGTGGGGAGAACCAGGGATATACTAGAGCCAGCTCCAAGACTGCTATATTTTCCATGTGAACATCTGCATCTTAGAAATCCAGTAAACGCTACAAATCAGGGCTTCATTTATTGTTCTAGATTGATTGTCTGGAAGATTTTGGAAAGTGATAGATAACATGTTAATAATGCAGATTAAACTTCAAAAGGGTGGTGTGTTTTTCAGAGAGCTGGTTGTTAAACATTTACCATCCCTGGAGAGACCCTTAAAAAAAAGGTAGCTGGAGAAAAGACGGTCTTTTCTCCCTTTCCTGCCCCCCCCCCCAACATTTGACAGACACCTCTCACCAGAATCCTTCTTCCTCAAGACGCTAATAAGGTGATAAGATAAGATAAGGCCTTAAACCTCTCAGCTTACCTAAAACTGGGCACAGAGCCCCCAGAAATCCCCTTGAAGAAGTCTGAACTATCTAGTTTAAACCTTGTACTTTACAAATAGGGAAACCAAGGCCCAGAGAAAGGAAAGAGACTTGCCCAAAGTCACACACAGTGAGATGGTAGGGGCTAGAAGTTGATGAGGCTTTGTCCTCACTTCTTAGCCCCTACCTCCTTGCCAGGAAAGTCTCACCTGTCACCGGGCAGGGAAGGCTGGCATTCTCTCCGGCCACTCTCTCCAGCAGGGCTTCAGTACCTTTGGCTTCCAAGCGTGGTGGTTCTGCCATAAGAGAGAAATGGCCCTAGTTTCATTGTGTAGCCTCCCTTAGCTTCCAGACCCCCTTGCCCTGCTCTCTCTGTTGGGATTGGGATGATGAGTCATCCTAGCCCTTGGGGAACTGCAGAGGGTAGGGGAGAGAATTGCCATCACCCATCCCCACCTGTCCTGAGACATAGCACATGCTGGGACAGAAGAACAGATTTCAAATCCCCAACTTGTGGGACACTTTCTCCTGCTTCTACTGGCCTATGGCCAGAAATAGGCTCGAGTGGAAGGTGAGGAAGGAGCTATACCACTCTCGTTAGTGTAATTGGGACAGGAGAAGCAGGAATAGAATGGAAATAGTACACATGTATGCCTATCACCACCAACAAATCTCCATAGTGCTCCTGACCCAGGTCTAGGCAAGGAATCTGATTGGATGAGACCCTGGTTGCTTGAGAACCATGTAAATCTGTGTCCTCCATGAGCCATCCATCATGAGGCACCAGGGAGTTGGGCACAGACTGGCCCTGGGACACTATGCTGCCACCCAGAAGGTGAATACCATAGGCCTGAAACTAAAAGGAGCCCCAGAGCGCTACTCCCACCCCCTTGTCTGTTCAAGGAAACAGAGGTTAAGAAGTTTGTCCAAGGTCCTGGAGGAAGACTTGAGACATCAGAAGTGGGATTTGAATGTATGTCCTCTGCTGCTAGGACAGCCTCACTTTCTACTGTTTTATACTGCCTCCTCCTCTGAGAGAAAAGTCCAACTAGGAGGCAATAAAGCTGAGTCCCGAAATTTAAACAAATCTTCAGCTAGATGCATGCCTCTAAGAGTACTCACCCAGCACCTCCAGCTCCAGCTCCCGAGCATCCTCCCCCGCCCCATTTGAGGCCACACAGTGGTAGATTCCGGCATCTGAGACCTGCACAGACTCAAAGTGGATGGAGCCAGCAGTGCCAATACCATCCTTCCCAGGCAAAGTGACTCCATCTTTGGACCAGCGTAGCTGAGGCTCCGGGTCTCCTGTGGCTATACAAGTCAAGTCCAGGATCTCGCCTGCTAGCACTTTCATCAATGGGGGACCTGACTGGATCTGAGGGGGGACTGAGAGGGAAGCAGGTGGATGTCAAGATTGGGAAGGCGAGATAAGGGGAAACAGCTCTGGATGGAGGATCCCTAACTTACACACACATACACACACACACACACACACACACACACAGCCCATGGCTCACAGAGGCTAGTGCTAGGCTGAAACTGTCACTTCTGGCTTAGCCTCAGGCAATGCCGTATAGACAGTGCCTCCATGCCAGCCCTCAGAGCACCACAGGGAGTGACTGACATAGAGTAGAGAATGTAATAGCCTGAACCCATAGCACCCAGAATGTAGAGCCAGATGAGACCTTATTACCCAGCTAGTTCAATCCTCCCATTCTGCAGAGGACAATATTGATGCCCAGAGAGGGAGAGTGACTTTCTCAAAGATACACAATATGTGGCACAGCTGGTAAAATACTATGTATCTATCTCTTTGTTCCTAATCCAAGGTTTGATCTTCTATAGAAGAGAGCCCCAGGAGATGAGGAAGCCTTCCTAATTTGCCCACCACAATCCCTAGGTCTGATTCTGTCCCAGGTGAGAAAGGACTAGAGTAGGAGAACTCTACAACACAGTATATCCTTGATACCTATCGCCACCCCCAACTTCCCAGGATGGCCCTGTCCCAAGTCTAGGTAAGGGGTCAGGCTGGATGGAGGGATCCCTAGCAGCTTGAGAGCCATGGAATCTGCATTCTGTGAGAGAGGACCAGAGAGATGGGAACAGGCCATCCCTGGCTCTGAAGGGCCCCAGGCACTGGGCCCAAGCTAGAGGACTAGGGGAGTAGCCACCAACTCTAGGGCCAAATGGTGGAGAGACAATGTGATAATTGGTGTCTGTAATCCCAGTACCAGGCAGCTGTCAGCCTCGGTGGCCTAAGATGCTGGGAAGAGTGTTACTCAGCAGCACATGCTTCCATATCCACACATGTGCACCAACACACATTCAGGAAGCCACAAGCAAACAAGTAAAAATCCATCTACAAGCTAGAGTACATACATGGAGGAAAAGGTATGATTCCTCCCCTAGAGGGACATGAGCATAGGTATATGGACATACATACACACACGTACATATCAATATATCGAAATCTGCATATGCGTGAGTTTAGTTTTATATATAATATATATACACATATACAGACACATATCTACATATATGTATATACATACACATCACACACAAGATTATATGGACATATCCCTAGAAAGATAGATGGATAGAAAGACATATGAAGAGGGGAGGAAGGGAGGGAGGGAGCGGGGGGAGAGAGAGAGAGAGAGAGAGAAAGGAGGAGGAGGAAAAGGAGGGGGAGGAGGAAAAAGAAGAGGAGGAGGAGAAGAAGGAGGAGGAAGAAGAGAAGGAGGAGGAGGAGGAGGAGGAGGAGGAGAAGAAGGAGGAGGAGGAGGAAAAGGAGGGGGAGGAGGAAGAGGAGGAGGAAAAGAAGAAGAAAAGAGAGCAGAGGGGAGAGAGAGTGGGAGAGAGAGAGAGAATGGGAATGAAGAGAAACAGTGGAGAGAGGGGAATGCCCAAAGCCAGGACCATGTCATCTGAAAGAGACCCTGAGGGCATCAACCAAGACTGAGGAAAGAGTGCCCATCACCTTCACACCCTCCACTGGGCTCAGCCCCCCATACCTCCTCCTCCCACTTCCAGGTAAAGGGCCCTACCTTGCACCCCAAGGGCATAGCTCTGGGAGGCAGTGCCCGCTGGGTTGGAAGCGGTGCAGGTGTACAGGCCATTGTCCTCTACATTTGTTTCTGCCAGTTTCAGAGAGCCTGAGGGGAGAAGGCTGTGCCTGCTCAGGAGAGAGTAGGAAAGGTGAGCAGATCGTTCTATTAAGACCCTGGCCTCCCCCACCCCCACTCACCCTTCTTTCTCCCAACCTGGCTTTTCCAAATCTAATTTCTCCTTCTAGATCAATCTCAAGTGCCACTTCCTCTATGAATCCCTCCCTGACTTCTCATCTCACAGCACCCTTTCACCCACCCCACCTCCCTTTAATTTGTCCATCAAACACTCAGGAAAGGGGCAGTTAGGTGGCACAGTGCATAGAGTACTAGCCCCAGAATCAAGAGGACTTAAATTCAAATCCAGCCCCAAGCACCTACTAGTTATGTGACCCTGGACAAGTCACTTAACCCCAATTAGAAAAGAAAAACCCAGAGATTCAGAGGTAGCCATGTGACACAATGGAAGAGAGTGGAAGATCTGGGTTCAAATCCCACCTCTGATGCCTAATGCCTGTGTGCCTCTGAACAGGTCATTTAATCCTCCTTGGGTCTCAGTCTCCTTATCTTTAAAATGAGGGGGTTAGACTAGATGACCTCTAAGGTGCTTTCTAGAGCTATGATCCTCATCTAGAACAGGAAGGGGCTTTAGAGGTCATCCCATCCTTCTCTCTAGTTTTACAAATGAGGAAACTGAGGCTGAGAAAGTCTAAGTGACTCACACTGGGTCACACAAGTACTAAGTGCTGGAGACAGGATGTGAACCCAGGTCCTCCTGACTGCTGGTCTAGGATACTATGTACTACATCACCCTCCCTCTTAATTAACTAGACAATGTTCTTAATATATCCCTAATCCACCCACCACAATCCCTATGTTCACGTTTATGTGTGTCTCCTCTCCCTGCTCCTTGCATGTCTTATGCTTTTCTGTTTTTTCACCCCCTTATGGCTCTAAACACAGGACTTGGCACAAAGTAGGTCAGCATCTCACTATACCAATGGATTCATAATCTTCCCCAACAGAATGTAAACTCCATGAGGGCAAGAACTAAGTTTGTGTCTTTTTACCACCAGGAGCTCACATCCCACCTGGGCTATAACAGGTGCTTAATTCGTGCTTGCTGACTGCTTGGGTAATTAATGGTCCTTGTTCTCACTATATAACTGGCCCAACATACATTGCCGCAATGACATCCCTTAAGCCAGAGTAGTTATTTTGTAAATATTTCTTGATTTAGCATCTTCCAGTTAACACAGGGTTAATTTCCTAACTTTCTCTTAACATTTCTACTTCTGTCCCAGCATTCCAGTCACCCAGGGTCCCAGTCTTGGAACTATTGTCAACTTGCCCCTGTTCCTCACCCCGTATGTCCAGTGATTTGTCAAGTTCTAGCCATTCGAGTTACATGATCTCTCACACACAGCTGTCCCCCTCTGTCTGCACACAAGGCCACCACCCCAGCTCAGACCCTCACCCCTCTTGTTGTACTATTATAATAGTGTCCTGATTGGTCTCCCTACATCCAGTGTTTCTCCTCTCCAATCCATCCCCTACACAGTTGCCAAAGTCCTAGTTCCAACACACAATGATCATTTTACTTCCCTGTGGCTTTCTAGTTCCTCTAAGACAGTGGTTCTCAATCTTCCTAATGCCATGACCCTTTAATACAGTTCCTCATGTTGTGGTGATCCCCAACCATAAAATTATTTTCGTTGCTACTTCATAACTGTAATTTTGCTACTGTTATGAAACGTAATGTAAATATCTGATACGCAGGATGTATTTTCATTGTTACAAATTGAACATAACCCACAGGTTGAGAACCACTGTTCTAAGATAAAATACGGAGTGCTCAGTTTGGCTTTTAGAACCCTGTACAGTCTGGCTTCACTCTACCTTTCCAGGCCTCTTCCACATTCCTCCCCCACACACACTCCAAGCGCCAGCCAAGCCAGCCCACTCTCCAGTCCCCGTTCACATTCCATCTCTCCACTCCATGCCTTTGCATCATCTGTCTCCCAAGTCTGTCTTGTTCTCCCTCCCCATCCCTGCCTCTTGGAACCCCGGGCTCCCTCGAAGGCTCAGCTCAAGCACTACCTCCTATAAAAGACGTTTCTTGATTCCCCTAGTTCCCTCCCCTACTCCTGACACTGCTGTTTAGAGAATCATAGGGTCATAGAACTTGAAAGCTGGAAGGGACCTCAATTGACATTTAATCTAACCTATATCTTCAAGGAATCTTCACCATAAAATATACAGCAAGTAGTCTTTCAACCTCTGCTTAAAGGCCTTCACAGAGGAGGAATCCACCCCCTTCTAGAGCAGCCCTTTGACTTTTGCTGAGTTTTAGTTGTTAGAAATTTTTTTTCCTGATGTCAAACCCCTATTTACCCCTTTGTAATGTCTGCCCATTGATTGCTTCCAGTTCTCCCCTCTATGGTCAAACAAAACAAGTGTAATCCTTCTTCCATATGAGAGCCCTAAATACTTGAAGGTAGCTGTCACATTCCCCCAAGGCTTCTCCTCTCCACGCTCCTTCAGCCAGTGTTCAGAGGGCATCCATTCAGGACTCATTGTCATCCCACCCATTCATTTCTGAATGTTCTCCAGCTCATGGGTGTCTTCTTAAACTGTGATGGCCTGAACGAACATAACACTCCCAAGTGTGGCCGGACTAACTGACTTTGCATACGTTTGTCCCTATCTCCTACTCTCCAGAAAAACGTAAGCTCCTCGAGGGTAGAAATTTTTCATTTTCATTCATTCAATAAACAGTTATGAAGCACCTACTACATGCCAGGCATTGTGCTAAGCACTGAGGCTACAAAAAGAGGCAAAAGAGAGTTTCTGCCCTCAAGGGCCCTTAATAAACTGAACTGTACAGTCAGCCAAGCAGCATTTATTAAACACCTGCTGTATGCAGGCACCATGCTAAGCACTGGGAATATAAAGAAAGACAAAAAAATCATGCCCCCACCGAAGCTTATGGTCTAATGGAGAGGAAGGCAAAGGAGTTGCCCACTGAGTAACAGTCACTGGTGGCAATAGGGGTTTAAATTCCCACCTCTATACCTTTGGCTGAGCTGTCTCCCATGTCTGGAATGCACATCTTTCCCCATCTCCACCTCTCAGAAACTTTGGTTTCCTTCAATCGATCTTCAGCTTGGGCTCCATCCCCTACAGGAAGCCTCTCTCCAGTTGTTAGCATTCATTGCCTTCTCACACCAACTTGTATTAATTTATCTACTTATATTTTGTATACCTTAGTAGAATGTAAGCTCCTTGAGGGCAGAGACTTGCTTTCTTTTTTATTAATTGTATCTCCAGAACTTAGCACAGTGCCCTGAACACAGGGAGTGCTTAATAAATTCTTGTTGAATTGAGATCCTTTCTTGGGCCTCTCTGGAAGCTTCCCTTGATGTTGGGGTGGAAAAGCATGTTCTTCTCAAAATTGGTTCCAAGCCTCTGTCCAGGGAGGTGCCCCTGCGACCCAGGCTTCAAAGAGTTGACAATCTTAGTCCTTCTCAGCCAAGCCTAACTATGTACCAGAAAAGATTCTGTCTCCCCTTGGGGGTTTCCACAGACAGACATGAAATCATCCCCAACCACATCTGCTATCCTTCCCTGCATGGAGATCTGGGAATGGGAAGAAAACTGCCTCTGAGAGGAGTGGAGGGGAATGAGGAAGGACATCAAGGCTCGTGTACTTTGGCTCATCTGGGTCTGCCACCTATATGAAGGGAGTGACATCCAATGCAAAGAATGATGGTCTAGAAGTCAGGAGACCTAGATTTTCATGCCGGCTTTAATGCTGATTTAGCTGGTTGGTCCTAGACAAAGCATGTAACCTCTCCAGGCCTTCCCCATCTAGAGGGAACCTGGACAGAAGGCTAGAAGATTTCAACTCAATATAAGAAAGAGCTTTATGATAGTCCGTTAGAATTGGGGAACAATGGAACAGATTGTCTTGGGATATAGAGAGTTCAGTCAGCCAACAAGCATTTATCAAGAACTTCCTATGTGACAGGTGTCATACTAAGGACTGGGGATGCAGAGAAATACCAAAACACAGCTCCTGCCCTCAACAAGCTTACATTAAAACAGAAGAGAAAATATGCAAACAACTCTGTACATACAAAATCACAGAGTGTTTCTGTTGTTCAGTCATGTCTGACTCTTTGTGACCCCATTTGGGGTTTTCTTGGCAGAGATACTGGAGTGGTTTGCCATTTCTTCTCCAGTTCATTTTATAGGTGAGGAAACTGAGGCAAACTGAGGGGTAAGTGACTTGCCCAAGGTCACACAGTTAGGAAGTGTCTGAGGCTGGATTTGAATTCAGGAAGATGAATCTTCCTGACTCCAAGTCCAGCCCTCTATCCACATAGTCATCTAGTTACCTTAATACACATATTAAAGAAGGAAGATAATCTTAGAAAGACAACATGGCATACCTTTTGACCTGGCAATATTGCTTCTAGGGCTATAGTCTAAAGAGATCATAAAGATGGGAAAAGGACCCACATGTACAAAAATATTTATAGCAGCTCTTTTTGTGGCGACCAAGAACTGGAAATTGAGGGGATGCCCATCAGTTGGGGAATGACAGAACAAGTTGTGGTAAATGAATGCAATGGAATACTATTGTGCTATAAGAAACAATAAGCAAGCAGACTTCAGAAAAACTTGGAAAGACTTATATGAACTGATGCTGAGTGAAGCAAGAAGAACCCAGAGAACACTGTACACAGTAACAGCCACAGTGTGTGATGACTGATTTTGACAGACTTAGCCCTTCTCATCGATGCAAGGACCTAAAACAATTCCAAAGGGCTCATGATAGAAAATGCTAGTCAAATCCAGAGAAAGAACTATGGAGTCAGAATGCAGAGTGAAGCAGACTATTTTCTTTTTTGTTTTGTTTTGTTTTCTTTTTCATTGTTTCTCCCATTCTTTATAATTCTTCTATGCAACATAATTAATGTGAAAATGTGTTTAATAGGAATGTATGTATAGAACCTATATCAGATTGTATGCCATCTTGGGGAGGGAAGGGGAGAAAATTTAAAACTTATGGAAGTGAATGTTGAAAACTAAAAGTAAAATAAATTAACTAATAAAAAATAAAATTTAGAATTTCAAAAATTTTAAAAATAAGAGGGTCTGCCTACGTGTTCCTTCCAGCTCTAAATATATGATCATGGCCTCCTCTCACACAGTGATCAGAAGGATAGAGAATGGAAGAACTGATGGGAAAAACTTTTAACAGTAAAATATGCCATTAAAAGTATTTTTAATTAAAAAATAAATACAGTCTTTTACTCTAAATCTGAAGCTATAAGCCCAAGAAAAGATGATACTAGCCCAAAACTACTTTGGGAAGCTAGGCAGTGCCATAGATAGAGAACTCTGGGCCTGGAGTCAAGAAGACCTGAGTTCAAATTTGACCTCATACACTTACTAGCTATGTGACCCTGGGCAAGTAACTTGACACTGTTTACCTCAGTTTCCTCATCTGTAAAATGTAAAGGAAATGGCAAATCACTCCAGTACTCCTGCCAAGAAAACCCCAAATGGGGTCATGAAAAGTCAGACACGACTGAAATGACTGAACAACGACCTCTATTTTAGGTAAGAATAATGCCTCCAGAAGTGGTGTGAGTGGGTGCTCTTGTTATTTGGGCCTACATAAGTTATTCAAACCCACATGAGTCTAGACGTGGCTTGCAGGAAGACAAGAATGTGGATTTCTAGCATCTCTTCCTCCTCCCCTTCTCCAAGGAAGATTTTGATTTCTGTCAGAAAGGGAAGCAGGAGGTTGAAGCCAGACGCTGGCCACTCTGCTCTCCTCAGAGAGGAGGTATCAGGCTAGAATTATATCTATCTGCTCCCTTAAACATTGTTAGTCTAAGCAAAGTAGTTTTTAGGTTCAAGCTATACTATTGAATACTATTCCTTAGGAGGAAAGAAGGACTCTAATCTATCTATCTATCTATCTATCTATCTATCTATCCAAGGCTTGACTTCTCCACCAAATGCCAGTTCCACAATGAACATATATAGCAAATAGCAAATTAAATCCATTTATCCAAACATATAAGAAACAGAAATCAAAGAAAGTATGCATGTGAAACTATATACCAGACAATATAGAGTGAACGAACTCTTCAATTGGGAGTATGATAACTCAGCTTAACCAAGAAAGAGTCTAAGATCTCACTTAAGAGGAAATTCTGCAGTCTCTAGTACAGCAAACTGGGGACAGGGACATGACAGAGATTGCCAGCTCCTCTATATGTTGGCTTCTTCCCAGAGTCTTTCTCTTCTGGGAACTGAAGAGAGGTTGGAAAGATGCAGCTTCTCCATCAAAGCTGGAAGCCAGAACAGCAGGAAGGAAGACAAAATCTCTCTCTCACCAACTCCACCAGCTCCTCAATCAGGTTTGGAGCATCAGTCTCCACCAATAAAAAGCCACCCTATGAACCACGGGTTACATATACATGGAAATGTCTCCCAAGAGACCAAGCAACAGAGTTGGTTACTTTCTGCTTTTGCCCAGCAATGTCCCCTGTCCTGCTGGCTAACCCCTGCACCCTAGTCATCGCTCTGGACCCAAAGTAAGCTCCTGTTACACAACATACATCCCAATACATCCCCCTCTAATTCAAGGGATTCTAGTTCCCCTCTCTAATTTGAGGGAATTAGAGAGAGGAACTAAATTAACTCCAAGGTCCTTTAAATGTTAACATTCTGTATTCTAAACTTATACGTTCTAGCTGAAGTAGGGAACCTGTGACCTCAACCTAAAACCCTCTAGGTCCTCAAGTGTAGTCCAGTGACTGAATCCAACTTCACAGAATAAATCCTTTTACTAAGGGTCTTGTTCTGTGAAGTTTGAATTCAGTCAAAGGGCCACACTTGAGGACCTAGAGGCCCACATGTGACCTTGAGGCCACAGGTTTCCCACCCCTGTTCTAGGGTAATGTCCAGTTCTAACATTCTAGGATTCTATGTTCTAAATTGCTTCTAGAACTAAAATTTTATGTCTTAGAATCATGTGCTCCAAGGTAACTTCTACTTCTAACAGTCTATGTTCTAAAACTCTATGTTCTAAATCATTTCCATTTCAAACGTTCTATCTTTTTAAACTCTATGTTCTAAAGTAACTTCCACTTCTAACATTTTGCATTCTAAAACTCTATGTGCTAGGGTAACTTCTGGCTCTAATAAACTGTATTTGTCTGCCCCTTAGATTGTGAGCTCCTTGAGGTCAGGGACTGTCTCTTGTCCCTTTTCGTATTCCCAGCATTTAGCACAATGCCTAAGACATAGCAGACACTTAATAAATGTTTACTAATTGATTGACATTCTTTGGTCACAGTCGACTCTAACATTCTAGAATCCTATCATTGCTGCCCACTGCAGCTCCATCAGTCACTTGACAGGACCCCTCTAGGGGAACCAGGCCCTGCTTTGGAGACGCGGCAATGAAGCTGGAGAACAGAAGAGAGGCAGGTTGAAACTGGTAACATAGAACCCCTTGTAACTCAGCCTGCTGCTGTTGAAGAATTTCTTATTTCAAAGCTGTCGTGTAATTAGGATGATCATACTCCATCTCTAGAATAACGGGCCAGATGGCAACATGCAGAGAGCAGATGAGAAAACTGAAAGGTTCGAAGGGAATTTCCTGTTTATGACATTCATCAGCGCCTGTCTACCGAGCTCCTCAACATGTTCTCAGCCAAGTATAGAGTCTCGTGAGGGATAAGCCGATATGCCAGCAGACTCTTGCCACAACTGCACTGGGTCCCCCATGTACTGCCCACACCCACAGTGCTTTGGGATATCCCTGCCACACAAGAAGTCTGCTTGGAGAAGATGCTATGTGGCACTGAAGCTGGAGATACAACATCCAGAGAGACATAGGGTATCATGATGAAAAAAAACCCACCTCTCACCGAGGCTGGCCCCATCCCCATCAGAGAGGCAGTGTGGGATAGAGAAAAGAGCAGTAAATTTTAAATCAAAAGCTCTGGGTTTGAATCTTGGTCCTGAGAATTACTAGCTCATGGGGCAGCTAGGTGGCATATTGGATAGAGCACAGGTCCTGGAATCAGGGGGATCTGAGTTCAAATCTGGCCTCAGATACTTAACACTTGCTAGCCATTTGACCTTGGGCAAGTCACTTAACCCCAATTGCCTCCTCCCACCCCCCCAAAATTACTAGCTAGATGACTCTTGGCAAGTCACTTAAGTTCTCTCAGTCTTGGTTTCCTTATCTATAAATAGAGAATCTACCTTGAAGGGTTCTTAGTTATCACTTTGTAAACTGCCAACCACTCTGTAAATATACCATCATCAGTACCTTGCATGTAATAGGCTCTAAATAGGTGCTTGTTGAAATGAATTGGTGAATTGTGTATCACATCTTCTCTTCCACAGCTTCCCAGCATGCATTCTCTGCTCCAGATACATTACAGGTGTATATCTAATATGTACATTATAGTGGACATGGAAGCAAAGACTTAGAGTTGGAGGGGCCCTTAAAGGTCATCTAATCTCAATTTAGAAACAAGGAAACAGGTTTCTAGAGGTTAAGTGACTTGTCCATGGTCACGTAGGTTGTAAGTCACAGAGGTGGAACTTGAACCCAGGCCCTCTACTCCAAAGCCAGGACTCTTTTTATTGCACCATCATGTCTCCCTATACATGCAGAGAGGAGAAAGTGAAGCTGGTGGCCTTGCACAGACTCCCTCATTCAAATCAAGGTCAATTGCAAGTCATGTCATCATCTCCCTGATGCCACAGTCCTCTTAGAGAACAAAGGACAAACACAACAGCACCAACATGCCAGACTCATTCTTGCCTCTACTCATTTGCTCAGGCTGTTACCCCCATACGAAATGATATCCCCCAATCCTTTCTGTTCAATTGGACCTATCATTCAAGCCTCAGCTCAAATTCCACCTTCTGTACAAAGTCTCCTCCAACCACTCTGATCTTACAAGGATCTTTCCCTTGTTCAAATTTCCTGAGATCTTGAGTGCCTACATTGAACAAAATAGATTGACAGTTGTTTGTAATAATTTTAAGAGTGTGTCTGTCTTGCCTCCCCAGCTAGAAGGGAAACTCTTTAAGGGCAGAGACTGTCTCCCCTTCAGTACCAAGCACAGGGTTGGACTATAGTAGGCACACAATGAAAACTTACTGATAGACAGAAGCAGGGATGAGTCATTCCCATGGAGTACCAATGCCACGGACTGATCATGGATGGAGATGCAAGTATGCAGGAAGAGGCATAAAGCCAAACAACTCTTCAGGACACAGGCCCTTTGGGGGACTGGAGACTCCTTGCTGTCCTTTAGCAAGCCCACACGCACATCCCAACTTTGGGGAAGTGGACTTGCAGAGACAGTGGGAGGAGGCCATTCTTCATGGAAAGAAAATAAAAGCCCGAAGGAAAAGCCCTATTTTTTTTTTTTGAGAGGCTGAACAGGGGTGTCAGATCAGAGATAGTCAGCAAATCTCTGATCAGGACCAAGAGCCACAAGCTCCTTTGACAGGCCACCCTAGTCAAAGATCCTAATCCTATCAATTACTTCCACTCTCTAACCCAACAGTGGGGTACCTGTGGCCTCCAGGCCACATGTGGCCCTCTAGGTTCTCAAATGCGCCCCTTTGACCAAATCCAAACTTCACAAAACAAATAAATTAATAAAGAGGATCTGTTCTGTGAAGTTTGGATTCAGTCAAAGGGCCACACTTAAGGACCTAGAGGGCCACATGTGGCCTGGAAGCCACAGGTTCCCCACCCCTGCTCTAACCCAAAAAAATCAGGGATGAAGGTTGGGAGGGAAAAATTCAAAGATTACACAGTGTGAAATCAACCATATGAATGACATCCCCTTAGCCAGAAAAAGTATATCGTCCCTTTGCAGAGGACTGACAATTTGTAAGTGTTGAGGCCTCATGGAAAAGAGCCACAGTCATCGACTGGCTTCATTTAGTGCACTTAAATGTGCCTGGGCTAGGGTGTCGAAGCCTCCCTCATGGAAAGGGACACATTTGTCTTTCAAAGGCAAGTCTTCTATCTCAGTCTGAACCATGTAGCACAAAGGACACGGGCTCACTTGAGAGTTAGGAAATCTGGCTCCTAGTCTGGTCCCTAACACTGTATGAATATTATTCACTAGACCACCTAGTCGCCTCTTGGCCAAGTCACTTTTATTTTCCAGGCCTCTGAAAAATGAGGAAGCTGAACTAGATGGTCTCTGATTTGAACCAGGAAGAATCCGTGTTCTTACCTTTCAGGTTTGAAGGTCCATTTGATTTAATGCACCAAGCATTTACTAAGTAACTGCTCTGTTACTTACATTCTACAATGTCAAAGCTATATCTAAATGACCTCTAAGGTTCCTTCCAACTCTGGTTCATCTGTGAAACTTCCCGTGAAGCTGCTCATTAACCCACCTTCAAACCCCAAACCTGAGCCCAGGGAGACAATGCCAACCTGTTCTTTGAAGGAACTGGCCTTCTGAAGCTTTGTTCACCACATTGTTCTTTGGGCAAGTGCCTAGGAAGTCTGAGGGGAGTGAATGCCCACCCATACATTGTGATATTGGATCACAGTTGGTTTGTGTCCACTTTCACCTTCAGTGTTATTCCAAGTACCTGGAATTACCTCAGTTTCCCCTTCTGAGGAGATACCATATGTTGACTATTATCCTAGAATTGTAGAACTTGGAGAGTTATCCCATCTATTTGCTGTACAGCAAAAATAAAAAGTGCTTATCCAGTTTCGGATTGAACGTCTTTAGTGATAGGGAGCTTACTACCTTTTCCCAAGGCTATCCATTCCATTTTTGGATAGCTTTAATTGTTAGCAATTTGTCTAACCATTCAGCTCATGCTGGGCTGAGGTTTACTGCCCATTTGGTCTTAGAATAGAAAGCAGAAGACACCAAAATTGAATTTTAAAGCTAGAATGAATCTTAGAACTCTATCCTGCAATGAGGGATCTCATAAATGATACCCAAGGCAGTTAAAAGATTTGTCAAGGGTCATATTACTACAGCAAAACTGGGGCTGGAACCTGCATCAGCTGTCTTCCAAGTCTTTCTCTTTCTACTCAGCTCCACCTCCTCTCTTTGCTAACCCATCTTCTAGGAAAGACTTTACTCTAAAAAAGGCAGAGCTCAAGCCCTGTCACCAACAGGTTTTCCCCAATATGCCTCCAAGTACTCTGTGCCTTGTAGATGGTTCAACAAATGCTTGCTAACAGCTGGTCATGAGAACACTTGGCAAGACGTGGAATGTAAAAGCCAACAAGACTGGCTTCCTCTGTATGCCTTTCTTTCCCTTACCTCTCTGTCAGCCCCTGACTTGCTCCATCAGACTGACCCTTACTTTCCTTGCAGGGGACCTTTCAAATAGAATCACCCTTGCTCCTGGCCTGGAGCCAAAGCCTCCCACAACTGATGACCACAAGGTTCTCCAGGGATAAGGAGGGAACGTGTTGACACCTAGAGCTCTGCCTCCTCCCACTATCACCCAAGTGGTACCCAGGCAGAGGAAAAAACCAGAGGCAAGAGAGAGAAAGAGACAAGACCCATCCTCTGTGTTCTCTCACCATCCTGCCTGACAACTCCCCTCCCTCCCAGTTTGGATTGCTTTGGGTTTGGCTATGTTTGGAAGTTTGGCTGGGATGAACAGGGAGCAGGGGTGGGAGCCAGGAGCCCTCACAGCTGTGTGGCCCCACATCCGCATTACAAACAAACACTGTCTCCTGGTAACAGCAATTCATTCCAGCATCCCAGGCACAGAATCACAAAATGGAAGAGCTGGAAAGAATCTTCGAGACCATCTGGTCCAAGCCCCTTGCTTTACATTTGAGGACATTGAGGCCTAGGCAAGTGCCTGTCCAAGGTCATACAGTTAGCTTCTGGCAGTGCCAAGATTAGAACTCATCCCTACTGATTCCCCCCATCCCCAGTCCAGTGTTCTTTCCATCACACCACATAGCTCATTTAATACCATGTCAGAAAAGTTTACAGGCTGACTTCTGAGGTAAAAGATGCAAAGCATATGCAAAATCATACATAGGACAGCCACCAACACCTCCTCATTCCTCTCAAGAAGACTCCTCTCTTCCCTGAAGCCTTCCTCACCTAATGATTCAGTTCATAGTAACATGACCCTTCTGGGAGAGCCCTCCAATTGTCTGGACCTTCTTTCAAACCTTTAATACTTTTTGGAGCCACAGCTACACCCATGTGGGTCTGCCCTCCACGAGCACAGATGACATCTTGGTAGATGGTCTCTATGAATTTTGATGCCCCAAAACCCAGCCCCCCTGAAGCTAATCTGGTGACAAATCAGATATAGAGTCTTATTGGACCCATCCTTGAAGCCTTTCCAGCTTGGGAGGGCCTTGCCGGTCTTGAGCTCAACTGTCACAGCCTTCAAGAAGGCAGGGTCATTTTCATGCCATGAGAAGGAACATACCATCTGCATCCTACGTCATAAACTAGGAATCACAGATTATCAGTGGCGGATGGTGCCTTAAAGAAGATCTAATCCAACCCTCTCATTTTACAGAGCAGGGGACTGAGGCCCAGAGTGGGGCAATGGCTTACAGTCATATTGGTGGTAGATCTGGAACAAGAGACAGAGGCAGTTCAGGCGGCATGATAGATACTGTTGGACTTAGAGTCAGGAAAACCTGAATCCTGCCTCAGACATTTAGCAGTGGTGTGACCCTGGGCAAGCATTAAACCTCCCTCAGCCTCAATTTCCCCATTTGCAAAGTGGGGATGATAACTGCAAGGACCTCACAGCACTATTGGAAGATCAAATGCGGTAACATATGTAAGGCGCTTTGCAAACCTTAAGCCGCTATGTATTATACATTGTTCTCTCATCATCCTGTGCCCTCCCAGAGTCGGGACTGTCTTTTAAGCTTCTCCCTTATTATACACAGTAGCAGGGCAGAGGATAGATGCTTAAGAAAAACTCTTTGATAACTGAATTTTGAGTCAACAACTCACACATTTTCTTCTTTCCTTTTTTCTACCTTAATCAGCATTGCTGTCCTTACTTTAGCAGAGTAAACTGAATTACCACAGAGACTCAGATAGGTAACTTAATATAGCTAATCAATGTAGTCACACATGGGCATCTGGGGCAGCCAGGTGACCAAGCAGATAAAGTACCAAGCCTGGAGTCAGGGGGACTCATCTTCCTGAGTTCAAATCTGGCCTCAGACACTTAGCTGTACAACCCTAGATAAATCGCTTAACCCTGTTTGCCTCAGTTTCTTCATCTGTAAAATGAGCTGGAGAAGGAAGTGGCAAACCACTCCAGTATCTTTGCCAAGAAAACCCCAAATGGGGTTACAAAGTCGGACCCAGCTGAAAATGACTGAACCACACAGTAATCTATGACTCGCTTTAGAGAAGGTGCTTTTTTTTGCAAGGGGGTGGAGGGGAGAGGGGAGTATAAAAGAAGAAGAGAAATATGGGGAAGGCAACTTGAATGAAAATGCAAACAGGGAAAGGAGGCCAAACTGGAAGACAGAAGTCCTAAGTTCTAAAACTTTCTCCACTATTAATTCACTAATTAATCACTAAATTAATTCACTGATCTCACTGACCTTAAGGAATTTGTCCACCTTTCCATGTTTCTATTTCTTCCTTTCTGAAATGCTCTACCTAGAGTTCCCTGCTTGCTGTGCCCCTACCCCCATTCCCAAGGGTTTTTTTTTTTTTAGAAATTCAGAAAGATGGCACCTGCCCAGGGTAGGAGGAGACATCGTTACATCTGGTCTTTTAAATGTGCCATAGCAAAAGCATCTTGAAGCCAGTTGGCTGAGACTCTAAGGGATAAAAGAGTGGGCAAGCCATAATAACAAAAGAAAGTGCTGATGCAACTATATTAAAAGGGGAAGGGGAAGAGAAAAGCCTCAAGATCTCAGAGATAATGACTTTCTGGGACAGCAGATCTGCCAAAACTTTGTGTCAAAGAATCAGAACTGGCCAACAGGGTAAGGCACATTATGGGAGAGGAGGGGGGAAAGGAGGGAGAAATGAGGGATGGAAAAACAAGGAAAATTTGAGTCTACTGAGTTTGTATGAAGCCAATTTACAATCAATTTCATGTTTGGGAAAGTGTTCTTTGTTTGGTAAAAGGGATAGAAAACGCACAAGATGTAAGTACCTTTGAATGAACTGAAATGAAAAACCAAGGAAGGGATGAGAGAATGGATGGGAAGGTGCTTTGAGAAGCACAGTATAAATGTGAGAGGTTTTTTATTGGATGGGAAATAATGTTCTAGGCTGGCAAAAGGAATAGGAATCTTTTTCTTTATCTAGGCAAAACTCAATGAACCAAGAAAGATAAACTAAGCATGCCAGAGGTGGAGGGGGCAGGAGGGAGGAACGGGATGGAATTCTGACATTGCAGAGCTGTCCATACCAATTTTATGATTCCTGACAGATCTATTAACGCATCAGAAGGAGGAAGAATGAACAAATTTGATTGTTGGTTCCATGTTTCAGACCCAGTTAATAACAGGCCATTAAAAGGGTTCTGGCCCCAGCTACTAGTCCAGCTGAAGACTGAGCAGGAAGCTCAGAGTGAAGGGGAGCCTCCTTTGGGGACAAGGATGGGCACATCTCCTTCTCCCCCACTCCCATCATTTCCCAGTTGTGTGTAAGCTACCCCTTTCCAACCCTGCCAGCTACCTTGGAGTTGCAATGACACCACTAGCTAAGAATGTACTAAAAGCCAGATGCGTTTGGAGGGGTGGGGGTGGAGAGTAGAAAAAAAGCATGATGTTCCCTCCCACCCCCTCCTCCACATGTAAGCTGGCAGGCAGACCCCCAGCTGTTTTCAGGAGTATATGTGCTCAGGCTCAAAGCATTGGAAAGGCCCTCGAAAGCAGATGTTCCAGGGAGACAGATGTTCAAATGATCAAGGAAGCAGGGGGCTGGCAGGGCCACTGCAACCCCTTCTTGTCTGGTTTCTTTCAAAGACCTTGCCAGTGACTGATATCATCATGCTGGGGTTATGGCCTCTCCCTAAAGAGGCCACTGACCCTTTCCAGCCCCCTCAACCACAAAGCCAAAGGATCAACAAGTGACTTTTCACAGCCAGAGAAAGGCTGTCCCCCACAAATCCACCCCCAGAGCCAAGAAGCCAGTCTAAGTTTCATCAAGAGAATCAGGAACACAGCAGAGCTGAAGCTCTTGGAGGTACGGGCAGGGAAGATCTTTGGCTCTGAGAAAAACCACAGACCTGGGTCCTAATGGTGAATGATGGACAGGTAGAGAAGGCAGCAGTGCAGAGCAAGGACGGCAGACCAACTGGGTCAGTTTGCTCTCTCCAATGACCTAGCCTTACCCCTTCATTGGCCCTGCAAGAGGAACCTAAAATATCATTCATCAGTAAAGAAACTACATTAACACTGGCAGAGATAAGCCAGAATAACAGATAATCTGAAAGCATTTTCCATTGTGTGCATCACAAAAATCTCATGGGAGTAAGTTGCTATTTTGCAATAGAGTTGTTTTCCATAGGCATGTTTTACCAGAATTAGGGAATCAATGGAATAAGGATCTTTAAGGATCTGGAGGCAGAATGAGTTTGCACCCTCTGGGTTACAAATTGTCCAATGGCCGGGGCAGCTAGGTGGCTCAGTGGATAGAGTGCTGAGCCTGGAATCAGGAAGACTTTCTGGGTTCAAATCCAGCCCCAGATACTTACTAGCTGTATGACTCTGCACACGTCACTTAACCCTGTTTGCCTCAATTTCCACATCTGACAAATGAGCTGGAAAAGGAAATGGCAAAACACTCCAGTATCTTTGCCCAGAATACCCCAAATGGGGTCACCAAGAGTCTGGCACGACTGAAATGACTGAACAACAATAACAACAACAAGGGCAAGGCGGCTCAAGATGTGAGCAGAGTAGAAAGAGGAAATTACCCTGATACTAAATATCCACCAGGGGTAATCTTAAAACAGATAATCTGCAAGCGGATGTTGGAAAATCAGCCACACTTCCAGAGCCATCTGGGGCCATGTCATGCCAAGGAGAGGGCTTTACTCGCTTGTTATTCATGAACCTATTCATGAACCCCTTCTCTCTATTGAAATCGAGATTGTCCACAGACACATCGTATGTGTGATGACCAGCCTTGACAAACTGGACTCTTCTCAGCAACGCACTGCTATAAGACAACTCTGAAAGTCTCAGGATGGAAGGAGATATCTACATTCAGAGAAAGATCTAGAAAGAACAGAGTTTAAATGGAGACTGAAGCAATCTACATGCTATCATTCTTTTTCATGTTTGGTTTTGTTTCTTCTTTCGCATTGTTCACTCCATGGGTTACAACCCTTCCATACAACCAGACTAATGTCCAGTGTGAAAGTATTTGCAGATCCTATACTTGATTGCATGCCACCATGGGGGGCGAGGAAGGGAGGGAAGAAAATTTGAAACTCAAGGGATTGTGCAACTGAATCTTGTAAACTAAAAGTAAATAAACAAGTCAATAAAATCCCAATCCTTTCAGGAAAAAAAAGAAAAGAAACTGAGATTGTCCCACATGATCCCTTCCTTAAACTCTACCTTCTTGTACATGTTTCCACCCCTCTGACCTTGCTTTCTCTGAATTTCCAGCCCAGGGAAGCACTAGTTACTAGCCATGCTGGATGTGCCAGTCCAGGAACATTCCTATCCCTCTGCCCCCTTCCCATGCAAAGTCACAGGATTGGTTACCTGTCTGTGATGGGTGGCAGGAGTTGGGAGTCCTTTGTCCAAGTGACCAGTGGGGTTGGAGAACCTTGGGCTTCACATTGGAGGGTCAGCTCCTCCCCAGACATGGCAGTAATTGTCACTGGTCCATCTGAGCCAAGTGACTCATTCCTAATGATCCTGGGTTTAGCTAATGGTAGAAATAAGTAGCAGTGTTTGTAAGATTGGGGAAGAAAGGAGCAGGTGAGAAGAAACAACCCAGGATGGTTCTTGAGGAAACAGAAGCTCTTGAGAGTAAAACCTAGTGGGCCCAGAAATTTCTTATGATGGGATAATTGCAGAGATCCTGGCAATAAACAGTATTTTTCCCAACCCATCTCAAACCCAACTAAGGATTCTTAGTCCACTGATATCTAATATGGTAACATCAGAGTTTCTTTGCATAAACTCTAAGGAATAATCTAAGTTACATGATATCTAGTCATGTAGTTACTTGAAATGAGAGTGCCATAACATGGGGAAGAAAAACTTTGTTGTGATACAGAGATTGTTGCTGAAATGATGGACAGAGCCCCTTAGCGGATCTGAGATCAGATTAGTGCAATCTGAATTACTTCTATTACTAAGAAAAACAAAAAGAAGCATCCTAGTTTCTGTTCTGTCTACTCCAAAAGAGCACAAAGAGCATGCCATTTCTTTAAAATTTCAGCAACTGAAAACCCATAGCTGGGTTGGGTTTTTAGGTCAACTGGGAAAAAATTAATTTGGTCCTTTATAGGCCTATAACCCATTCATTATAACTAAACCATCCTGGTTGTGGATTCCGTAGTAGGTGTCACCCTCAAGAGTACCCTGAGAGCTAGCCCCATGGTGCCTAGTACAGGACTCTGGGTACTATGGAGACTTGGTTTACCAAAGGGAAGAATTTAGAATCCTAAAAGGTAGCTTCCTAGGGTTCCAAGAAGGGATTTGGGATCATGAGTCCTAGGATCAGAGGGAAGACCAAGACTGGGAGGATTTTCCCATCTATACTCCTACTATCACACTGGAACTGTCCCTATGCTATACACAACTCATTTTCCTAGAGCCTGTAGGGTACAGCCACTTACTGTTCACAGAGAGCTGGATCTCCTGACTGGAAATGCCCAATGAGTTGGTAGCAGTACAGACATAGGTCCCTGAATCTTGGGCAGTTGGTTGAGGAATGTACAGGCTGCCTTCCTTGAGCACTTGGTAATGGGAACCCCGGGAGGACAAGGCATTTGTTTCCTAAAAGCAAAAGGGATCAATAATACCAGCATGATGTTGGGAAATGGAACCCCAATTCCCCAGGCACTTTATGCCCCTCCCAGCACAGCACCCTGAGCATCACCCTCATCTCTCTTCTAGGAGAATGAAAGTTTCTTGAGAGAAGGGATTGGTCTGGTTTTGTCTTTTTACAACTATTACTTGGCACGGTGCCTGGCAGGTAAGTTGTCCCTAAAAAATGCCTGCTGTTGGGGTGCCTAGGTGGCACAGTGAATAGAGCAACCAGCCCTGGATTCAGGAGGACCTGAGCTCAAATCTGGCCTCAGACACTTAATACTTACTAGCTGTGTGACCTTGGGCAAGTCACTTAATCCCAACTGCCCAGCCTTCCCCCCTCTAAAATGCAAAAAAAAAAAAAAATGCCTGCTGCATTGGTTGAATTTAATCACAGGATTTAGAGATGGAATGTAGTGCAGCAATACTTCTGTACAACTCCATCCTCTTCCAGAAAAGAAAACTGAAACCAGAGAGATTAAGTGACTATAACAACAATAGCAACTAACTTTTATATAGCACTTACTATCTATGTGCCAGGCACTGTGCTAAGTGCTTCTCAATTATCATCTCATCTGATCTTCAGAACAATCCTGGGAGACAGGTGCTATTCTCCCCATTTTATAGTTGAGGAAACTGAGGCAAACAGTGGTTAACTTGACTTGCCTAACATCACTCAGTTATTAAGGGTCTGAGGCTGGATTCAAACTCAGGTCTTCCTGCTTCCAGGCCCAGTGTTCTATCTATTGCACCACCCAGCTGCCCAGCTGACTTGCCCCTCATTTGGTCACCGCAAGTACATGAGGGGGTATTGATTACAGCTCCCTTGCTTACGACTTCTGATCTTTTCTCGCTATATAAGGCAAACAGATTTGCACCTACCTTCCTCCAGGTGATGTCGGGAGGGGGAACTCCCCTTGAGACACAGGGAAGAGAGAAGGGAACACCCTCATTGGTGACGTAGTGAGAAGCAGCAGGCTGGATGCTGGGCAACACTATCAAAGAAAAGAGCCGCTATCAATGAGGGAGACTTCAGCTCCTCCATCATTCCCAGCTAGGATTTTCCTGACACTGTTTGTCAGCTTCTACAAATGCAGCCACAACTGTCCCTGCTCCTGACACGGGCAGCCTAGAGTTTATTGCCAATGAAGCCTTCACCTTGCTTCACGGCTGAAACAACTCAACAACTGGGATCACAGAGCTAGGAATGGTCTGAGTTGTTCAGTCATGTCTGACTCTTTGTGACCCCATTTGGGGTTTTCTTGACAAAGATACTGGAGTGGTTTGCCATGTCCTTCTCCAGCTTATTTTACAGATGAGGAAACTGAGGCAAACAGGGGTAAGTGACTTGCCCAGGGTCATACAGCTAGTCTGAGACTGGATTTGAACTCAGGTTTTCCTGTCTCCAGGCCCAGCACTCTATCCACTGCCCTCAACAGTCTGAGACAGGATTCTAATTGAGGTTTCCCTGACTCCAAGTTCAGCACCCTATAGGACTCACTACCTGGCTGCCTTGCAAGATCAAGCAGACCCGACCTGAGCGCAATACTCAGGCGTTGCTGCCGACAACATGGAGTCACATGTCACTCTTGTGACCCCTTGACATTAGGAGAAGATGGCAGTGGCTGCTTCTCCATCTCCCTGGCTGGCAGAAGTAGCAGTAGCATTAGGAAAGGGGGGAAAGGGAGATGTAGTCAGGAGCAGCAGGGTGGGAGGAGGGATTCTCCTCAACCCAACACCTCCTTCTGCAGCTACACTGATTGCATGAAATCAGTTATAGTAAAGAGGATCCCATTCTGTGCTGGGGCAAGTCTGGTCCTGGCCCACCCTACCCCCCACGCCCAGACTCCTCACCTTGGACAGCCAGCTCAATGTCCTGGCGCTGAGAACCCATTGTATTTGTGACCACACAGCTATAGTTCCCCACATCCTCTTGCAAGGCTCGGTCAATGTGGAAACTGCCATCACTTCGGATGGAATGGCGGCCATCCAGCTGTGGCTGACAGGGATAAGCACCAGATGAAAGAGCTGCTCTGCCACTCAGTCCTGCCAGCCTGGCCTAGAGTCTGCAGAGTGGCTCACTGATGGGGAGAAGAGCCTAAAACTAGAAAGCTCCCATCACCATGTTTTGCATAGGCTGTCCCCCTTGCCTGGTGTGCCCTCTCCTCACCTCTGCCTCTTAGAATCGATAATTTCCTTCAAAACACAGCTCAAGTGTCGCTTTCTCCATAAGACCTACCCTGCCTCCCTACAGTCATCCAGCTGCAAATGTCTCCCTTGCAAAATTACTTTATATTTATATTTTACAAATAAAAATATACTTGCAAAATGTCTCCCTTTCAAAATTACTTCGTAGTTGTATATTATACATAAATATCTACTTCTATGCTGTATAGGCTTTTTGTGTGTGTGTTGTTTTCTGTGATAGAATGTAAGCTCTCTGAGGGCAAGGGCTGCTTCTCTTTTGTCTTCCTGTCCCCAGGGCCTGGAACATTGGAGGACCTTAATAATGCTTGTTGATTGATCGATTGAGGTCCCTTCCAGCTCTAAATTCAATGATCCCAAGAAGAATGGAAGAAAGGGTTAGATTGGTAAGTATTTAATAAGCACCTACTATGTCTCTGGCAGTGTGGGAGATATAAAATAAGCAGGGGGGAGTGGTCTCTGCCCATTAGGAGTTTTCCTTCTAATTGATGGAGATGATATATACACATAAAAGTAGGAGGATGAGAGAGGGCAGTAGAGGAGATAGTTCAAAGACAGGTGGATTTGGTGACAGATAAGACCAGGGACAGAGCAATTCTCCCTCTCCTTAAGCCTCCTGGGCCAGGGCTTTCCTCCTCCCCTAGTACTTACAGCTTGGCCATCCTTCAGCCAGTACCGCTGAGGAAAAGGCTTCCCAGCCAGGATGACACAGGGCAGGGACACGGGCTGCCCCTCCAGGACTCGCACCACGGGGGCACTGCTAGCAATCTGAGGGGGCTCTGTAGGGGGAAGAGAAGGCGCCCGTTGCATTAACCTCCCTCCTCCCAAAAGGAGAACTGTCACCAGTTCTCCTTGTGGGTGCCTTCAGGGGCTCCACACCCACACCCTGAATCTTTCCTCCTCCAAATCACCCATCTTTCGCTTCTAGAACCACCAGATACATCAGTATGGGGGCACCCAAAGAGTCAAATGGGACACAGGGAAAGTCCCCAGGTAACAAGGATGAGAAACATGTCCTTGAATATTCTCATCCATGTCCATGTACATCTTTCCAGCATCCTCACTAATCAGCAGGTTGCACATCTTTCCCCAGGATGAGGAGGAGGAAAATTGCCCCCTTGATGTGCTCAGGGGATGATTGAGTTTCTCTATGACAGTGCTGTAACACAAGAAAACACATTCCCCACTCCCCCAAAAGTAATTCTCTTAAAGCAAACCATGGCCAATGACTGTGAGCTGGACTTCTGCCTGGACCTTGCCAAAAGCATTGTGAGCTTCACAGATGTACAATCCCTGGTCTTCTGGGGTCACATCTGAAAGGGAAGAAAGCCATTCTAAATAAAAACACATCAAATTCCCAACCCTACCAGATGAATACCCCTTCGTTATGAGGGATGCATCCTTACACAGAAAGGAAAGAGGGAAGGGGAAGGGGAAGGAGAAAAGGGAAGGGAGAGAAAGGGAAGGAAGGGAAGAGGAGAGAAGAAAGGAATAAAGGAAAAGAAGGGAAGAGAAGAAAGGAACAAAAGGAAGAAGGGAGTGAAAGGAAAGAAGGGAGAGATGAAGGGAAGAACGAAGAAGGGAAGGGAATAAGAGAAGGGAGTAAGGGAATGAAAGGAAGGGAAGGAAGAGAGGGAGGGAGAAAGGAAAGGGAGAAGGGAAGAAGAAAAGAAGGAAGGAGGGAGGGAGTGAAGGAAATAAGCATTTGTTAAGACCTACTACGTGCTAGGAATTGTGCTAAGCACTTTACAAATATTATCTTATTTGATCCTTAAAACAATCCTGGGAGGTAGGTGCTGTTATTATACCCATTTTACAGAAAAGGAGACTGAAGCAGACTGAGGTTAAGTGACTGGCTCAGGGTCACACAGTAAGCATCCAAGGCCTTGCTGTACCATTTCACTTCCCAGGAGTTTTTCTGAAAAAGATCTGGGAGGTTTGCTGGCCGGCAAGCTCAGCGGAAGTCATCAGGGTGAGGTAGAAGTCCCAAAAACTCAGGCGATAAATCCCATCATGCCTAGAAAGTTATTCCCCAGCGAGGCAGGTACCAGCCCTTCTCTGATATTTGTCTCACACCACATCTAGGGCTGGGCATCCCAGGGCTTAGGAAAGATATGGATAAGCTGGCAGGTGTCCAGAAGAAGGAAACCAGCCTTGAGGCTACAGCACAGGAGGAGCAGCTGAAAGAACTGGGAGTGTAAGGCCTGGAGAAGGGGAGACTCAGGGGGAGTGTGCCAACCACCTTGATGGGCTCTCATGGGAAAGAAGGATGAACCTTGTTCTGTTTGGTCCCAGAAGGCAAAACCAGGAGCAACAAGTGTACATCACAAAAAAAAGCAAATTTAGAATTGATATCAGGAAAAGCTTTCTAATGATGAGAGCTATTTGAAAGTAAAATAGGCTGTCCAGAGAGGCAGTAGGTTCCTGGGTACAGGAGGCCTTGAGTAGAGGCTGGGAGGCTACTTCTCCGTGTATTATAGGGAAAGACTCCTTTTGTGGATGTGTTGGGATGGATGACCACTGAAGTGGTCATTCCAGCGTCCCAATTCTGTGATGGGGAGATCGACAAATGACAGCAGGGTCATAGAGAAGGGCCTTCTGGGTAACTCCCTGCAGGTGCTAACACATACCCCCACCTTGCATTAGAAGAAACACTTCCACAGAGCCCCACCATAGCTATATGTTCCTGAGTTGGGGAAAGTGGGAGCTGAAGTGAAAATAAGACAGAAAAAAAAAAGGAGAGAGACTTGTATATAGGGACAACGGACCAAGGAGATGGCATGAAAAGGAGTGTCCATTTTTTGTAGCAGCAGGCAGTTAGCTGGTATTTGGGATGGGGGTTTTTCAAGGAAGATCTTTTTTTTACAAGAGGCTTATAGTATTGAACATTCATTCATTCAAACAGTTATTAAATCTATTAAGGGGCAGCTAACTGTCACAGTGGATAGAGCACCAAGTCTGAATTCAGGAAGACCTGAGTTCAAATCTTGCCTCAGGCACTAATTAGGTGGGTGACCCTGGGCAAGTCACTTAACCTTCTTTGCCTCAGTTTCCTCATGTGTAAAATGAGCTAGAGAAGGAAATAGCAAACCACTTCTTCGCTAAGAAAACCCCAAATGGGGTCACAGATTGTTGTCACTTAGCATTACGTTAAATGCTCAGGAGATGGGGGAGAGGACATATAAAGTAGTTAAGAATCAGGCCCTGCCCTCAAGCAGTTTATAATCTAACAGAGAAATAAGAAAAAACACAACCAGTATCTCTCCAGCCCAAATACACACTACTCTTCCTTTTTCCACCTCAGAGAGTATACTGCTATAGATTCCAGCAAACACGATTCTGCTCAAATATACTATATGATCATATATACTATATACAGCTACATACACAGCACCATCTGTAAAAATTAGGAAAATAGGGGCAGCTAGGTGGCACAGTGAATATAACACTGGCCCTGCAGTCAGGAAGACCTGAGTTCAAATCCAACCTCAGACTCTTAACACAAGAACTAGCCGTGTGGCCTTGGGCAAGTCACTTAACCCCAATTGCCCTCCAAAAAAAAATAAGCAAAAAAAAAAAATTACAAAAATAACAGCAGCTACTTCCCAGGGTTGTTGTGAGAATCAAATGTAATAATAATAATAAAATATACATATTTAATATATCTAACAATTATTTATAATATAATTTATCATTATATTTGTAATTTAAAATAAATTTAATGTATAAATAAAGAAATAATAATATTAATATGTGCTTAGCGTAGTGCCTGGCACACAGCAAGGAAGCACTTGTACTGTATAAATATTAGCCATTATTATGATGTGTGCGTGTGTGTTTCTGTTCATACAGTCTCTCCCATACCACGCTCCCTATGTCCTTCCAGACTATAGATGATGCTACATCATCAAGACCAGCTGTAAACCTAAGGGGGTCTGGGAACTGGCCTTCCTGTCGTCTTGGGACACAAATAGGGACCTCGAGCTTCCCCTGAAACAGTGGCCCCACAAACTTGTTTCTCTAACACTTCAACTATATTTCCATATAATTGGCTTCATGTATTTTATTTTATGCATTTACAAACATTATCGGGGCAGCTAGGTGGAGCAGTGAATAGAGCGCCGGCCCTGAAGTCAGGAGGACCTGAGTTCAAATCCAGCCTCAGACACTTAACACTTACCAGCCGTATGACCTTGGGCAAGTCACTTAACCCCAATTGCCCAGCCTTCCCCCCTCCAAAAAGGAAAAAAAAAATTATTCTGAGGAGGGGCCAATGGGCTTCACCAGACTTCCCAACGGGTCCATGACACCAAAAAGGTTAGGAAACCTGCCCTAAAGTCTCTTACTCTCCAGGAACAGCACTCCTGCCTCCAGTTGTCTGGCCCGACTTCCCTGCACAGGGTGAGCTGGCACTGGTTTTCCATCTGCTCGGGCCCAGGTGACTCTCAGGCCAGGGTGCCCCTCTGCTTGGCATGCCAGGATAGCATTCTTCCCCATCTCCACCACCATGTTCCGAGGTGACTGTACCAGCCGAGGAGCATCTGCAAGGAAGAAACTGCAGCCAATCAGTTCAAGGAAATGGAACCACCCGCAATCTGGGCCTTTCCACCCTGAGCCTCAGAATTAGCCTTTTAAACTTTTACAGCCTCACCCCAAAGAAAAATAAAAATTACAAAGAGAATAGCTTCTCCCACCCACAATTTAATTAAATGGCTTAAGGAGCCCAAACCTGGACCTGGCTCTAATCCATCCCGTTGTCATCATAATAAGTGTATACAAGGATGAAAGCTGAAGACAAAGGACTCCTCCTCGGACCTGTCCCAGGGGTGGTTTCCCAGACTGTGGCGGGCCTTGGTCTGCCCTGTCTCTGCAGTAGGGGCTATGCTACCTCCCTTGACTGTTCTGGGTCCTCAAAGGGAATACATTATTGTGTCTCTATGTGTTAAAACCCTTGCATTCAAAGGCATTTTAGCAGTTCCAACTACAGTGATTACATAATTGTTGGCTGGGTGTCCCACATTCAATAAAGGCTCACAGAAGGGCTTGGGGCTTAACCTCATGGCCTCGACTTTCTCAGTTTCAGAAATGGCAACAGCCCCACCCACCTCATCATCAACTCTGACTGAAGTTTCCCTCATCCTGACCCCATTCATCCAGGGAGGCTTCCTCTTTTCTCAGCACAATCCCTCTAGTTCTCAAATTTGATCCCACTCAACACCTAACCATGACCCTGCACTCCTCTCTAACTGGGCAGACTTTCCAGATGAAGAGGAGAGAGGAAGTAGGGATAGGCAGGTGTGGGACCTGATGACCTGCTCTCTAAGTTTACACTGTGCCAAGACTATTCTAAATCTGGTACCCTCCCAACCACACTGTCTGGCTTGGGTCTGTGGAATCAAAGAACACTCTAATATGTAATCATAGCGTGTTGGAGCTGAAGAATAACATAGACCATCTACTTTCAATCCTTTATTATCTAGACAGGCAAACTGAGACCTTCAGGGACTCAACTTAGCTCTGCTATACAAGCCACACACTGGGCTGGCTAATCTGCTTTTCCCATCTACAGACCAGGTTGGAATAAGGCTGGTATGAGCATCCAATGGTTTCCCTACCCTCCAAAAGTAGATGTGACTCCAAACTGTTACCCCAAAGCCTCCAGAAGTCCCAGTTGTGGAGTGGATATTCTAACCTTTCACTGTTTCTAGGAATCATGTACAAGGTCCTTGTTAAAAATTCTTTGAACTAACTTTAAACCCTCAAAGTCTCAGGTCCCACCTCCCAGATTAATTTTTTTTTTAATTCAAGGTAAAGAAGCCATTCTCTGCCTCATTTCTTATTAAACCTTAATCACTGAATGGGCTTTGCCTTAGTCAACCTGAGACCTGTTAAAGACCCTAGCTTAAAAAGACCAAGGTCCCTCACTTAGCCCAGGGCTATCTCCAGTTGGCCTGATCTATATCTAGCTACTGGACCCAGATGGCTCTGGAGGAACTAGTAAGGCAGGTGACTTAAATCCAATTTACTTGCAAGTCACAGCATCACCTCTCCCTGATATCATGGTCACATTTGAGAATAGACAAACACCACCACCAGGGAGAGGCTTTCATCACTCTCCCCTTTTGCTGGAAAACTCCCAAGAGCCCCTGAAACCATGGAATTAAAATTCTCCCTCACTGGAGGGATTCAGGGATTTTCAGCTGATATATAAATAACATTCAGAAAACTATTGTAATTGGGCAGGGGGGTTAATTTAGGGTGATATTATGGAAAGATCTCTGGCTCTTGAACAGACAAGTTCAAATCCCAACTCTGTCTCTACTATCTTTATGACCTTGGACAAGTCACTTGACCCCATCCTTAGCCTCTGTTTCCTCATCTACAAAATGTGGGAGCTGGACTAGATGGCCTCCAAAGACTCTTCTGGCTCTAGGTCTATGATTCTATGACATTAAGTCACTCTATATTCCTTCTCTCCCTCTGGACTCAAGACAAGGAAGAAATAGAAAACAGAGGGGCCTCAGCCCAGAGTCCCAGAAAGCCTACCCTATTTCTGTGCCCCAGTTCTCTGAAATCTCTCCCCTCACTACAATCCCTCTACCTAGAGACCCTAAGACAGCTCTGAAAGCTTTCTCCAACCTCTTTGCCTTTTGTTTCCTGTAGCAGGAAGTAAGTTGAGTTTTAAGCCAGATTGCAGGATGATCTATAAATCATCTCAGGGGGACAAATAAGGAAGAGCCGGAATTGGCCCTCAGCCCCCTTCCTTTAAGCTTCATTTTCCACCAGCTTCTCCCCAATATCTTTTACTCTAGTTAAATTGATCTCTTGGTGCTCATATAGATACACATCATTTCTACTTCTCTACTGCAAACTTCTGCCAACCCAGAGGACAGTAGGTTAAACTTGGAGTCAAGGAGACCAAGATTCAAACCCCACCTCAGTCACTTTCCGGCTACGTGACCCTGAATAAGTCACAGGTTCCTCATCTGCAAAGGGGGCAGAATATACTTACCTCATAGAGTTATCAAGAGATTCAAATGATAAATTGGGTATAAAGCACTTTGCTGCTCTAAATCAGCAGCTTGGTGGTACAGTAGTTAGAGCACTGAGCCTGGAGCCAGCAGTTTTAATTTGACTTCAGACACTTATTAGCTGTGTGACCTTAGGCAAGTTGCTTTACTGCTGTCTGCCTTAGTTTCCCTATCTGTAAAATGAGAGGGGAGTAATAATAACACCTACCTCCCAGAGTTGTTGTGAGGATGAAATAATATTTATAAAGTTTCTTACAAACTTTAAAGTACTATGTAAGTGACAGCTATTATCTAAATTACTATATGAAACTTTAAATAGCACTAAATTTTTGGGATACCTTGTATGTCCATGCCAGCTAGTCTGCCCCTGATACCTGAGATGTCTTCTTCCTCCTCCCTTGTACTCTAAGTGACCACTCCCAACCCCACATTTCCAGTTCCCCTTGATGTGGTGTCTTCCACCATTGGAACATAAGCTCCTTGAGGGTATGGGGTATCTTGCTTATTTGTGTTCATATGTCGTTCAGTCATTTCAGTTGTGTCTGACTCTTTGTGACCCCATTTTCTTGGCAAAGATACTGGAGTGGTTTGCCATTTCCTTCTCCAGCTCATTTTACAGGTGAGGAAACTGAGGCAAACAATGTTAAGTGACTTGCCCAGGGTCACACAGCTAGTAAGTGTCGGAATACAGATTTGAACTCAGGTCCTCCTGACTCCAGGCCAGGTACTCCAACCACTGCACCATCTAGCTGTCCCTTGTATTTGTATACCCAGCATTTACCACAGTGCCTAGCACACAAGAAGGACTTAATAAATGTTATCATCCATCTATTTAATCATCTACTTTACCCATTTTAAGGACCTCCTCAAGTCTTACCTCTTCCATAAAACCTTCCTCCATCTAATCCTGCCCACATAGGCTCTCTTCTTCCTCCATCTTAACTTCTAGCGTACCCTAACTAAAACCATACCCACACTCACACCCACCCTCTTCATCCCCCACTGCTCATTTTACAGATCAGGAAACTGGAGCTCAGAGAGGGCCCATGATTAAGTAGCAGAGATGAGATCTGAACCCGGGTTACATGATGGAATATAACATCAAGCACTCTTTCTACCACTCCCTGTTTGATCTCTGTTGAGTGAATGAATCTTGTGTCTCTCCAACTAGTCTATATAGTCTATGAAGGCAGAGAGCATGACATCCTCTCTGGATGTCCCTATATCACCCAACACAAAGCAAATGTTCAATAAATATTTCTTGTATAAGTGTTCATTAGCAATGATGGTGAAGGTTGAAACTTTTATACCTATTCTTAGAGATCATGATGGCCTCCATTAGAGAACACTGTGCATCTTCAATCTGATGTCCAAGGGACAACTTATAATGTTAGTGGAATCTGAAGATCTTCCATGCCCCTTTGTATTGGCAAGTAAGCAAGTACTTAGCACCTTGTTTCAAGTCAACATCTTGTTTAAGCTATTTAATTAACACAGAAGTAATTAACACCTTGGGAGGAAGTTGCTGATGGAACAGGAAGGGGCAGAATGGAGAGGAGCTATACTGTATATAAGGAAGAGCACCAGCAATACAGTCAGAATTTCTCTCAGTGAGCATCTGGAGGCTGTAACTTCTGCTCAGCCTTTCTTCTGGGAACTTCTTCTGAGACCTTCCTTCTGGGAACTTCTTCTGAGACCTTCCTTCTGGGAACTTCTTCTGAGACCTTCCTTCTGGGAACTTCTGCTGAGACCTTCCTTCTGGGAACTTCTGCTGAGACCTTCCTTCTGAGAACTTCTGCTGAGACCTTTCCTTTGGGAATTTCTGCTAAGAACTTCCAAGAACCAGGCTGAGAAGCTACTGTGAGTGAGAGAGGAGGATCCCTGCTTGAGGGAGCCTGTTCTGTTGTGAAGGCTTGGGAATATGGGTATTCACTGCATTAACCATGTGTATCAACTTCATGGCTACTATAATGACTTTGGCTTTCTGGTTCTGGGACTCAGCTTTCTGGTTCTGGGACTTGGTTTTCTGGTATTTAAATAAAGGCTTTGGTTCTACCCCCCATGTGGAGAGTCTGCTACATCTTGTGATTCACAACTATACCAGCATATTCATAACCACCATGGGTGTTGTGAATATTGCATTATTGTTACCCAACCCAATTCTCAATCCCCACTAAGGGGCTGAGATGGGTTGGGGAGGTGGAGTGGGGCAGGAGCAGCACAGTCTTAGGAATACAATCAGAGGGATTGTCTAGCAGCTCCGTCCTCTGGTCCAGAGCAGGGCCCTGGAACTGAATGAAGCTAACGCATACAACTGTTTATTTAGGAGAAGGGCAAGACATTGGAAGAGAGATCTCTTTTAGGCTCATCAGCTGTTCCACGTCTCTAAGCCATGGGGCCCTTCCCACTGGATGCAGAAAGCTCAGTCCTAGAAACAGAGACACATAAGACACACCCAATGAGAGAATAAAACAAAGGCTAAGTAGTTGAGCTTAAGAAGCAGCTTGGCAAGGCTTATTGGAGTATGGGCCTTGTAGTTGGGAAGGCCTGGGTTGAAATACTGCTCCATCATTTGTCAGCTGTGTGACTGACCAGAGGGGCTTCTGAGCCTCAGTTTCCTCTTATATTTATACTGGCCATCTTACAAAGTTGTTGGGGGGAAATGCTTTGTAAACCCGAGAGTGCTATATAAACATGAGTTATTATCAATTACATTAGTGTTAGAATGGATAGTTCTAATTAAAAGGACTAGCAACAATTGCGGGGTTTAAGGAGATCATATACAAAGCCTCTGCCCCCTACCACTATAACGCTGAGAGGTCTTTACTCACACTGAGGAAGGTGAGACAAACAGAGGGCAATCTTGCCCCCTTCCAGGGATGCAGTCTCCACAGCTTCCCTCTCTGCCTCAGATTAGTTACACTATCTCCTACCAACAGCCCCACCTTCAACATGTGTTCTCCCAACTATAATGCCAAAATCTTCTTAGCCCTGAAGTTAGTTCACAAGGGAGCATAGAACCCAGACCAGCTACCTACCAAGCACCTAGACACAAGGTGGTAAAATATTTCCTTGAAACAACCAACTGACAACTAACATCTAATTACAATGGTGTTTTGTACCAAGGTTTTCATCCCTTTACCAGCACAGGAAATGAACAGATTTTGCCCTCTTGTTATCCTGTCTGAGAGCCCAGATTCAGGCACCTCCAATCTTCCCACAGAAGGTCCAGTCAATCCACTAGATAGCATGTGGTTAATCCTCCAGGCACATCAGGACCCAACAACAGCTGGATGCATAATCAGAGGACTTGAGTTTGCATATTAACTCTGTTCTATATGATATGGTCTCTAGGTTCCCTGACCAACTTGACCCTAGGTCTGTGGCCCTCCTATTACCTTGGTAGCCTAGGCCCCAGGCAGCCAGACACCTCTATTATCCAACCACCTTGTAGCATTCTCTCTCTGGAGGAGGGCTTCTCAGGCTGTGTAGGAAAGGGGAGGGGAGAAGCCTAGACTTGCCCTGACTGGGAATTTTGTTCAAATGGTTTTCCCCCTCCTGGGGACTAGGTCTGTCTAGAAGGTCAGTTCTTCCCACATGAACATACTGATTAATTGGTGCTCATCAGCCCAAGGCTGAGGATGCAATTAACAGAATGAGGAAACTGCTGAAGCAGCTCTTTCCTCCTCCCCATCCTGCTGAGGGTTTTCTAAGTAAAACACCACCTGTGATCCCTCTGCCAAAAAACTCAGAAGCAAAGACATGCTTCCCCTCCTTTCCTTGGTCTCTCATCAGAGACTACATGGCCTCAGGATTAAACCACTAGACACAAAGCAGAGACCTGGGTTCTAGCCCTGATTTGTCTCCTACCTCCAATCATTTCATAAGCTAATTAATATATTTTATTTTCACAAAAGCCTATGAGGTAAGTACCACTAATTATCACCATTTTACAGATGTAGAACCTGGGGCTGAGAAAGGTTAAGTGACTTATAGCTATTAGGAAGGATTTGAACCTAGGTCTTCTTCACCCCAAGGTCAGCACTCTGGAGTCATGAAGACCTGAGTTCAAATCCAGCCTTTGACACGTCCTAGCTGTGTGACCCTGGACAAGTCACTTAACCCTGTTTGCCTCAGTTTCCTCATCTGTAAAATGAGCTGGAGAAGGAAACAGCAAAATCACTGCAGTATCTTTGTCAAGAATACCCTAAATGAGGCCACAAAAAGTCAAACACAATTGAAAAAAAGACTTAACAACAAAAATAATGAACTCTCTGAATTCAGGCCCAGTTCTCTAGTTCCCTATTCACTATACCACACAATTGCCTACAATAATAAATTAGCCCATGATAATATCCCCACAGGCCACATCCATTGCAAGAATCCTAAGATTCAGAGCAGAAAGACATCTTAGAAATAATATGGTACAATCCCTTACTTTTACAGATGAGGAAATGAAGGCCCAGAACCGTGAAATCTCTTGCCCAAGGTCATATACAAAGTCCAACTCGGACTTCCTCACTTTTGAGCCAGTGCTCCAGGAGTCTGACCTCCCTCCTGCTGTCCCCAGGCTCACCATCCCCCTCCAGACAGGGAGGTCCCCCTTTATCTCCCTGATGCTTTTTAGTAAGCTTGGACATTAGGGACCTGGCTATGGGACAGTCCTTGGAATAAAGGAAATAAGGAAACAGGATAGATAGTCTTTATATCATTGGGGACCACCAAGAAGAAGAAGTAAGAGAGATAGTTTATCCACCAAACCTGTCTCGTAAGGTATGGCGGTGAAAAAAGCAGCAGGATGTTCTCAGACCCTCCTGGAAAAGAGAGGCCTGCACCTCCTGGCTCACTTCAGACATTTACCAGGGGTGGAATTCTTTAACTTAGCATCAGGAAATGGGACACAGGCCCACTGCATTCCCTGCCCTGGGGTCCCTGCCAAGCTGGCAGGAGCAGTCAGTCTTCAGCTGCCACTGTATGGCCAGGAAACCTGATTTCACACTCTTTCTGCCAGGACTCACTGTGCCGATGGGGGAGCAGGTGTCGGCCCCTGTTTTTCTCTAGAAAGGGTTGGGCCACCTCCAGGAGTAAATAAGCTCCCCTTTCCTATCAGAAAGCATTCTCCATTTTCCCACTAGCCCCAGAACCATATAGAACCTGTTTCTCTCTCTCTGACCTCAGAAACTTCACATTGAAATCTGTCCGGAAAATCAGGCCCAAGAAACTCTGCCCACTGCCTTCCACACTGCACCAAGCCCTCCACAAGGCATGTCACTAACACCTCTCTGAGACTCAGCGTCCTGATGTTCATACTCTAGAGCTTGAAGAACCTCAGAAGCCCCCTATTGAACTCACTTCTTTTTACACCACAGGAAACGGCAGGTGAGCGAGGTTAGATGACGTGCCTATGGTCAGACATGATAAATGTTTATTAATTGACTGACTGAAGGAGTAGGCATCATAGGCAGGATTTGAACCCAGGTTTTCTGACTTCAGAGCTGCTAGGCTTCATCTGTAACATCCCTGAGTACTCTAAAGCGTAAGCTCCAAAATGCTATTTATGAGATACTGTTATTATGATGGCCTGGGGCACAAGGACCACATGCCATAGTAGAAAGAGTATAGAGGCAGGTAGGTGATAAGAGTCAATAGACAGCTGAACTCAGAGAGAAAGTTAAGTTCAAATCCTGCCTCAGACAATTACTAGGTATGTGACCTGGAGTGACACTCTCAGCTTCAGTTTTCCAAGCTGTGAAAAGGGAGAAATATTAGCACCTGCTTCCCAGGGTTGATCAAATTTTTAAAAACAACACATTGTGAACTTTAAAGTGCTAGCAATTACTGTTGGGATTTGGAGTCAGAAGACTTGGTTTATTTAAATCCTGCCCTGGCTACTTATGATATAAATGACCTTGAACAAGTCACATCACCTCTCTAGACCTAAATTTCCCCATTGCTTAAAAAAAAATTGGGTTAAATAATCTCTAAGCTCCTTCTAGGTCTCAATGCTATGACTTTCAGGTACCTAGAGGAACCAGATGGGACATTGGAGCAATCTTGAACCTATTCCAGAGAGCTGATTATTAAATTTTCAGCGTGAGCATTTACAGCTCAGAAATAGGCAAACGCTACAAATCAGAGCTTGATCGTTTTATTGATTGTTTAGAGAAAGTGATGGAGAAAATGTTAATAATGAAAATTAAACTTAAAAGCATGTCATGAATACATTTTTCTTCTGGAGAACTGGTTATTAAACATTTACCAGCGTACTCCTAACTGGGGCTCCACATTACTTGCATCAAAGATCCCTGACTTGATGCCAGCATTATCATCCCGTTCCTCATTCATTCATTGTTTACAGAGAAGTGGTGTGGTATTATAATAATTATTATTCTTGCTGACATTTATATAGAACTTCAAAGCTTACAAAGCACTTTAAACAAACTATTTCATTTGAGTATCACAACCACCTTGTGAGGCAGGCACTGCCAGGCATTATCCTCATCTGGCAAATAAAAAAATTGAGACAGACGGAGGTGAAGGGCCTCACCCAAGGTCACACAGCTAGGAAGTGTCTGAGGCAGGATTCAAACCAAGGTCTTTCTGATTCCCCTGAAGGATGCAGTAATGACTAATACAGAGTTCCTATTTTATTCGAGGGACTTTTTATCTATCAGGAAAGATAAGTACACAAATAACCATATACTGAAAAGTAGACTGCGATGGGTAACAAAGGAGTAAACACTGTTCTATAGAGGTGTATGGAAGAGATAGAGAGAGCTCAGGGCAAGAGAGACAAAGAGATACAAAGACAGAGACATATTTCATGATATATTACGTGATTAAATGCAGAGGCAGAAAGAAAAAGGGAAAGAGAAAGAGAGCGAGGAGGAAAGGGGAATAGAGATGGGGAGAGGTGGGGAAACAAAGAGAGAAGAAAAGAGAGAGGAGAGAGAAAGTGGTAGAGAGAGAGGCGGAGGAGAGAGGGGGGAAGAGAAGAGAGAGAGAGAGAGAGAGAGAGAGAGAGAGAGAGAGAGAGAGAGGGAAGGAGGGAGAGAGAGAAGAGGGGGAGAGAGAGAAGAGGGAGAGAGAGAGAGAGAGAGGGAGAGAGAGAGAGGGGGAGAGAGAGAGGGAGAGAGAGGGAGAAAGAGGAAGAGAGGGAGAGAGAAAGAGAGAGAGAGAGAGGGAGAGAGAAGAGGGAGAAAGAGAGAGGGAGAGAGAGAGGGAGAGAGGGAGAGAGAAAGAGAGAGAGAGAGAGGGAGGGAGGGAGAGAGAGAGAGGGAGGCTCTAACTCAGATCCTCCCTCTTAATAATACTGATAATTGTTAACATTAATTAGGGGCTTTCCAGCTTGCAAGGTATTTCACATGTTACATCATTTAATCCTCACAACAATGCTAGGAGGTAGATGCTTTTCTTATCTTCATACTACAAATGATGGAACCAAGATAAACAGAGGCTAAGTGATTTTCCCAGCGTCACACACCTAGTAAGTGTCTGAGGCGGAATTTGAACTCAGGTCTTCTCAAGCCAAGTCTGGTGTGCTTTCCACCATACCACACTGCCTCTGTGTAGAAGCCTGCCCAATTGCTCCAGTCCCCATCAATCTTGTCTTCTCTGTGCTTCAGAACACTTATGGTCTGAATCACCAGATCAAATACTTCATTATACTGGCCTTGCATTGTTCTCTGATTGTTTGGTGTGACGCATGTCTCCCCAACCAGAGCATAAGATCCTAAAGGGTTGAGACCACCTCTTTTCCTTCTGCATCTCCCAGAGCCTAGCATACTCAGAGTTAAACACCTACTGAAGGCAGCACTGCACACTTTACTCCCCCTTTCTCACTCTGTTTCCCCATTTGGATTAGATGGTCTCTAGGTTCTGGTTCAGCACTGACTAGATAGAGTCTATGTTCTAATCTATTATATCCTGAGGTCCCTTCTAGCCCTAAAATTACATGATTCAATCTTACTCAAATACTTCAATGATGCTCATCCACAAGGCAGGGCTGGGAGGTATTCTCACCACGAAAGGTGAGATCACAGCTCATGATTCTATGGATGCTGAGTAAATCAGTCCAGCAGAAGTAATGAGTGCCATTAACCCACTCAGTCTAACCACTGATCTCCCCTGCCCTTCAGTGACCTGCCCATTCCAGTTAAGTCCATGTCCTGGCTCTTACATCTTTGATGATGAAAGCAGACAACAAGTCCCTGAACATCATGACTTAACATTCCTATTAATCTGTCCTATGGCTAATGCAGTTGGTCCAGTGTGCAACCGGGTCTCCAATGCTCTCTCAGTGCAAAGCCCAGCATGATAAGGTGCTAAGTAATGCTTTGTTCTATTTTCTTAGGTCATCTGTAATGAAAAGAGCTAGGGAGTGGGGATGAGGGTTGGTTGGGGGATAGGTAGAGAGGAAAAAGAGGGAGGGAAAAAAGGGACGACGTGGCAGACACTCACATCCAACCTCCAGCTTGATGTCAGCCAATGCTGCCCCCAGCTCATTCACTGCTTTGCACATATAGTTGCCTGCATCCCTCTCCTGGACTTCTTGGATCCTCAGAATTCCAGTATGGGCCACCTCTGGAGCCAGGATCATTTCTAGGCCTCCTGGGCCCCAAAGTAGAGAAGAATGATTAGGTTAGAGCACATGGTCTGGTGGAGATCACATTGGGGGTGTAGATCAGGGTCAAGATATCTAGCTGGGTCTTCCATTTGACAATGGTGCATGTGCTGAGTGACTCTCTTTCTCTCATCCTAAGCTTCGTGTACATAATCTTGAGGGAAATCAAAGCTGTCTCCTATAAATAGAAAAAAATCTGCAGAAAACGTTAGGAGGAGAGGAGCCCAGGGCTCTACTCTCTCCTTACTCTTTTCCTGCACCCCCTCTCTGAACCCCCACCATACACATACTGTTTCAATGTTAAGACCAAGCTAGAAGAGTAGCTTTCTTCTGGGATAGGTCCTAGGGTCCAGTCCAAGATCCCAAGGGGCTCTAGGGCTCACCCAAAGACCAGAAACACCTCCAGTCTCTCAGAATCTGTGAACATGGATGGGACTTCCAGAGTAACTTAGCTACTGACCTTGTTCATTTCTCTTCCTTGTCTCTCATTTGAAATTGGCAGTCATGAGGAGAGAGAGAATTGGGCTTGACTGCCTCTCCAGAGCCCCCTCACACAGAACATCAGAGACATTAAGGCCCCTCTAAGTCAACCTGTACCTGTCCAAGAAGGTCCCTCCCATAACAGCTCTAACAAATGGTCATCCAACTGCCTTTTGATGTTCTCCAGGGAGGAAGAAGCTGCCACTTCTTCAGGCATCCTATCCCCCTTGGAGACAGCTGGCTCTAATTGTGAGGCAACCAAAGTCCACTTCTGCTACTTCTAATCCCTCCTCTTGGTTCTGCCCTGAAGCCAAGCAGCACAAGACTAGGCCTTCCATGTGGTAGCCCTTCGGATGCTAGAAGGTAGCTCATGTCCCCATGTCTTCTCTTCTCAAGGCTCAACTTTCTCATTTCTTTCAACTTCTTCTGGATAGGAAATTCTTTTGGAAGTAAAGAGGGGTTTCTCCCCAAATCTCCCTGGGGCCATCTTTCTAGACTTAACTACAGCCTCCTTCCCCCCCTTCTCCAACCCCCAACTTCAGACCAGACAGGGTTCCCATTGTCAGAAGGTGTGTCCTTCCCACTACCCACCTCTGTACCAGATGACTCGGGGTGGAGGGACCCCGGACGCCTTGCACTCCAGCACTGCCTCCTCCCCAACTGGGGCCCGTACTACACGTCTCAGGGCAGAGACAGATGGGGGTTCTAGGAAGAGAGAAGGATTCTGTTCCCAGCTCTCCTCAAAAGGAAAGAGGGCATTGATAGAGACATGAGTTAGACCTGAAGAAAGAGGGGAAGGACCCAAAGGAACTTATCCCTTAAAATCTTAGTCTTTTCAACTCAATTAAGGAATAACCATCTAGGAAGAGATAGATATAAGAGCTGCTGTGATGTTACAGCTAAATTCACTCCAACTGGAAAAAAACTTCCCACTTGTATCCTCCCACCCCCATGATGTAGAAGACAAGCTCTGAGACTGATACCTGTGTAAAAGAGTGTGACTGTCTGCTCATCCGTGCCAACCTCATTGGTAGCCTGGCAGCTGTAATTCCCAGCATCCTCTGGGGCCACACTCTGAATAATCAGAGTACCCTGGTCATCCACAAAGAACCTGAAACCAAGATAGAAAAAGGCAGAGGATGGGGGCAGCCAAGGGAGGGAGAGGAGGGAGATGCTTGAGTCAAACAGGCAGATAAGATATGGGGTAGGAGGATGTGCTCACCAGGCCTATCCTTCCTAATCTCTGCTGCTCCTTCTTCACAGAGCCCCAAGCCACACAAAAAAGTTTGCCATAAGATTCCAGATCGTTTGTTCAGTCCCAGACCCCTCATGATTATGGCATTTTCTAGTTCCCACAACAATGCTCCTTAAGCACCCTACTCCACCTCGCCACACCAGGATGATTTGGTTAAATACCCCATGAGACACTTCAGCACCCCCATGTCTGGAGTCTCCCTGCAGAGAGAATATTCTAAGGTAATCCAGGAAGACCATAGGATTTAAGACTGGAAGACATCTAAAAGATCATCTAGTCTCATTCCTCAGACAGGTAAACTGAGTCCCAAAGAGTGGAAATGACTTTTCCAAAGTCATACAACCAGTATGCAGTAGCAGAGGCAAATTACTCTTACTGCAAATTTAGTGTTCTTTCTACCCTACTACATTCTTCAATTCCCCTGCTTAGCCCAAGGGCCTTCTGATTAGTTGATAATGGTGGTGATAGTTTAGATATAAGGACATATAGGACAAGACAAGACATATAAGACAAGAGCTATAGATATATCGTTATACATACACATATATGTATATACACATATACAAACACACATACATACACACATAGACATGCATATGCATATGTGTATGTATAAGCATGTGTTTGTTGTGTGTCTATGCACTGCGTATTTGTGTGTGTATACATGTGTATGTGTGCGTATATACGTGTGTGCATATGTACACTTCATATAGACACACATATATACATAAATAATTCATATATGCAAACATGTGTGTATGTGTGTTGTTATATACACACACACATACACATACACATATATATGGTATTCCAAAAATGTCTGTGCAGTTTTAAAGCTATTAAAGCTATTATATATGGGTATGCTATGTTGTGTCAACTAATTAAATGCTACATGAAATTTGAATGATATTTTCAGTTTCCAAAGTATTCTTGTCCCTATTATCTGATTTGTTCCATATACTTCTGTGGGGTGGACAGGGTATTATTACTCCTATATAAGACATGAGGAAACTGAGGCACAGGGAGTTCACCTTGCTTGCCCAAGGTCATACAGCTAGTTAAGCCCAGAATCAGAAGAAGAGAGGAGACCTTCCTTCTCCCAGCCCCAAAGTCATCCAGGCATGGGAGCAGAATCATGCAAAGGCATGGAGGTGGGAAGAGAGACTTAAAACCACAAGGAACCACAGAGACCATCTAGCCCACTCCTTCATTTTATAAAAATGAAAACTAAGTCCTAGGGAGGTTAAGGGGCTTGCCCAAGGATACACAGATAGCAAAGGGCAGAATAGGAATCTGAACCCAGATCCTGACTTCAAACCCATTGCCCCATGATGATTCCCATGCCCTTGAACAGGTCCAGCCATGCCTCTAGAATTCCACTGTTCCTTACTTTCCATCCTTCCCTATTGTCTTGGCCTTGTGTCTCCAGGAGATATGAGGTGGAGGGTACCCAGAGGCAGTGCAGCTGATCCTCACTTCAACGCCCTGGGAAAAGTGCCAGGATTCTGTGTTGATGCTTATCTGGGGAGGCTCTGCAGCAATAAAGGAAAGTCAAAACAGGGACTGAGCCAGAAGCCATGACATCCTCCACCCCAGAGCCCCAGCAGAGAAAGGAGACTGAAAAAATTACAAAGGCCAACCAAGACATTCCCATGGATAACAACAGCGGTGGTATGTAGGAGGCCAGCACTCCCTGCTGTAAGTGACCTGGGGTGCAGGGAGCAGCCACTGTGCTAGGTGTGATTCCTGTTGGATGTGCTCACCTCAGTGACAGCCTGGCAGGTCTAATTCTTGGTATCCTCCAGGCCAGTTATCACATAATGATCAGGGTATTCTGACTCTTAGCTTCCCTAAAGTCAAGCTAGATACTCCCAATGCATTGAGAAGCTGTCCCAACATGGATGAGGATCACTGTTGTTACCATTCAAAACCAGAAGACTTCCTACCAATGACCTAAATCAGGTCACCCAAAGGCCCATCCCTGGATCCTGTCCCTAACTTTGAAATTTCAAATCATGTCCCTGGGGGCTTTATAACAGACAATATAGGGCTTGAAGGACAATGAGGAAGAAGGCAATGCTACACTGACCTAGAATGAATGCCACTCTTTGCTTCACCTGAGGCAAAGGGCAACTCAAGTTAGATACTACGGTGAATTTCCCAACACGGAGCACTATTGGACTTTGGGTACAAGTGTTTTAGAATTTCTTTGAAGGTTTCCCCAAATAGGGTCAAGAATTATTTGTCTGGAGGCAAAGGCATGGAGTAGATGACCTCTTAAGGTCAGTTTTTAATTGGGGGTGATGGAGGAGACAGGAAGGCTTACCTCTAACAAGAAGCCAGATGGATGCCCTTGCTATCCCATTGGCATTGCTGGCCAGACACTGGTACCTCCCACCATCGCTGGGAATGATACTGCTGATCTCCAGGGACAGGTTAGCCAACTGTACCACCCGTCCTGGTGAGGCTGGTAGGGCCCTCCAATCACGGATCCAGGTCAAGTTGTAGGGAGCCTTGTCCAGAACATGGCATGACAAGAGGGCTGTCTCTCCTGGAGACACAGTGACATTCTGCGGAGGAGCCAACTGGGGCGGGGGATCTGTGGGAGAACACAGAGTCAGGATAGGCCTGAGGAGGCAAGGTCTACCCAGAGGATTTGCATTGCAAAGGACTGAAGGTCCCTGTCTATCTAGCCACCTCCTAGCCATCTCCACACCCTGATGCCTGGACTCCAGTCACCATTCTCTCTCTCCCTATTAGGACCTTGGACTCTCTGAGCTCTCTGAGAAGTGGGTTTTAGTCTTAACTTGCCTGGAACTAGGCCTCTAAGCAACTTCTCCACCCATTCCACGTGATGTTTTTAACATACTCACTTTTTACAAACAGATTCTGCTTTATTTGTTATTTTTCTCCATAAGAATATAAACTCCTTGAGCCCAAGGACTGTCTTGCTTGTTTGTAACTGCATTCCAAGTCCTTAGCACAGTGCCTGACACATAGCAAACACCTGATAAATGCTCTGTCTGTCATCATCTGTCCGTCTGTCTGTCTATATGGACTCACTCCTCATTTCCTCAATGCTACATCACTAACTCCAAAATAATGCAGAATCAGGACGCATGAATTCACACTCCAGGCCCTCTTAATTCCAATGCTTTCCCTCCTTTAATTATTTTCTATTCATCCTGTATTTAACTTGCTTTGCATATATTTGTTTCTATGTTGTCTTCCCCATTAGATTATAAGCTCCTTGAGGGCAGGGACTGTCTTTTTGCCTCTTTTTGTATCCCCAGCACTTAGTGTGTTGCCTGACACATAGTAGGTGCTTAATAAATATTGATTGATTGATTCACTCTCTATGAGCCCGGCACCTTCTTTCTCTGGGCCTCACCTTCTTCACATGTGAAATGGGAATAATAATAACACCTCACAGGGCTGTTGTGGAGAAAGTGCTTTATAAACCTTAAAGTACTGGAGAAACATGAGATGTTCTTAATAATTGTGGAAGATGAACACCTGTCAGCAATGATGTAGGGAGGACTTCTTAATGGGGTAGAAGATTAGACTAAAAGTCCTCTAATGTCCCTTGTGACCCAAAGATTCAATGATTCAATCCACTTTCCAGGATCATTTCCAAACATCAGGGGCAGTTATACCCTATGGAACATTGATGATTTCATCAAATGCTACATGAAATTACTATCCTAAATTAAAGCCAATATATAACAAGAGACTTAAAAAAGCACCTCTTAGTATTTTTTGAGCTAATAATTTAACATTTGGAAATACACCTTCAGGAAATAACCAAAAAGAAATTGTAGTCTATTCAGAAGCGTTTATAACAATGCTATTCATAACAGCAAAACATTGGAAGCAACCTAAACACTAGAAGATTGACCAAGCAAAGTCCTATCTCCTCCTGGAGCCTGTCCCATCAAACGTTCCTTTTCTTTATGATCAGACCCTCTCTACCTACTAGGTCCTTACCACTGTGTCTAAAAGGATGCTTCAGGTCTTCCTCATCTTAAAAAAAAAAAAAGATGCTTTCATTAGACCCTGTCATCTCTTCGAGCTACTGTCCTATATCTCTCCTTTTCACCACCCATTTCCCAGGAAGAGTTGTCTGCTTGTCTGCCTCAACATCATCCAGAACCCAATTACATCTCAACACTTTGCCGTCTGGCTTCTGGCCGCAAGTCTGCTGAAATTCTCTCACACATTACCAACAACTTCCTAATGATTTTATCTTAAGGGATAGCATTTTATCAATCCTCATTCTCCTCAACTCTGCAGATTGTTTATTAATGATAGGATGATTAAAAAAAGAGCACTGGATTTGGAAATCAAAAAACATGGAGTTCCACTTTGACTATGTACATTTGGATCCTTGGGAAAGCCCATTCTACTCTTTCCTCATTCATAAAGCAAGAGGGTTGGATTAAATTATCTCTAAGGTTTCCTCCAATTCTCAAAACTGATTCAACAAGTTTCTTCTAAGCCTGGGAAAGATTCAAAACCTGGCCACGGGACTTTCTGGTGAGGAGCTGCTTCTGACACAGCACCTGCATGAGCCAGAGGGAAGAGTGTTGAGAAAGTACAAACCTGTGACCACAACCTGGGTTTTTGCCTTTCCTGCCCCTGCTCGGCTCACAGCTGTGCATTCATACAAGCCTTCCTCTGATTTGGAGGCTCGAGGGATCTCCCAGCTGCTGTTTCCCGACTCTCTACAAATCAAACACATAGAATACCCACTGTGAGAGGGTAGGGACTGATTTCATTATTGTCTCTGTCTCCCCAGCACCTAAAACAGTATCTAGCACAGAGTAGGAGCTTAATAAATGCCTGTTGATTGGTTGATAACCTACTCCTATTCAGACTCACCCACACCACCCCTATACACACATGTTCTAGCATTGTCCTCTTCCTAGCCTCAATCTCAAAGAGGACCCCAGCTAATTTTGGTTCAACCTTTAGTTCTTACCTAACTAGGAGAAATGTTTGAGGAAAGGCATTCAGATGCCACTAATTAGGGGCCATTTTGCCTTTCTGGACCTGGCAGACAACCTGATGGAGGGTTAGTGCACCTTCCCACCACTGCCCAGGCAAGACGCTGGGATCCTCTGCCACTGGGCTACAGAGAACAGGACTAGCAGCCAAACTTCCAACTCATACTCACTGGAAATGCCTCTCCTCGCCTAGCTTCACTCCATTTCGTCTCAGCTGGAGCCGAAAAGGGAGTGAGCTGTGGATCGAGCATGAGATGAGCAGTGGCTGCCAGAGATACCCATGGATCTTGCTGGGCATGGTCACCAATGGAGAACCTAGGGGAGGGCAAAGAAATAAACATTTATATAGTACCCACTATGTGTTAGGCATCTTGCTAAGTTCTTCTTACAAATATTATACCATTTGATCCTCGCAACCTGAAAAGTAAATATATTATTATCCCCATTTTATAAGGCAAACAAAGGTTAAGTGACTTGCCCAGGATCTTCAAGCTAATAAGTATTTGAGGTTAGATTTGATATTCAGTTCTTCCTAACTCCAGGCCCAGCTTTCTAATCCAATGCTTCACTAAACTGCCTCCAAGGAAATTTACCCTAGGAGACAAAAGGCCAGCCCTCAAATCCATCTCAGCCAGACCCAGCCCTAAGGAGACCCATTACCCTCATTATCCAGAGAGAAGCAGAAAGGAGGAAGAGTGTTATGGTTTAAAAAAAAAAAAAGATATCCTAGGCTGGGAGTCCGGAGACCTGAGTTCCTGTCTTATCTCTGCCCTAGTAAAATGTATAGCCTTAAGTGACTTACTTCTGCATCTCATTATTCTTATTTGTAAAATCATGGGATGAGCTAAGTTAGACTTGGCTCTGAGAGTTGAAAGGAATTGTAGAAACTATTGTTTTTACAAATGAGGAAACTGAGACCTAGCATAGGGAAATGGTTTGAGACCAAGTCATATAGTGACTGAGCCAGAGTGAAGATCACTTGTCTGCCTGTTGAGTATGTTCAAATGGGGATTCCTTTCATGGACAGGAAGGACTAGAGAGCCACCAGGTTCCCTTATAATTCTTTAATTTTGTGATTCCAAATACAGCCCATATCTCCTGAATTTCGGTTCAATGTTTTGCTTTGTTTTTTTTATTCCACTGCTTTCCAAAGTCCTTTCCAATATGTTAATGCAAACCCCAGGCTCATCCCTGGTTCTGTCACTCCCTCGTGGTGGGACCTCAGACAGCTATTCAGCTTCTCCATATACCCCATATCTCCCTGGCCCAATGAAGAAACAAATCTCTGCACCACCACCCCCAAAGCCAATCCCATAGAGATACACTTAGGGTGAGACAATGTGGCCAACCTCCTTAGAAAACAGGGTGGGGCGAGCTTATGATACAGTCATATGGGCTCACAGCCACATCCCAGAGGATGAGAGGCCTGGACCACTACCCAACATCATTGTGAGCATCCCACAGCCCACCACCCCCCTCACTAGCAGTTTTGCCAGGACCTGGCTAGGCTCTGAAGCCTTCCCCTTCCTCCTTTCCTCTGAAGACCTCAAAGTGCCAGGGACTAGGGATCTCAGTTCACAGAATCACCACCATCTTATCTCCAGACATAGCATCCTGCTCCAAGATGTACATCTAATTTTCCTTCCCAAGGTCCATGTTTCCCAGACAGATAGAAAAATAACACATACATACAAAAACCCCAAACCACATTTTCCCCCCCCCTCTTTCTATCTAGTGCATAAACAGGGAGAGAGATCAAAAGTCAGTTTTGAACTCCAACAATCACGTTGGTCAAGAAGAAAAAAGAAGATTCCTATTCCCCCTGCAGAAATTCCTTCCCAGAAACTCAGCCTCACAGCTGTGCAGAGAAAGCTCACATTCTCTTTCTGGGGCCCATGAGCAAATGGGAAGACAAAAGAGATAGGCTAGAGGTGGCCTGGAATCTGGATTTTCCCCAATCCAGTCACACCACCTGGACTTTGACAATGCTGACTTGTCGTCACTAAGAGCTATTAGAGATGAAGGAGTTGGGCCTTTGGAGTTGCCTCTCACTCCCAAACCTCTACCCAGCCAGTGGTAAGTTCCCAGATCTATGGAGCTGTTGAAATTTAAATTATATCTACATCTCCAAGTTACCTTCCCCAGCATCTCCAGCTGTGCTGTGGTTCTCCCCCTCTCCCCCCAGTGTTAGGGCCAGTTAAATCCAATCAACAGGAAGCTAGTTAGCACAGCAGATAGAGTGCCAGGCTTGGAGTCCAGAAGACTCATCTTTCTGAGTTCAAATCTGGCCTCAGACACTTCCTAGCTGTGTGATCCTGGGCAAGTCACTTAACCCTGTCTACCTCAGTTTCCTCATTTTTTGTTCAGTCATGTCTGACTCTTTGTGACTCCATTTGGGATTTTCTTTGCAAAGATACTGGAACAGTTTGCCATTTCCTTCTCCAGCTCATTATACAGATGAGGAAACTGAGGCAAACAGGCTTAAGTGACTTGCCTAGGGTCACCCAGCCAAATCTGAACTTGAGTCTTCCTGACTCAAGACCTGGCACTCTATCCACTATTCCACCTAACACTAATACCTAGTATGTGTTTAAGGACAGTTTGTTGATTGGTAGGCTGATCGTCATCATCATCAACTATAGCATCACACCATGTAGACTCTAAGCACTTTTTTTTTTATTTTCAATTTTTTAATGACTCTAAGTACTTTAGAAGTTCCAGGAGGGAAGAGAACCATGTGGGGAAGAGAGGGCTTCTGGAAGGAATGGACCTCAAATGTCCGAGGCTGATGGAAGGGGTGGCTGCTTACCTGGAGCCACACCGCTGTAGGCTACATTAGAGATGCGCTGCAGGGGATTGCCTTCGTGATCCTCACCCTTCACCTTGAGATAAAAGCGTTCCTTGGGCACGTGAAAGGGAGGTCCCACCCACAGTTGGTGGGAGGAGGCATTGGATAAGGGCTGAGTAGGCAGGGTCAGCAAGGACTGGCCAGAGCTGCGGGAAAGCTCTACTGAGTCTAGGTACCCTGGGGCCAGCAGACCTGTGGAGTTGATCACCAGTGATATAGGAACCCCTGCAGAGGAAAGAGGAAGATCCATTGGAATGGGTTATAGTTTTGTGGGCAGTGGAGGGAAAGATGTAAGTTTGGCATGGCCCAACCCCAGATCTCTTCCTCATCTTCCTGCTCTGGTTCCTGAAATTCTCAAACAAATAAATTATCCCTTTATGTTTCACAAGGACCTTGTGAAAATATAAGAATATTACCTGAGAGGAATAACCCAAAACTCCTTAGTCCAGATTTCTTTAGCAAACTATGGTAGAAAGTAGAGAACATAACACAGAGGGCTTACTGACGAGGGGGAAGGAAAGGGGAAGGTCCGCAGCTGACTCAGGTGAGAAGGGAAAACTCTAAAAGCAAACTCTCTCCCTTCTCTCTCCCCAAGGTCAACACCTGATGCCAAAATCACTATACCTTGCAAGGGCCATTCAATGGTATGGTTGAGGTCCAGGGAGGGCTGGGTAGTGAAGCCAGTTCGGAAATTGATGTTGCTGACTCCCGTGATCCTCACTGAGTGGCGGCCGCTGCTATAGACCTATCAGAGCCCCCATCCCCATGTCCCAGGGAATGTCAACCACAGAACCTCCACCCCTACTCTTCTGATCACCTATATGGTTGAGAATCACATCAGTCTAGATCCTCAGCCCACTCAGTTCTGTATACTTATGCTAGACCCATAATCCATATCCACCCACTGTCCCAGGCCTAGAAAAGATTGGAGGGAAATGGAGTTGGGCCTTTGGAGTTGCCTCTCACTCCCAAACCTCTATCTTACTTCTCTCTCCACCCTCAAATTTTCTCCTCCAAGCCTCCACAACTTCCCCTCCAATTCCTTGCCCCAGTCTCTCTTCCCACCTTAAATGTTCCCTCTACCCTACCTTGATGGACCAAAGGCCAGGGTGCTCAGGCTTAAAAGCCACCACCTTGGCAGAGTCTGGGATGTTAAGAAGCATGTTCAGTCCTTCTTTCTTCTTAAGAATCCTCCCTAAGCAAAACAAAAAAAATCAGGAAAACTCATGGGTGCCACAGAAAGAGTCTCTGGAGTCAGAGGTCCCTAAATTCCAATCCCTCCTCTGATACTTGCTACTTGTGTGACCTTGGGCAAATCCCTAAACCTTTTTGAGCCTCAGTTTCCTCAACTGTCAAATAAGGGTGTTGGACAAGATGGCCCCCCTCAGAGTGACTCAAAAGTCCTCCATTTCCAGAGCTGTGGTCCTTTTCTTGAGTACAGTCAGGACACTCCCTGATAGGCTGGGATAGGATTCTTGCAGTGTCTTATACCTTTGACCATAGTTCCCTCCTCACCACTGAAGGGTCCCTATCATTTCCTGGAAACCCAATTCTTCTATAACTATCTGCCTCCAAAGAGCTCACATTCTAATACCCACCTTGAACCACCCAGGTGAGGCTCTTTAGGAACTCCAATCCTAGCCCTGTATTTATTATCTTTTTGAACAAGCACCTTGTCTAACTCTTCCGTATTTGGGTCTTAATGTTTCTTAAATAGTTGTTGGATAATATAATTTATAACTGGAAAGGCCCTCAGAAGCCAGGTGGCCAATCCCAACACTCTCACTTTATAGATGAGGACACTAAAGCCAAGATGGGTGGAGCAGGCACTTAATAAAGGTTTATTAGATTACCGGATTGGATCAAGTGAAGTACCTTACCCAAGGTCACGCAGGTAGTCAATGGAAAAGATAGACCATGACCCCGGGTCCTCTGGCTCCCAACCCAATGCTCTTTCCCCAGAATCCCAGACTCGCTTCTGGTCCTCTTCCCTCCTTTCTCCAAAGAGAGCCATCCATTTGAGAGCCGTGGTCCAAAGACTCTCTACCGCATCTAGCAGAGTTTCCAGGCCTCCACTTCTTATTCTCCCTCCACCATCCAGCCCCACATTTACCATGTCCTCCTCTAGGGTGGAAAGACGAGTTTACCAGTGGCAGTTCCATACCCAATGGGTCTCTCACTTCAATCTCTGGGCCAGGACCACTCAGGGAGATGGTGACCTCTTTCAGACTACGATCAATTGGGATCTTCCAGGTGTGTTCTCCTTCATTCTCATGATCCGTGGAGAGCAGGTGAACCTTAGAGGTCTGGATGGCTTCCTCTACCCACTTCAGAATCTGCAACATGGAAGGACTGAGGCAAACAAATTCAAGAAATCTCTTTCCTCTCTATTTCTACAAATCTGAGGCTTTTCATGGCCACATTTTTCAAAGCCAAGATGCTTAAAGGTAACTGAGATTGAATGGGGAGTGAGAAGGGACTAACTCAGGAGTGGGGAACCTATGACCTTGAGGCCACACATGGCCCTCTAGGTCCTCAAGTGTAGCCCTTTGACTGAATCCAAACTTCACAGAACAAATCCCCTCAGTAAAAGGACTTGTTCTATAAAACTTAGACTCAGTCAAAAGGCAGCTGCTCCCAAGGACCTGGCCTTGAGGCAGCAGGTTCCCCATCTCTGGACTAAGTCATGATAGCTGAGAATAAAAAAAAACAAAGTTCTTCCAAGACCCCACAGATCCCCTTTCATCAAGTCCAAAGTCCTGAGTGTAACATTCAAGAACACAATCTGACTACAGCCTACCCCTCTGCAATAGAAAGACCACTTGACTTTGGATTCAGAGTACCTGAGTTCAAACCCCCTTTCTGTTACATGCTACCTGTGTGACTTTGTACACATCACCCTCTCTGGGCCTTGCTTTCTCTCTCTGTAAAATGTAGGGGCTGTACCAAATGACCTCTAAAGTCTATTCTAATTCTAGACCCCAGATTCTATGATCCTACAATTATCTTTCTCATGACTGCCAAATATGAACTCTACCTACAGCCATACTTGAGCCCCTTAATGTTCACACACATTCACACGTTCACACACACACACACACACACACACACACACACACACCTTGTGCTTTCTCCTACACTGATGTCTCCATTAATTTTGTTCCTTCACCCAAAATGCCCTTCCTTTTCTGCCTATTGAAATATTAGACATCCTTCAGGGCTCAACTCAAGTCTTCCTCCACAAGGCTTTCTTTGATTGCTTTATTTAGCCCACACCATTTCTCCAAACCTGCCATACATAAAGTCTGTATTACTCATCTTCAGTTTTTCATTATATACTGTTTTCCAGTTGTTTCATGGATACGAATGTCTTGCCTCCTCAATAGGATTTCCCATAGGAGAGAAACTATACCATCTCTTCCTCCTATTCTATAATAATCACTGGCATTTACAGAACATGTGAAGGTTTGCAAAGTGCTTTTCATATGTTATCTCATATGATCCTCACAACAATCTTGTAATGTTATCCTTATTACAGAAAAAGCAGCAGGAGAGCATCCAGCAAGTTCAGCCTGCAGATAGGAACTTTAGGGAACCAAGAATAGAATTCGCAAAGGGACCTTAGGCAACAGAGACCAGAATTCCCAAAGGGACCTTAGGCAACAGAGACTAGAATTCCCAAAGGGATCCTACAGAACAGAGACTAGAATTCCCAAAGGGACCTTAGGCAACAAAGAGCAGAATTCCCAAAGGGACCTTAGGGAATAAAGACTAGAATTCCCAAAGAGATTCCAAGGGCTCTCCCCCAAAAAAGAGAGGGACATCAAGAGACATAAGATGAGTAATCTGTCCATACTTGTTAGGGGAATAGAAAGAGAGCATGCTGGACACCGAGTAGGTACCCTATAAATGGCTGCTAAAAATACCTCGAAACAACAGACTCATTTTCCCAGATTTCTCCCTTCATCCCCTTCAACTATTTCCACCCTGGCTTTTTGTCAAAGTCAAGTCTCCCAGAATCCCTAACAAAGAAGATTTCACAATGACCTTGGGAAGCAGGTGCCCCTCAAGAGAGGCCAGAGGAAATTATAATCTGAGAAGGAGAGGAAGCTGCCTATAACATTACAGGCCTGTTCTGTTACTTTTTGGAGGAGGGAGAGACAGACACCGAGGAGTTTATGCTACTGAATGAGTGGGGGAGGAGGGAAGGAAAGACTGGAAGCCCAGTTTAGAGGCTTCTGTCCGGGCATTCCCAGCTGGACACATCCCCCTTCCCCATTCAGGGTGCAAGGGAAGACTTCATGGGCCAATGCACTCCCTAAAGATATGCCAAATTCAATTCCCTCACAATTCTCATGCACCAAAGTGATAGGTTTCAAGACCCTCTGATCCCCACAAGACCTCAGGAGCAAAGTCCAGAAAGAGCCCAGAGTAAGCAGCTTTATTAAGAAGCTAAATATTTATTTGGTCTGGTCTATGCCTTCCAGATGTCGGCAGGGTGAGGCAATTGGGGTGGGGGCAGGCGTAGGGGGGAGGCTCAGAGAGCTGATGACTGAGCCAGGGATATTTTGGAATTACCAGTCAAGCACGACCATTTGCTGATGGTAAGAATTAAAGAATCTAGTGTCCTTATCACTGCCAGATGGCCCCTGTTCCATCACTCGCTGCAGATAAATTATTACCCCTGCAGCTTTTCCTAGGGGATCTGACAGCTGAGAGTGGCTGGAAAGGAGGTGGCAGAAAGCCAGAGAAAAAAAAAGCATAGTCTCTTAGCCACGGCCCAGAAAACAGAGGCTAGACTGAGTTGTTGCTAGGGTCTCTTCAGTCCATGCATGAGCTCTGAACCTCCGCAGGAGGAGAAGGCTTAGCTCCAGCTAAGTCTGCAGGACGGTCCACCCCAAAATGCCCAACTTGCCTACCATGAAAACACCCTCGTTCTTCACTTCTACCCTGGGAATGAACATGTCCATCAGACGCCCTTCCTGAGGAGGTCAATGGGCACAGGGGAAAGAACCCAAGGGTTGAAAGTAGAACCACTCAGCTGGATTTTAGTCTCAGCACTGCCTTTAATTCACTGGTTAGCATTAGACAAATCACCTGACTCCTAAGCAAGGATTTATTCATTCAACAAATATTTTCTGGGCACCTATTATAGAATTCAAGCAGGGTACAAACGATAATACATTTGATCTTAGCCCTAGGAGGCTGAGAAGTGATACAGTAATTGACCTACATTTCACATGGGGTTCTTGAAAAGTTAAAAAGTGATGAGCTGTGACCGTACTTTGAAAAAATCAAAAAGGATCCTACAACTGCAAGATGATAGCACAATTGTGATTTCTGAATTTACTCTTCTCTCAACCGTGAGTCGGAGCCAGTAGCAATCATAATAAAATTCTCCCATATTTGTGTATCCTCACACAGTTTACAAAGGCCTTCCACGTGCCATTTTCTCCTATGATACAACAGGAAAGGGGCTGGGCTTGGAATCAGCAGATCTAGGTTTGACTATCAGCCCTGCTATTCCATTCATTTAACAAACATTTATTCAGTGTCTACTATGTGCAATAGCTTCTGGGGAGACTTACTAACCTGTGCCTTATCTTGGACAAGACACTTCCTTTCCCTGGGCCTCAGTTTCCATCTATAAAATGGATGGGTTAAATGAGCTTTAAGGTCCCTTCCAACTTTCAGTCCCCTAGTCCCTGCTTTACCTATGACATAGGTACTATGTTGAATCTAAACTATCTCTCCTGGAAATTAGCATAATAGTCTGCATACAGCAGGAGCTTAATATTTATTGTATCTTCATTTTACACATAAAAACAAGTGGTAGGCAAAGCAACTTGTGAAAAGTCACGCAGTTTGTATCCTGGCATTGCCAGGTCTACCAACCCTAAGTTGAACACTTTTCCCACTATACCTTACTGATTCTCAAGTGAAAGTCTGTAGGACCTCCCAGAACTGATACTTACAGCCTAAACTACCCAAATTTCCTTTCCAAGGTACTGGATTGCCCACAGAGCAAGCCTGGAACATCTGGCAGGGGCCATGGGCTCCCTTCTCAGCACTAGGCAATTAAATTAACAAGCTTGGGTGACTAGGATCCAGGAAAGAAGAAAAGTTCCAGGCCCCTGTCTAGCAGCTAATCCATACAATCAGCAATCATTTTAACTCCAGCCCACTAATCTAACCAAATCCTTCCCCCTCTACTCCTCCAAAGCTTACATTCCAGGACAACTCCAGAAATGTTGGGACTTCCACCAGCAAAGTCTCCAGCTCTCTGCTTCAATAAAGTTTCTTCGGCTAGCCTAAAGCAGGCACTTGCTGATGGACCCACAGGTAGTAAACAGCATCTGTTGTGTGCCTGCTTACAGGATCCAGGACTGGTGAGGTACAGCGGGATGAAGGGGGCCATCCATGTTAGCCCTGGGAGCAGGGGACCTGGCCAGTGCTCTGCCAATATGCGCTTTCTTCTTGGGGATTTAGTTACTCAGCTCTTGGGGTAACCAGAGATACTGAAAAGAAATATTAGTATGTAGTAAAAGACTGTAAAAACCAGTCCTCACAAGGGAATTAAAACAGTTATTTAGGCACAGCCCTGGAGACCATGAACTCTAAGTTTATCTCTACTCTCATATCCAGGAAAGGAGCCCCTGAACCTAGTATAATGTACCTGCAGAGACATGTGCTCAGTCAGCCTCTGGTGCCAATTCCTAAAAAGGGAAGAATCATCTTTCCTCTAACCATAGCACAGACAGGAATCTCAGAAAATTCCTTTCTTCCTCCATATCTGGTTTGAAAAGACGAGTAAAAACAAATGGATAGCAGTGGATAGAGCATTCACCCTGGAGTCAGAAAGACCTGAGTTCAAAAATAAATGGGTGATATTTATAGCAGCATTCTTTGTGGTAGAAAAAAAAAAGGAAGCAAAGTAGATGTCCATCCATCAGGCAGTGGCTAAACAAATTGTGGTATGTGAATATAATGGAATGATTACAGTGTTATAAATGTAACCTAAGTCCCAACATCCATTGTCATGGGACATTCTTCTCAACAGAGGAAATTAATGCCCTGAGTGGATTTGGCACTCAGCTTGCATTAGAAACAAGGAACATGATGAAAATAAAGAAGTACAGGAAGACATACTAACTGATGCAAAGTGAAATAAGCAAAACTAGAAAAACAATATAAACAATGACTACAATGGTATAAATGGAAAGATGAAGATGACAAATTAGAAGAAGAAAAGAAAAACAAGAACTCGGATACAACCGAATTATAATAATCAAACTTGACCCCAAAGAAGAGATATGAGAGGTACCTCCCCCACCCTTTTTGCAGAAACATCAAAACCTCTGGCAGCAGAACCAACCCACACATCAACCAAGTCTAATAATATACACATCGTCCACGTTCACCTGTCCAAAGTAATAACTGATAGGTTGGCAAGTGTTCCTAGAGCCTTGCACACAGTAAGCACTTAACAAATGTTTAGTAAATGGAATTAAATAGCTTGATATAGTATATTTTGCTTTTATGTTACCTCTATTTCCCAATATATCCTCTCTTTCCTCCTCCTTAAAGAAAATCATTCCTTAAAATAAGATGTACCTCATTCACTTGCTGCTTATCCAAGTGGAACACCTGCCCAGAACTGGTGGCAGCAATTTCCTCATAAGCCAGATATCCTGGATGAGTTTGATCACCACAGTCACCTGTCAGCACAAAGACCACCTGAAAGAGGGCAACACCAAAAATGAAACTGAATGAAAAATGCATTAGATCTGGAGCCAAGAGATCAAGATTTGATTCTTGGTTCTCCTGTAACATGGTTGTGTGACCTTATAAAATCATCTCCTCTCATTCTCATCCTTAGCTTCTTCATCTATAAAATGAGAAGACTTAGGCTAAATGATCTCTATAAGCCACTTCCAGCTCTAAATTCTAGGATCTATCTGGGCAGCAACTTTCCCCAGAATTCTACCCACCCGTGGACCTCTGGTGAAGAAAGCAGCAACCTTATAAGACATTTAAGGAAACTGGCATGGTCTTTATCAATGGTTTCTGACCCATTTATTTCAAGGGATCTATGAATCCCTATGAAAATCCATATTTTCCTCAATCAAAAGCCAATAGAAAAACTAGTATCTGGATCTGTGGGGCTCTTGACAATTTGTAGTGTTAAAAGGGGATCCTCCTACACAAAACCTTGGATTTTTAAAGGCCATGACAATAGATTAAAAACTGTGAGGTGTTCTACCATGATGGAAATGATTCGTGTACAGTCCTGTGGACAAATTGAATCTGCCACTCAAGGATCAACCAGTGATGCCATGGTCTCCTTTGTCTATGGCAACCCTAAAATAAAGACAAATTGCAAAGAGTTCCTGGTCCTATGTGGGTCCTGTTATATTGCTTCGGGGAAGGTGGTAAAGTGGTAGAAAGAGGAGAATGAGTAGAGTTAAGAATCACACAACTTTTAGATCATCTAAAAATGTAACTGTTGGCACTATCAATGTACCAACTTGGTCCAATGACCAGCCTCATGTTTGAAGAGACCGGAATTGATCCCATATGGAGACTGAGGTCTCACTAAGTTCATTTTGAAACAAGAAATGGAATTCCCTGTGATTGAGTGAAACAAGAAATGTGAAGTATACTAAGGAAAATTGAAGCTAATTAAACTTTAATGGGTTTCCTCGCCTGAAGAAAGGGGAAAGATGTGGAGGAAAGAAATAGTAGTCACAGGACAGAGTTTCAGACATGGAGTCAGGGAGGCATGAGTTCAAATCCTGCTTCAAACATCTACTATCTCTGTGACCTTGGGCAAATTTCAGTTTCCTCATCTTTAAAGTGGGGATAATTATAGCACCTACCAGATAGGATTATTGTGAACCACAAATAAAATAATAAATGCAAAGTCCTTTGCAAACCTTAAAGGGCTGTGTAAATGTCAGCTAACCCCTTCTAGCCCATCCTCCACTCAGAAGTCAAGTTGATTTTCCTAAAGCACAAGTCTGACCATGGTGGTACAGTGAATACAGGGCTCAAAAGTCCTGAGTTCAAGTCTAGCCTCAGCTTACTAGCTGTGTGACCCTGGTTACTCAACCTCTGTTTGCCTTAGTATCTTCAACCATAAAATGAGCTTTCCCTCTTCATCTCTACTTCCTAGATTCCCTGGATTCCTTCAAGTCTCAGTAAAAATCCCACTTTCTACAAAAAACCTTTCCTCAGCCCTGGAGTCAGAAGGACCTGAGTTCAAATGTGACATCAGACACTTAACACTTACTAGCCATGTGACCTTGGGCAAGTCACTTAATCCCAAATGCCCTGCCTTCCCCTCTACCCCCCCCCAAAAAAAGCAAAAAAAACCCACCACATTCCTGATTACTTTTGATTCTAATGCCTTTTCCCTGTTGGTTATTTCCAGTTTATCCTATATGTAGCTTGTTTGTACGTTGTTGTTTGCATATTGTCTCCCCATTAGATTTTGAGTTCCTCAAGGGCAGGGACTGTTTTTTATCTTTCTTTATATCCTCAGTCTTTTGCACAGTGCCTGGCATATAGAAGGCCCTGAATAAATGCACATTAACTGACTATAATAATTATTATTATTGATCAGAAGACTCAGATCTGGTAGAGACTTTAGAGCTCATCCCATCTCCATTCCTGTTGTTCAGCTCCTTCTCACTTCAGCCTCTTAGAATTCCTACCTCCCCTCCAAGTTCAGCATAAGCACAATTTCCTACTAAGGTCTTTCCTGATTCCCTCCTGCTGCTAGTACTTCTACTGAAAAATTCAGTTCTATTTTTTTTATAGATATATTTTGCATATACTTAGTAAATGATGTCTCTGATAGAATGTAAGCTCCTTGAGGGCAGATACTCTTTCATTTAGTGCCTGGTACACACAGTGGTTGGCAATTAATAAATTCTTGGTGATTGATTGAGTCCAGTTCTTTTATTATATAGATGAGGAAACTGAGGCCTACAGAAAGGCCTTGCCCAAGTGACTGAGGCCTACAGAAAAGACTTGCCCAAGATCACTTAGGTAGTTAGTAGTAAAGAGCCAACACTGTTTCTTACCAAAGGATAGGAAGGAGGTTTTTTGGTTTGTTTGGGTTTTTTTTAAGTATAGAAAGAAGGGGGAAAAAAATCTTAAAAGCTATGCCTGGAAACCTGGGATGTACCTCAGGATGACAAAACTGGATTTAGGGAATTGAGGAGAGATCCAGACTGACTGAAAGAACCAGTAGTATCCAACCCCAGCTTCTGAATCTGGTCCACACAGTTGTGTGACTTCTAAATAATCTGTACCTATAGACGCCTCCCTTCCATTAGTTACTCACACTTAAAGAAAACTGTCTCTCAGCCCATGTTGTTGGTATAGAAAATTCCTCTGTCAGGGATATGGGAATTAAGGAAGAGCCTTGTTCTTAAGGTTCTTCCTGTTAGAAACCATTCCTCTATTCTCCCCGCCCCAAACCCTAAAGATGAGCTAGAGAGTAAGTTCACAATGGAAAGCCATAATGTTCTTGGGCACCTGATAGCAGAGATGCACAGGATGAGACTTCACGCAAGGCAGTTACAGCCCCATCCAGATGGGAGCCAGTCCCTTCTCGCTCGCCTCCTCGGAAAAAAAAAATCCCACAACTCAACACTTCCAAATATTGAGACAATGGGAAAAATAACTCTTGAGCCATATGAAGAAAACTGGTCTGGATGCCAGGAAAGTGATGGATTGCATAAGTTTTGACAGGGTGTAAAAGGAGTAGGGGTAATATGGTCTTTATCAAAAATAATTCCATGTGGAGAAAGTTGCAAGCCCCAGCCTCTGCAGGCTTGGGGCCCAGGAGGATGAGAACACACTTGGAAGTGACCAGGTTAGCTTCAGACTTGTGGGCTCACAACACTTGGCCAGCTGGGGTGCTGGCCCCCAGACTGTCGAAGAAAAGACACTGGCCTCAATGCTGTCTTCCTCTCCTTACCGTGATATGCTAGTGTCCCCAGTTAGTAGACACCCAGCTTCCCACTGGGGTCAGGAAGCACCCACACCCCCATGGCTCTGCCCTGTCCCAACTCTTCCAGCCCCCTTCAAAAGAAGGACAACCTGGAGCTCACCTGAGACTGTTTCAGCTGGAGAAGTCGCAGCAGCTCTGTCTTCCTGTGGTAATCCTTGGCTCGGGCATCCGAAAATACATAGATGAAAGAGCCGGGATTGGAGATTTCCACTGCTGCCTTGATGGCACCAACACTCATCTCTGGGCAATCACCTCCACCCTGTGAGTCATTTCAGCATTAGGATAGTGTTCCCTAACCTTCTTCAGCCTAGGAAATGTGAAGTAACTTATGGAGAGAACAGTTGAGTCCTCTTAGAACCTCCCTGTTCATGTAGCATTCTTCTGGTCCAACCAAACATTTGTCTCCACATTCATTCCCTCCCTAACTGTCTTCAAACAATTTCACAAGCAAAGCCATATCACCTTCCCCATCTTCTCCCTTCCCCCCACCCCAGTTATCTCTTTTCTCTGCCCTCAGCAAAAACTAACTGAGGGGAATCATTGAACCCAGGACATTTCAACACACACAATGTGTCTTTGTGTACCTCACCCCTATTCTTTTCAAAGGTGGGGGACTATGATGTAGAATACTACATACACATAGTATCAGATTTTTTTCAATATCTTGGTTAGTTTTGCTGAACTGGTTTTCTTTCTCTTTTTTATGAGGGATAACTCTGAAGAGAGAAGGAATACATTTAGAAATGCAGATGTCTTAAAAACAAAATGTACCAGTAAAAATTTATTAGAAATAAAATATGCCTTCATGACTTATAAAAATGTCTTGATTCATCAGTGTGTAAGAATACACACTTCAACCAAAAATCTTAGAGGATGATGGAACAAGACACCAGGATGTTCTAACCTCCCATGATTGGCCAAGGAGTTTGGGCAGGGATAGGCAAGAAAGGAGGAGGGGGATAAAAAAATGCTTAGGTAAAGCAAGGCTCCTGAGAAAAAAGAGCCAAAGGATAGCCTCACCTGTACATAGAGTTCTCTCAATTCTCTCTGGAACATGTCAGGATCTGATGTGAGGGTCACTGGTCCAATATCTGCCAAAGAGACCAAGACAAACTGGGACCTCCCTGACAACACTGGAAGGGCCCTGCTGTAGAGATGGGGAGGGGAGTAGGATCCCACTCTATTTATTCTTCTCTAGGGAGATGAGAGGGAAATATCAACTGTCTTCAGGATAGTTACTTCCTAGGGGAAAATACATAGTCTTTTGTTCAGGCCTTCATAGCCTGGCTCCAACCTACCTTTCCAGGCTTTTTATACATAGATCACTTTCATGCACTCCATGGTCCAGCCAAAGTGCCCTCCTTACTGTGTCTCACGTAGGCACACCATCTCCCCTCTCTCTGTTTTTGCCCAGGAATTCCCTCCTTATCCCCTCATTTTAGATTCAGCTCAAGTCCCACCTTCTACAGAGACCTTTCTGTTCTCCTCAGTTGTCAGGGTACTCCTCCCCCTACCACCACCTTGTGTATATGTGTGTGGGTGTCTATATATATATATATATATATATATATATATATATATATATATATATATATATATATATATATCTGTGTATGTGTGTGTGTGTATGTATACATATATGTATGTGTGGATATACACATTTGCATATATATAAAATTTTGTATATATTTTTATATATTTTCACATGTAGCTCATGTCTCTCCTGCTAGAATGTAAGTTACCTGAGGTCAGGGACTCTGTTTTTTTTTTGCTTTGTATTCCCTGAACCTGCAACATGGTAGCCACTTAACAAATGCACTGATTGATGGGGGCAGCCAGGTGGCTCAGGGCCTGGAGTCAGGAAGACCCAAGTTTAAATCTGGCCTCAGACACTCACATTCTTTTCAACTCTGGGCAAAAACTTGACCTCTGTTTGCCTCAGTTTCCTCATCTGTAAAATGGAAAAAAGAAGAGCACCTGCCTCCCAGAGTTGTTGTGAGGATGGAAGGCGATGACACTTGTTAAGCGCTTGGCGCATAGTAGGCATTATAAGTGTTGGCTGTTATTATTGTTACTGTTGGCTGTGTATGCCTTTCCTGAGCCAAGGAGAAAGGTAAGACAGCTATAGAAGAAAGATCTCTGGATTTGGAAGCAAAGGTCCTGGGTTCGAATTCCAACTATTCTACTTACTACTTTTATGACCTGGGCAAATCACTTCACATCTCCTCTCTCAGTTTCCTCAGCTGGAGAATGGGAATGATAATTCTGGCACTACCTACTTAACCCACCCCTGTGGAAAAATATTCTTTTGTGAACCTTAAAACCCCGTGCAAATATGAATTACCATATAAGTGACAGCCTAATTGTGTATCTGTTTTGTATTGTTCAGGGTATGTGAATCTTCTCTCCTAACTCAGTTATAAGTTTCTTGGAAACTTACTCATCTTACTCAGGGCAAGGACCATGGCTCACTGACCTTCGCATTCCCCTCCTCTCCTCCCACACAGTGTTGTACATAAAAAGAACAAACATTAGCATGGAGTTTTAAGGTTTGTGAAGCATTTTACATATATCACCTCATTTCCTCCATATAACTGGCATTGCCAGCCTTCCTTCTCCCAGCTAGTAAGTATTAGAGGCAAGATTCAAATCCGGTCTCCTTGATCACAAGTAGAGTGCTCGCTAGTTTACACGACATAGCAAGCATTCAAGAAGGTTTGTTGGATGAAATGAATGAAAGAGTAAATGAATGAATGACAATGAGTACTCATCAAATCCTAAGTCTGGTTACATCTGAGAGAGTAATAACCAAGAGCTTGTGCCATTTCTTGTGCCTCATTCAATCTGACCCTCACGCCAGCCCTTCCCCCAGCCATTATTAAGAAACAGAAGAGAAGAATGCTCTCTTGCTTGCTTCTTGCCCAGTGGGAAAAGCCCTCTGAGGCACCTTCCAGCCTGCCCTCTGTTTCCAGCTCCAAAGAAGGGGTGGCATACCCAGGCCTAGCAGAGACCTTCTATCCAGAAGGCAAAGGAGGCAGATACATTGTTTCCTCAGGCACCTATGTCCCCATGTGAACCGACCATGGCAGGAGTCTCACTGCTGCTGCCACCTATTCCCTTTGTCAATCAGCCAATAAAGAGTTTTTAAGCACCTACTATGTGTCAAGCACTGTTCAGAGTAATGGAGATCTCAAAAACAAAGAAAGAAGAAGAAAAGGAAGGTAGAAGACAGCCCCTGTCTTCGAAAAGCTCACAGCCCAGGGTGAGAAAGGCCACCTCTGGGGGACTTCCCACTCCATGGGGGCTACACAGGTCGCCAGTGACGCCAGCCATCAGGTTCTTTCTTCTGTCCCCACATTCACAGGGAGAACACCAGCTCAGAAAATTACAAAACAAGTTGGGAATCTGCCCCCTCCCCCAAACACTCACATACCCACCCACCAACCCCAACTGTGCCCAGGGTCTATGCCCATCATTCCTCTCTATGCCATGCTGACATGTAGGCAACTTTAGTTAATTTCAAGTAAGGGAGGGTTGGTGGGGAAAAGGTTGAAATTAAAGAGACAGCATGGTACAATAGAAATCATGCTCAATTTGGAGTCAGAGGGCTCGAATTCAAAGCCTGTCTCAGTCACATATTAGGTAGATGACCTTGGGCAAGTCACATGCTCATTAATTCTGAGCTTTCTCACCTACAAAATGAGGAGGAGGAACTAGATGACCTCTAACGATCCTTCCACCTTAAAGTCAAAGAGCTGCTGGATCTGATGTGAGTTCTTAACCCTGGGACACATATCATGTATGTGATGACATTAATTCCACATCTCAGAGAACTGCCTCCTTCCTCAATAGTGGAATTACTTTAGCTGCAATTAAACCAGCTAAAGATCATGCCTTTTTCTTTTTTTCAAGGCAATCAGAGTTTGCCCAAGTCCCCACAGTTATTACGTGTCTGAAGCCTATTTTGAACTCAGGTCCTCCTGACTCCAGGGCCCAGTACTCTATCCACTGTGGCACCTAGCTCCCCCGTTCCTTTTTCTTTTTTTTTTTGGAGGGGGGAAGGTAGGGCAATTGGAGTTAAGTGACTTGCCCAAGGTCATACGGCTAGGTTTTTGTTTGTTTGTTTGTTTGTTTTTTGGTGTGTGTTGTGTCAGAGGCCACATTTGAACTCAGGTCCTCCTGACTCCAGTGCTCCAGGGCCAGTGCTTTATTCACTGTGCCACCTAGCCGCCCCTCCCATTCCTTTTTCTTAAAGTTCAAGATAGATGAATCTTCCAAGCTGACCTTGGCCTGAACTCTTCTTGACAAGACATGGTCATTAATCAGAGCATCAAGGCCCAGCGAGATCACTGGACCTGGTGTCATGAAAACTTCAGCTCAAAACCCACCTCAGACACACACTAGTTGTGGGATTCTGATTTGGGGGGAGGGGGAAGAAGAGGGAATAAGCATTTCTATAGCACCTACTATGTGCCAGGCTTGTGCTCAGCACTTTACAAAGATTATCTCCAATGATTTCATTTCCCTTGGCCTCACTTTCCTTATCTGCTAGAGAAAGGAACAAGGTTCAGTGATCTCTTAGGCCCCTTTCAGCTCCAAATCAACAATCCTTTGAAGGAGATTTTAAAATGCCATAAGTGTCCTACAATCAGTGGTCAGTCAATAAGCATTTATTAAGTGCATACTGTATGCAGGGGAAGAATAAGTCATGGGAAACAGAGATGGCAGACGCCTTAGAGATTATCCTGTGCAGCCTCCTCACTTACCAATGAGGAATCTGAGGCCCATTGAGATGGATTTACCCAATAGAGAGGGAGAGGAAGGGGGGGGGGGGGCA
>CM053585.1:214641711-214710760 GCA_028646515.1 Pseudochirops corinnae
GAAAAGAGGAAGGGAGGGAGGGAGAGAGGGAGAGAGGGAGGGAGGGAGAGAGAGAGGGAGAGAAACAGAGAAACAAAGAACGAACAAGGATAGGAAGACAGGTCCTTTGATTCAGTCTCGCACTTTTTCCACCAGACTATGGGTGTGCATCCCATTTCAATAAGTCTCCTGACCACTCTCCAGACAGCTGAGACAGTATAGATGATGGTCTTTATATTTAATTCGTGCCAGCACTTCAGCTTCATTTGTTTTGCTGGGTGCCTGACCCACTGTCATTACTCAGGGAGAGAGGGCCAGAGACAGTAATAGATGCCACACGCCCCAAGCAATAGAAGATATTCTCATTAGCAGGAAGAGCGATAGGAAACATGGATCCCTCCCTTCCTCTGTCCAGTCAATACAGAAAGTCCCCCAGACAGTATATTAGATTTTAGATTTTACACGTATTCATTAAGCACCTACTATGTGTCAGGCACTGTGCTAAGCACTTGACAAATATTATCTCATTTGATCCTCACAACAACCCTGGGAGGGAGGGATGTGCTATTATTATCCCCATTTTACAGATGAGAAACCTGAGGCAAATAGAAGTTAAATGACTTACCCAAGGTCACTCAATTAGTAAGTGTCTTGAAGTAGGTTTGAACTCAGGTCTTCCTGATTCCAAGTCCAGAACTCTATCCTAGCTGCCTCAGTATATAATGCAACATGGTGTCCTATCCATACAAAGAGGATGCTTCCCTACTACTGCATTGACCATGGACCATAACATGGTTGGGGGTGTTTTCTCAGTAGTGAGTATAGGACTGCCTCAAACCATCCAAATTCCCTTTCTTGCTCCCCTTTGAGGTAGTATACACTGGCTGGCCAGAGTTTGGGGAGAAGTATGGGGCCAAGGAACTGTATGAACCTTACTTGCCTGTGATGAAGAGCATGCTGTACCCCTAACCTTGGTCCCCTTATTACTTCACACTAAGCAACTGAAACCACAGCACAAGACTGTCCACTGACCACATGGATATGTTTTCTACATCCCCTACAAGCAAGGCACGGAGCTGGGTTCTGGGAAATCACATCACCACAAGGAATTGTTCCCCAGACATATGAACTGGGTTTCTCAATAGTAGGAATTTCAAAGACACTGAGCCCAGGTGCATAGCAAAGCCCCCAAGTCCGCTGGCAAGCTCCCAGCAAAATGTTCCCCCAAGTCCCAAGGCATCATCCACTTTATAAGCCAAGTAGACACAGCTTCTGCGGGGGCTGAAGCTCATGGGAGCCCTCCTTTTATGGGAAGCATGTATCGATGAGCTTTCCTATAACCTTGCATTAAGAATCACATTAGGATCACCAATCTAAAGCTGGAAATGATCTGCCAGAACTCCAGGGGTGAGCCCATCTTATTTTGTGATCCTGCCTCACCCCATACACCAACCCAGTCACTTAATTCACAACATGGCTCAGTTCAACCCCAATGCACAAAATGATAGGTAAGTCATTTATACCCTCTGGCCCTCTGCTTCTTCTTCTATGAAATAAAGTCGTTGAAGGAGATGATGATGATGAAGATTCCTTCCATCTCTGAATCTTAATTAAGCAAGGATTTATTAAGCACCTACTACGAGGCAGGTGCGGTGTTATACATTGGGAATACAAAGGCAAAAAAATAACATTCTCTACCTTCATAGAGTTTGCATTCTATGAAATTGGGGGAAGAAAAAGAATGTATTAGCGTGTATAAAAAATAAATACAAGATATCGGTGGTGGGATCAGGAAAGACTATATGTAGAAAGTCCTCCTCTAACTGAACTTTGAAGAAAACTACAAATACTAAGAGGTGGAGGGGAGGAGAGGGTGCATTAGAGGCATGAGAAACAACCTGGACAAAGGCCCAGGGGCAGGAGATGGAAAGTCACTCATAAGAAGTAGTATGTAATAAGCCTGAAAAAGTAAACTGGAGCCAGGTCCTAAAGGGCCTCCTTAAATGCCAAATTAAGTTTGTATCTGATTCTAGGGGAAATAGGGAGTCCCCAGAGATGACTGAGTAGTGAAGTAATATTGTCAGACCAATCATCCCTTCAATAGCTGTGTGGAGGACAGAGTAGAGGGGAGAGAGACTTGAGGCATGCCAATGCACTAGTCCAGATGAGAGGTCTGAGAGGTCATGAAGGCCTGAACTAGAGGAATGAATGGCTGTGAATCTGGAGGAAAGGAACAGATATCATGGAGGTAAAATTGACATTATTTAGTGAGAGAAAGGATTATTTCTCTCATATTAATGATTAATTATTGAATTAGGACCAGGGTTTTTTCAAAAGTCTGTGGGTTGGGGGCAGCTAGGTGGTGCAGTGAATAGACCACCAACCCTGGAGTCAGGAGGACCTGAGTTCAGATCCAGCCTCAGACACTTAATACTTACTAGCTGGGTGAAGTTGGGCAAACCCCAATTGCCCTGCCTTCCCCCCTCCAAAAAGACAAAAATAAAAGTCTATGGGTTATTCAGACAGCCTTTGAGGTACAGGGCTGATAATGAGATGGAAAACTCAGATCTGCTCAAGATGTAAAAACATTTTAGTTTAGGTGAATTGATGTATTCTGGCCCACTGTGCTTTTAGTCAGACAGATCTGGGTAAAAGTGGATTCTCCTTTTACTGAGATTACCCTAGACAGGATGATATGGGCACAGATAAATCTCTTTTATCAGTGCTGAGTAATCAGACTCATATTCCCTAGATCAGGGGTGGGGAGACCACATGTGATCCTCTAGGTCCTCAAGAGCAGCCCTTTGACAACTCTTGAGGACCTAGGGGGCCACATGTGGCCTCAAGGCCACAGGTTCCCCAACCCATCCTAGACCCTCATTAGAATAAGCCCACCTCTCATTAATTAATTCTCTCATTACTTGTTAACCAATCATAGTTTATTGCCACCATCAAGCACACCCACTCTCCCAAGGGCATATAAGTATTAAGTGGATTCCCTATAAGGTGTCTTTGGCATTTGAGAGTTCCATTGGCCCCTTTTATTAATTATCCACTAGCATGATTAATAAAAGGACTAATTACCCAGAAACTATGTCTCTCAAACTTTCTATAAATCACATTGGTAACTGATTATGTATGGGCAGGGGGGGAGATGACCCAGAGGTTATAAACTTGGGTGATAAGAAGGTAAGGAAGTTCAGGTCAGAAGAGGGGCAGGATTGAGGGGAGATAGGATGAGCACTGCTCAGAACATGTCCACCTTCTATCCCTGTGCCTCTGTCCAGGTTGTTCCTCATGCCTCTAATGTGCCCTATCCTCCCCTCCACCTCTTAGGATTCCTAGTTTTCCTCCAAGTTCAGCTGGTACAAAATGGTCAATAGGTAGTTTGTAATGTGGAACTAGGACTCAGAAGAGACTAGGGTTGTCATTTAGGCCCAGGATCTTTCTGAAAGAGATAATATTTAAACTCATGAAAGGACATTAGGTCACTAATAGAGTAAGGAGAGAAAAGAGAATATGAACTAAGACAGTCTAAGACCTCCACCCCTCATTAGAGAATGGGATATAGAAAAAGACGCAGGAAAGGAGACAGAAAATCCACAGCAAAATAGAAAGAAAACCAAGAGCCCTGTCATAAAAGCCCAGAGGAAAGTACGACCAAATGCTGCAGATGCTTCAGAGTCGATCGGGAAAGACAAAAAAAAAAAATTAGAAAAAGCCATGAGGTGTGATGATTAAGAAATCAGTGGTAAATTGGCAAAAATGGGAAGAATCAATGTTGCCAAGGTGGTTGTTGGAACTGTAAATTGGTCCAATCATTTCACCAATCAGTTTGGAATTATGAAAGTGACTCAACTGTCCATACCCCAAATGCCTATGATCCAAAGATTCCACTGCTAGATATGGACCCCAAAAAGGTTAATGACAAAATTAAAGAATTTATAAATAACATTTATTTATAACAATATTTACATAACAGCACTTTTTGTAGCAGCAAAGAACTGGAAACAAAATGGATGCTCATTGACTGGAGAATGGCTAAACATGAATGAAATTCATAAAGGGAATATTAGTGTACTGTATGGAATGATGAATACAGAGAAACATGGGAAGATCTGTGTGAACTGATGCAAAATGAAGAAACCAGAACCAGGAAAACTTTATCTGTGTGTATCTACATACACACACACACACACACACACACACACACACACACACACACATATATAGACTACCATCTAAATAGAATTTAAAAATACTCAAAAGTGAATACAGTAAAATTATAGTGGCCAAGCTTGGCCCCCAAAAAGAGACCTAAGAAAGCACCCGCCCTCCTTTTTTACAGAGTTGGGAGACTAATATGAAACACTGCACAACTCTGCATGTATTTCAATAGTTTGGTTAGTTTGCTGTACTGTTTCCCATTCCCCTCTTCTTTCATCTTTATTATAAAAAAAAATAATTCTCTGGAAGGAAGAGGGGGAAGGATATATTAGCAAATATAGGTGATGTAGAAATAAGATTTCAATAAAAATTTATTTTTAAATGAAAAAAAAGCACTGTTAAGAGAGACCACAGGTAAACTTAAAAATCCATTTTAGTTGAATGATGAAGTAGAAAGCCAAACTGAGAGGAAAGGAAGTACAAGTAATAAGAATAAACAATTTTCCTAGATTTTTGGCCACGTACAGGAGAAGGGATCTAGGATGACAGTTTCTGGAGATGATCAAGTCAAGTGGGGATTTTTTTTTTTTAAAGATGGGGTATTATAAGCATGTTTTTAGGCAGTAGTGAAGTAATGAATAGAGAGAGAAAAACTGAAGATTAGCAGAGGTGGGGGAAATGATTTGTGGGGCAATCTGCTGAATGAGAGGGGAAGAGATACGATCAAATATACATACATGTAGAGGTATAATCCTATGATAATAACGCTACATGAGGGTCACTAGGGTCATGGTGAAATGGGAACCCAGAGGAGCCAAAATAGAGTAAGACCCTTCACCCCTGCTGTTTTTCACACACAACATTCCATTTCCCATCTCCATGCCTTTGCATTGCCTATGCCCCATATGCCAACAATGTACTTACTCCTCACCTCTACCTCTTAGAATTCCTGGTTTCCTTCAAAACTCGTCTGCATGCTGCCTTTTAGACTCTAGATAAAGCCTTTCTTGATCCCCTCCCACTCCAGCATTCTCACTGTCCAAAAATAATCTTGCATTTACTTTATGTGTGTGTTTATGCATACAAGCATGTGTGTGTATGTGTGTGTGTGTGTGTGTGTGTGCGCAGATATTGCCTCCTCATATGGGATGTAAGCTCCTTGAGGGCAGAGAATGTTTCATTTTTGTCTTTTTGCCATTCCTTGTGGGTCCCAGCACAGACATTAGCTTGGTACCTGATGTCCTTGCCACCTCATTCATTTCAAGCACAAGGAAACACAGTTCAGATCAAAGAGTCACCGGGGCTAGCTGAGAGTGTAGAAAATGACATACATTCTTTCTTCATTCTTCATCTCTTCACCAATAAGAGCATTCTGAAAATCTCTTACCTTACCAGAGAGAGAGAAAGAGAAAGAGAGAGAGAGAGGGAGAGAGAGAGAATGAGAGAACATAAGAGAGAAAATAAGAGAGAGGGGGAAAGAAGGAAGGAGAAAAAGAGAGGGAGAAAGAGAAATAGAGGGAGGGAGGGAGAGGGAAGGGGAGAGGGAGAGGAGAGACAGAGAGAGACTGAGAGAAACCTGCTGTAACACAGTCCTTTAGTGAAGGTCTTATCTCCACACACCAGACACCGCTCCTTGCTCGCCTGTCTTTGTATGTCAGCACAATGACTAGTATCTGTGCCTGGCACTTTGCTGGATTCAGCGCAGGCTTCTGAATCTAAAAGGAGGAGACTCGTACCTTGGGACCTAGCAGAAGAGCTAGATTTTCTCCTAACATGAAGGACTGATTTTCTCCCATCTTTATTTTTATCATGGGAGGCTAGTTAATAGTAATGTCACTCAAAGGGTTTCCAAAGAGCCCATCAACACCACGGGCCGTTCCCATCACTCACACACACACACACACACACACACACACACACACACACACACACATATACACACACACGTATGCACAGGACACTTTCTTCTGAAGCTTCCTATGGCTCTCAGGCAGGCAGTAAGAAGGACTGATTGCTTACTTGTACAGAATCCTAAACTAAGCGTTCTGGGGAGGGGAAGGAAAAGTAAAGGAAGGATAAAAAAAAGCAATTGGAATGCCCCCTTTCTCAGAACATTTAACAGTCCAGGAAAGGAGAAAGGATACCAGCATGAAAAGAACTAAAGAATAAAACCACTATTCCTTTTCATAGGCTGTCCCATTTCCCTGTAATTCACTGCCTCCTCACTTCTTCCCCTTAGGATTCTGGGCTTCCTTAGAGGATCAGATTCAGTTCTACTTCTTATGGGATGCCTTTCTTAACTCCTGCCTTCCCTGATTGTTTACACTCTCCTTATCTATTTAAATTTTATCTATTTTTAAAATTTCAATAAATTATTTAGATATTGTATCCCTCCCCCAACTTCTCAGTAACATATAAGCTGCTTCAATCAGCCAACATTTAAATGTCTACTATGTGCTAGACCAGTGGCTCTCAACCTGTGGGTTGAGACCCCTTTGGGGGTCAAATGATCCTTTCACAGGGGTCACAAAGGTCGCCTAAGCCATCGGAAAACACATATTTCCGATGGTCTTAGGAACCGCCCCTATCTGTCTCCAGGCGAGTCCGCCCACATGCAGATACACCCACATACGAGTATTAAAGGGTTGAGGCATTAGGAAGGTTGAGAACCATTGTGCTAGACACTTCACTAGCTTCTAGGGATACAAAGAGAAAAATGAAACCATCCCTGCCCTCAAGGAACTTACATTTTCTGGGGAAAGCAATATGTACACATATAAGTAAATATATATACAAAGTAAATACATGGTCATTTGGGAAGGTAGTGGGAGGCGCTGGTAGCAAGGATGTGGGGGTCAAGAAAGATCTCATAGGGGCAGCTAGGTGGCGCAGTGACCTGGAGTCAGGAGGAGCTGAGTTCAAATCCAAGTTCAGACACTTGACATTACTAGCTGTATGACTTTGGGCAAGTCACTTACCCCAATTGCCTTGCCTTCCCAGCTCCAAAAATTTAAAGAAAGACCTCATGTAGGAAGTTTTGTTTGCTCTGAGTTCTAAAGAAAGTTAGCAATTCTAAGAGACAGAGGTAAGGGAACGTTGCTCTCCAGGTATGGGAAACAGCCTAGGCAAAGGCATGGAGATGGGAGATGGACTGGCAAGCATGAATAAGAGCATAAAGTTAGTCTGACTGTACCAAAGGGGACGTAGAGAGGGCTGGATGTCATAAGCTCGGAAAAGTAGGTAGGGACCGTTTTGTAGAGATCTTCAAGCTAAACAGAGGTTGAATAGCTCATAGAGCAGGAGATTAACTTTGTAAGACCTATGCCTTGGCAGCTGTTTGACGGGTGGATTGGAGAGGAGTTTGCTTTTTTGGCTTGCTTTGTTTTGCCCTTATATCCCCAGTGCATAGTGACTTTTATATAGTTGCTTAATCAATGCCTGTTCAATTGAAGTGATTTGAATCCACAACAGATACCAAAAGTGTGATATGTATGGCATCCAAAGCAAGTGTCATAGAGGGTCATCATCACTCATCCTGACCAGAAGACCCAGTCCAATCCAGGCCCAAACCTTGGGTTTCAGATCAGGATACCCCTAGAACGTAGGGGTGGGCTGGGGTTCAGCCCCAGGAGGTATAGACCATCATGGGGAAATTCCTATTTCTCCATAAGAATTAAAGCTACTACTGTTCAACTTCCCCAGAAACCTAGGACTCCCTACATGGCCTCAGCAATGAAAAGATTCAAACATTAATTTGCTAATTAGGAACTGATCTATACCAAAAGCACTAGGGTAAATTCTGGAGGGAAATGGAGGGAGAAATATATAAGTCAGGAACTGAAGTTGATAATGAGGAAAGAGAAAAAAGAGGTGAGAGAATAGCTGTGGATTATAGGCTATATTAAGAAAGGTATTTCCCTTCTTTGTGTGTAGATGTGGGGACTATGGGTATGGAAGACTGCACATAACAGATATTTTAAACATATTGGCTAATTTTGCTGAACTGTGTTTTTTTCTTCTTTGTTATAAGTGATGGCTGTGGGAAGAGGATGTCTTGGAAAATATAGGTGATATAAAAACAAAAATAATTAATAAAAATTTAATTTCTTTTAAAAAGAGAGAGGCATGGTCTCCAGAACTAGGAGAAACAGTAGTATTTTTGGTTTTGTTGTTCAGTCATATCTGACTCGTCATGTCCGCATCTGGGATTTTCTTGGCAAAGATATCAAAGTGGTTTGCCATTTCCTTTTTCAGCTCATTTTACAGATGAGGAAGTTGAGGCAAATGGTAAAGCGACTTACCCAGGATTACACAGCTAGCGAGTATCTGAGGCCGGATTTGAACTCAGGTCTTCCTGACTTTAGACCTAGTACTCTGTGCACTCTGCCACCTAACTGCCCAAAATCTACAGACAATAGTCATAGACACCTAGATTCGGAAGCTTTAGAGGTTATCGCATCCAACCCCTTTATTATGCAAGGGAGGAACTAAGGCCAAGGGAGATACCACCACTTAGAAAAGCATGAGATCCTGAAGTCAGCGAGTGCAAGAGGGAGGATTCAAACTTTCCATTTCATGGCAGTGACAACAGGCCTTAGGATGACATAATTGGGTAGGTGGAAGGAATGGGGATATTTAACTTGCAGAAGAGAAGGTAGTATATTACAGCCACCTTTGAGTACTCGAAAGTTTATTACATGCAGACCCAGAACTGAGGTGGAGCTTTGCCTCAGGGAGGAAGATGGAGAGGGTTCTAACCATCTGTATATTCCTCCAAGAGGAAAGTTGGGGTGGAGCCTCAGCTGGACTGGGGCTGGATGAGGATAGGCTCAGCTGCAGCTCTCATTCCCATTCTGTCTCTAGGGGTGCTTCAGGCAAGGGGCAGTGAGGGATGGAGTCTTCAGCTTGTGGAACCAGAAAGCCAAGCCCCTCTGGGCCAACAGGAGTGTCCTAGGCTCCTAGGCAACCAACAAGGAAGGTTAGACGAAGACACGGGCTATGCATTTGGTCCCACACTTCACCCCACTCTGCTCTCACTCTGCCCTCCCCTTCCACAGGTTAGGTCTAGGAAGACCCCAGGCCCTTGCTCTCCTTGGAGAAAACCATAAAGGTTACCCATCTTGGGGTGAGGGAGGTTGGGGCCAGAGTGCACCTCAGGGAAATTTTGAGAGATTTACTTCTTCCTGAGTCATGAGACCAGAGACCGGTGCTCAGGAAGGACCAGTATCCTTGAAAGAGCTCAAAATTCCAGAAACCTGGCTGAAAGAACAATGGACTATGTCAGGAAAATGTAGCCTCTGTATAATGTATCAGAAGCCTTCCCCTACACAGAGAGGGTGTAGTGACAAGAGATAATACTAAAAGGCAGAAAGGTCTCTTAAGTTTTCAGGGAAAGTATAATTTCCGTAGCTTCTCTAAGGGCCACTGTTCAGAACATACAAGTTCTCTGAAACTGGAAATACTGAAATACACCAAAGCCAATGACTCCATAACGGGATTTAATGTGTTCAACACACTATGTTGCAAGTTTCAAATTAAAATAATAAACCATATGTATATATATATATATATATATATATATATATATATATATATATTATATATATATATAATATATATATATATCCTCATCTGTAAAAGGAGGGGGTCAAAAACATTGCAAATACTGTTATACTGTAAGAAATGATGAAAAGGACAATTTCAGAGAACCTCTGGAAGACTTGTATGAACTGATGAAGAGTGAGGGGACCAGAACCAGGAGAACAACTTGGACAATAACAACAACATTTTAAAGACAAACACCTTTGAAAGACTTGAAAGAACTCTGGTCAATGCAATGATCAGTGATGAAGGACCATTGACAAAGAATGCTGTCTGCCTCCTGACAGAGAAGTGATGGGCTCATAGTGCAGAAGGAGTCATATTTTTTGGACTTGGTCAATGTAGGAATTTGTTTTGTTTGACTATATTTATCTGTTACAAAAATGGGGTTTTCTTCTCATTTTTTTCCAATGGGCAAGGAAGGGAGAGAACAGAATTTTGTTTATTAAAAAAATTTTAATTTTAAAAAAAGAAACCTAGTCAATTAGAGGTGCTGGATGAGATGTACATATTCAAACATAGCCAGTATGTTGACAGTACTTTTTTTGATAAGGAGAATTTTGGGGGGGAGGAGAAATTGGTGGGTAATAACAGTGATTTTAAAAAAAGAAAGAAAAGAGCACCAATGAAGTATTTTAAAATTACACAGAAAAGAAGACGTAAGAAAACACATATAAGCAAAGAAGTTTTGTTATCATGATGTGAAATTTAACATGTACCTTAAAAATTATGCATAAAAGAAGTTCATAATTTGATATACAATTCTTTGTTGTCTCTATATTGAAATGTTCATGTCTGCTAAGCTCATAATAAAAAGGAAATTGATATAAAAAAGTAATGCCTAATTATTAGGAATAATTAGTTAAAGTAGGAGGCTGTTAGACTGCCGGCTTCTTCTCCCATGGACAGCCTTCTGGCCTCCCTTGTAGCTTCTCATTGAGTTCTGAGGTTTCTATCTTTCCTATACTAGAGAGCTGGGGACACCTTAAAAACACTTGTACCAGGCGTGGTTTGTGGTGCTTGTATAATGAGAAGGAGAAGGGAAAGGAGGAGAAGGAGAAGGAGGAGGAGGAAGAGAAGAAGAAGAAGAAGAAGAAGAAGAAGAAGAAGAAGAAGAAGAAGAAGAAGAAGAAGAAGAAGAAGAAAAATTCATATACTTTAAGGTTTGCAAAGTGATTTACAAATATTATCTCATTTTTTCCTCACAAAAACTCTAGGACATAGGTGTTATTACTGTCTGTATTTTTTTTTAATGTTATTGTCTTTTTGGAGGGGAGAAGGCAGGGCAATTGGGGTTAAGTGACTTGCCCAAGGTCACACAGAACTGTCTGTATTTTGCAGATAAGAAAACTGAGACTGACAGGGGCTAAGTGACTTGCCCAGGGTCACACACCTAGTAAGTGTCTGAGGCTGGATTTGAACTCAGGAAGATGATTCTTCTTGACTTCAAGCCCAGTGCTCTATCTGCCGTGCCACTTAGCTGCCCAGAAAGGGATAGATAAAGGGTTAATGTAAGGAAAAACTTTCCAATAACTGAAACTATCCAAATGTATAAGAGAAAGTAATGAGTTCCCCATCACTGCAGGACTTCAAGAAAAAAAAAACTAAAACAACTCTTCCTTAACTAGATTGTTGAGAGAATTCTTGTTCAAGAACCAAACTCCAGAGCCCTTCCAGATCCAAGATTCTATGGTTCTTCAGGGGAAGTGACTGATGCCCCAGAGTTATTAATGGCATTAGTGTGGGAGGAATGAGGAGAATGCACTAGGGCCTTGAGATACTGGGAGGAAGGGTGAGGCAGTGGAAAGAATACTGGGCCTACAACTAGAGCCCAGGGGAGCTTGATGAGTTCAAATTTCAAATAAGCATCACATTGCCTGTATGTCCTTGAGCAAGACTTCCTTTCTCTGGGCCTCAGTTTCCTCACTTGTAAAATGAAGGGGGTTGAATGAGATGACCTCTAAGGTCCCTTCCCACTCTACATACAGTGATGAGGTGGTGACCCTGGCAAAGGAACAAGGAGGAAAAGAGCATCTAAGGGAAACAGAACGGGAGGTTTCCAAAACTGAATCTGAATCCAAAGAGAAAAAATCAACACACAATTCAGGAACATCATTATGTACTTTACACGTTACAAAGCACTTTCTCCACAACAATCTTGTGAAGCAGATAGTATAAAAATTATTGCCTCCATTTTTCAGGTGAGGAAACAAAAGTAAAAGCTGTAAATGTCTCTCCCCAATGAGTACAGCAGAGGAAGCCTTGAACTAAGGGCTCCTGACTACTGATAAGCTCTCTTTCCATTAACCCATATTACCTCAGATATACGGGGAATGGGACTGAGGGAGATGTCAAGGGACTGGGGAAACAGGATAGTTTTCACCATCACCAGAGGAGTCAATGACTTGCCCTGAAAATGCCCTGGATTTGATGCTTCAGTAGAATTTAGTTTCTTGAGAGCAGGAACTGCTTTTGTTTTTAATTTTGTATTCACCCAGGACTTTGAATGGAGCTTAATAAATGCTTGTTTAATTGAATTAAACTGAATTTGTTAGAATACCACTAATGTAGGGATCATGGGACCAAAAGTTAAAATTTGTGCCCTGAAATAATGGAACAACACTTATTGTTTGACCTAGCATAAAGGAATAGATTTAGAGCTGGAGGGGTGGCTAGATGTCACAGTGAATAGAGCACCAGCCCTAGAGTCAGGAGGACCTGAGTTCAAATGTGGCCTCAGACACTTAACACTAGCCATGCGACCTTGAGCAAGTCACTTAACCCCAATTGTCCTGCCTTATCCCCCAGCAAAAAAAAAAAAAAAAAAAAAAAAGATTTAGAGCTGGAAGGAACTTTAGAGGTCATTGAACACAACACCCTCATTTTACAGTAAAGAAACCTGGAACTCAAATGATTTGCCCAGAATTACACTAGTAAATGTCTGAGGTAGGATTTGAACTCAGGTCCCTGGACTCCAAGTCCAACATCTCTAACACATAGCTGTTCTGCTTCCTGGTCATATCTCAGCTCTCTAATTCAACTAAGCAACTTGAAAGCAAGATCTGCATCATTTTTCTTTTGTCTTTCTGTAGTGAGATCTCACTAACTAAATTAAAATCAAATTAAAATCCACAGGAAAGAGAATAGCAAGAAGCAAGCTAGGAGATAGCTCAATGCCCAAGTGCCCAAGGGGTGGTGGTGGTGGTAGAGGCATGGACAGAGGGAATAAGTACAGCATGGACAGCTGACATCAGGGTAAGACTCCCAGGGCATACTTGGGCTCATGCTCTGATGCTTAGAAGGCAACCAGTAGGAAGGATAAAACACTGCCCAGCTTTGACTTACTCCACAATGAAAAATTCTTAGACTGAATCAGAAAAAGCAAGACAGAGCTTTTGATCAGATGTCTTGCTGGCTCAGAGGCCAAAGCTGAATAATATCTGGGTGGAGGTGTGGTAGGGATATTCATCCTGCCCTACCAGAAAGTCAGAGGGGCAAGGGGGAGGACATAGGAGAGAGCAGATTGGGGGAGGGGTTATACAGTGGGATGGATGTTTTGGGGTGGTGGGTAGGGGAAAGATGGGGAGAAAATTTGTAACTCAAAATCTCGTGGAAATGAATGTTGTAAACAAGAAAATTAATTAATTAATTAAAAAAATGAAAAAATATCTGGGTGGAGGGAGAAGCTGAGAACCAGGGGGAAAGGGGGCTATGTGAATTTGGGCTTGGGAATAATCTAATCAGCATCAGTTATAGAAAAAGAGTTAAACTCTGAAAGGAACTGTGTCTTTCTTCCATTCCTCCCAATACTCCCTTACTTCTTTCCCTGGGTGAGCCCTGAATGTCAGAATAGCATGTTGGAATAGCAAATCCCACCCTTGCATCCTCCTGTTATAGAAGGGCCTGCAAGGATCAAATACACCAGTATAAAAAATTTTTTTAAAGAACAATAATAGCTACATTTATAGAGCGCTTACTGTGTACTAGGCACTATAGTGGGTACTTTAGCCACTGTGCCACCTAGCTCTCCCCATTGTATATATTAATGTATATTATGTTAGTGTGTGTGACTGTGTGTGTGTGTGTATGTGTGTATGTGTGTGTGTATTCTCAGATTAGGCCCTAGTAGGAATCTACTAGCTAGAGCTATATGTCCAGCCCTGTTTTTGCAGGATATTGAATAGTTGAGAATAGGGTGGAAGAGGGATTTTAGGTGTGACAGCTAAGGGTGGACACCACCCAGGTCTAATGGGGAAACTGCCCTTCAAAGTTCCAGTTTTAGAAGGTTACTCAGCAATCCCAACAGTAGAGGAGGAGATTTCCCAGTCATCCAGGAAAGCCCCTACCTTTCCGAAATTCAGAATATCAGGGAGCATGGCCAAAGGGGTACAGAGAGTGAGCTCTAGGACCTTCCCAGAGGTGACTTTTCTACATTTAGCTCAAGCAGGGAGGGCATGCCAGGGTTCCCCTGGAAGGTTTTGCCCATATCTCCCCCAAATGCACAGTCAGGGAGCACAGAGTTTCTGTAACCCAAGTGGTGAGCACAAGCAAAGAGAAGGAGCGCTGGGTATTCTCAGAGATGCCGGCTGAGAACTCCCCCTGAGCTAGAAGGCGCAGGCGAGGAAAGGAGGTAAGGGTTTTCCTAAGAGTGCCCGAGCCTTGCTCAGAGCGCACCATCAGGGACCTCTGAGCTTTCCCCCCTGGATTCTCCAGGGTTTGGCACGCTCAACACAGGGTTACTAGACCATCAGGTGGCTTTACCTGAGGGGAGGGAGGGGCAGAGTACCTGGGTCATGGAAAGGCACCAGCGCGTAGTTGGCGATGGCTTTGCTTCGCCCGCTGAGGCTTCGCTCCAGGATCCTGGAGGCGCCCTCGACCACCTGCCTCAGGTCATCCCACATGGAGCCAGTGACATCGAAGACGAAAGCCAGGGTAGCATCTCCGGAGGCGGGGAGTATAGACTCCCCTGGAGGCGCCCCAGCAGCCGCTGCCACCAGCAGCAGCAGCCCTAGCCCTGAGAGCGACAGCAGCGCCCCGGGACTCATGCCTGCGCTGAGAGCGCAAGCTTGCAGTGGTTTCTGGGGTGAAGCAGAAAAAAGGGGTGCCCTCCTGATACTCTCAGCTTCTCCGTCCTGCACTCCGAGACTGCTCTGTCTAGCTCTCTCCCCAACCCCTACCCCCACCCCCTCCCAAAAGACCTCCGGGATGCCAGCCCCGAGAGGCGAGCGCACAAGTCAGGGCAGCGCAAAGCACCAGCAGCCACAGCTCTGTCGGCGCCCCTGCAAGGCCTCGGGCTACAGCTCGTGCGTGTGGGAAAGGGGCTTGCAGTCGTCGAGTGGGAGCCTGGGCGGATCCTAAAGCCCACTCTGTGCGGGGCCACGAGCCTGCCTCCCGCCCCTCCCCTCGGACTCCCCCCAATCCCCCGTGACTCAAACTTTCCCTTCTCCCTGCGCTCTGCTCCTCTTTGGCTGGGGGAGGTTAGGGGAGGACACTGGGCTGACAGCTGAAGGAGAAGCAGCCTCAGCCAAGGAGCCAAGAAACGGGAATTAAGGGGAAGAAGTACAGAAATGTGGCCGGCCAGGGAGGGGGAGTGACAAAGAGGGGAGAAGAGATCGCAGGGGGACACCTGTCCTCTGCTCCCCGGGACAGCGCTCCAGAGGGGGGCCTTTAGGATAAAACGCAATGCCCTTTATTCACGCTTCTTTATGATGATAGTTCGCATTTATACGCAGTTTAGTGCATTGTACAAACCTCTCTGATCCAGTTTTCTTTTCTGTGGAATGTAAGAATCTTGAGGGCAGACACTATTTTTTCCTTTTGTTTTTGTATCCTCGGATCCAGGACAGTGCATTAAGATATCAAGTATCAATAAATGCTTGTTAGATTAGATAGCATCTATAAAACAAGAAAAATAATTATCTACCAAATCAGATTGCTGTGAACACTTAGTAAACCTTAAGTTGATAAATGTTCATTTACGTTGTCAATGTAGTTGTCGCTTTTCAAAACCAATCCTTTGGGATAGATAGTGGGTGTAGTTGTTATTATCCCCTTCTTACAAAGAAAATTGAGTCTCCAGAAATGAAATCATGGTAGTTCTTTGTGTATGTATTCTATACCCCCTATTACATAAAAGGGACAGCTAGGTGGTGCAGTGGATGAAGCACCGCATCTCTAGTTGGAAGGACTCCTCCTCCTGAGTTCAAATCTGACCTGAGACACTTACTAGTTGTGTGAGCCTGGGCAAATCACTTAACCCTGTGTGCCTCAGTTTCCTTATCTGTAAAATGAGTTAGAAGAAGGAAATGGCAAACCAGTTCGGTATCTTTGCCAAGAAAACCCCAAAATGGGGTCATGAGGGGTCAGACACTGCTGAAATGACTGAATAACAATTATATAGACAGTGAGCTCCGAGTTTCGGGTGCCCCCTCTAGCCTAGCACAATTCCTGGCACTGGGGAGGCTGTTGACAAACACCTGTTCTATTTATTGTTTGTTGAATGGACTAGTTGTGAGAATCAGTGCTGAAGGAAGTAGGGATGTTTACTTTGGAAAAGAGGATGCTGGGAAGTGGGGTTCAGAAGGGATGAGATAACTGCCTTCAAGCATTTCACTGGCTGTCACCTGGGAGAGGGACCAAGACTTGTTTTTTGGCCCCAAAGGGTAGAAGCAGCAATGGGCAGAACTCTCAGTAGTCAATTGAGGTTTGAGATCAGGGGAAATTTCGCAACCTTTAGAGCACTCAAAAAGAGGAAATGGTTGCCTTGGGAGGTAGTGAATTCCATGTCTTTGGAGGTCTTCAAGCAGGGGCTAGAAGATCTCATCTATTTGTGGTGGGTATTCTTTTTCAAGTATGAATAAGACAGACAAATCCTCCACTCAGGGTCCTTCCAACTCTGATTCTATGACTCCCCACCCCATTCTAGTCCAAGGAATCTTTTCCTACATTCACTCACAAATAGGTGCCAAATGAGAGAAATTAGGGGTTAGATGGGAGAAAGAATACAATGCAGATCTTAGTTTGTTGTTCCCAGAGAGAGCCTCTACTCCTCTCTCCTTCACTACCCCACACCCCCTCCTCCCGCCCTAATTCTGCAGACAGTCCCTAAGGGAAGAAGAGAAAGGGAGAGAAGAGAGGAGAGGAGAGCAAACAGTTCCCTGGCACTAACTCCTGACCTTTGGGTAAGGATCTCAACATTTCCAAACTCTTTTAGACATCCCTCTCTTATGAAAAATTGGGATGATGACCTCTTACCCTGCCCTAGAAGTGGAAAAGTCCATACTTGGTGTTTCAGCGGATAAGAATCCCAATCCTAGCTCTGTAACTTACTACTAATGATGATTTTTTAATATTAATAAATATTATCATAAGCATTATTTAAACATTAAGTATTTTGGCTTTACACTACCTTAGTCCATCCTCAAAACAACCTAGTGAGGCAGACACCACAGGTATTAATAACTCCATTTTCCAGCTGAGGAAACTGAGGCTCAGGGAGGCCAAGTAGATCACCCATGGTTAAACAGTTGTCGAGTATCAGGGGCAAGATTCAAACTTACTCTTTCCACTAAAACGTGATGCCTTTCTCACCATGAGAGAAACCAAGTCACCCTATCTCAGCCTCAGTCTCTTTGTACAAAGAAGTCAGACTTGATGAGTTACGAGCGCCTTCCACAGGTAAATCTCTGCACCTGTGATCTCTAAGGATCCTCCCAGCTTTAAATCCTATGATCTCAGGAGAGGCTACTTTGAGGATCAAATGAAATAATGAATTGAAAATATTTTGTAAATGGCAAAAGCCCACCAAACTGGTAAAGTATCATCATCAAGATAGGAGGCAAGAAAACACTGACAACAGCTGACCTTTATATTGCCGTTCAGGATTCACGGAGCATTTCTCAAGCATCATCGCGTTTGACATCCAGCTCTCTTGAGTAAAGTAGTGCTAACATTAACTCCATTTTACAGATAAGCAAACTGAGGCTGGGGGGAGTAGTGTTAAATGGCTTGCCCAGAGTCTCACCATTAGCAAGGATCAGTGCCAAGAGTCATTTCCCATTCCTCTGACTCACTAACCCTCTTTCCACAGCTCCGCACTGACACCCTGATTAACTGAGACCTGAAGAGATGAAGGAGTTGCCACAGTGACAAAGGGTAGCTTTTGTCACTTAGATTCTTAGTCTGCTGCTAAAAGCTGAGCTTTAATATCCTCAAAAGAGGGGAAAATAGCCTTAGGGGAAGAGGGCGGCCTTGATGGTAAAGCTCAGCTTGTGAACCGTAAGAAAGCCCAGGTGCCAAGAAAGAGGCCACCTGACGTACATCTGGAATAGAGACTGGTGAATTTTTGAAGGCCCTGAAAACCCACCACACTAGAGTCCTTGGACACAAAGAGTATTAAGGGTCTTAGATACAGAGTCAGAAGGAACCTTAGAGGTCATATAGCACAATCCTATCATGTGAAGAATGAGAGAGTGTGCTACATGACCTCTACATCCAGGAGTGTGCCAGAGCCAGCTCATACTGGCTAGATCAGGAGAGCTGATTGTTAAATGTCCAGTGTGAACACTTGTACCTTGGAAATCAGCAAATGGACAAATCAGAAACAGATTTATTCTTTTGTTGATTGTCTAGACTTAAGGAAGTGATGGAGAAAATGTTATTAAGGCAATTTAAATTAAAATTTAAAATTAAATTAAAATTAAAAATGTGTCATGTGGGGGCAGCTAGATAGTACAGTGAATAGAGCACTGGACTTGGAGTCAGGAGGATCTGAGTTCAAATTTGAGCTCAGATACTTGATAGCTGTGTGATCCTGGGTAAGTCACTTAATCCTGGTTGCCATAGATAGATAGATAGATAGATAGATAGATAGATAGACAGATAGATAAATAGATAGATGTAACTTGCGCACTTGTTTTTCCCTGGAGAGCCAGTTGTTAAACATTGACCAGCACATTCCTGGCTACACCTCAGTAGCTTGTCCAAGGTCACATAAGTAAAAGAAATGACCAAAATGCAACGATCTAAGACAATTCCAAAAGACTCTGATGAAAAATGCCATCCACATCCAGAGAAAGAACTATGGAGTCTGAACACAGATCAAAGCACACTATTTTCTCTTTCTTTTGTTGGTTTTTGTTTTTTCTTTCTCATGGTTTTTCCCTTTTGTTCTGATTCTTCTTTCACAACATGACTAATGTGGAAATAGATTTAATATGTTCAAAAATGCATAACCTATATCAGATTGCATGCTGTCTTGGGAAGGGGAGAGTGGAGGGAGGGGGGAAATGTAGAATTCAAAATCTTATAAAAACAAATGCTGGAAACTAAACATTAATTAATTAATTTTTAGAAAAGAAAGTGACTGAGAAAGTGACTTGAATTTAGATCCTCTGACTCCATATTCAGCTTTCTTTCCACTGCATCTATTCATGTTCTCTGTTCCATTAGCTAATTAGCAGTCAAGTAAGGCTATCTTATATCTTAAAGGCTAACAGCATCTAGCTCTCAATGTTTTCATATAAAACCTAGTTAAGGAAAGACAGGTAAGTTGGAATGTCCAGAGGAGAATAAGTGAATGGTCGAAGTTCTTGTGTTTATGCTATGTGAGGACTGATTAAAAGTACTGGGGATATTTAGCCTAGAAAAAAGGCATATGCAGGGGTAAGGTATGGGACAGGATGGGGGTGGGGGATATGAGAGATCAACAAAGCATTTATTAGGCACCTAAGCCAAGTATACAGCCAGGCCTTTGTGCTAGGAACTAAGGCTACAAATACTTAAAAGGCTGCTGGTCACATGGAAAAGTGATTCAATTTGTTCTCTTTAGTCCCAAAGGAAAGAGCTAAGAACACTGGATAGGAGTCATAAGGGGATAAATTTAGGCTTGATGTAATTGCAAACTTCCTTACCATTCTAGCTCTCCCTGAGTACAACGAGCAGCCAGGAGATGTAGTTGAGATCTGTCTCTCGAGCGCAAGTCAGATGACTAGTTAAGGGGTATGTTACAGCAGGGATTCCTTCCCCGGAGGAGTTTGATTGGAGGGATTATTGATTAAAAGCTAGAAGGCACTTCAAGGCCATCTAACACAGCTCCCTCATCTTATAAATAAGAAAGCTGGGGACCAGAGAAGTTTAACAACTTGCTAAAAAAAAAAAAAGACCACACAGGTAGTAAGGGGAAGAATTAGCGTTTGAAGTTAGATTGTCTGATTCTAGGGCAGGTAGGTGGCACAGAAGATAGACCATTGGGCCTGGAGTCAGGAAGATCTGAGTTCAAATTAGGCCCCAGACATTTACTAACTGTGTGACCCTGGACAAGTCACTTAACCCTGTTTGCTCAGGTTCCTCAACTCTAAAATGAGATAAAGAAAGAAATGGCAAAGCACTCCAGTATCCTTGCCAAGAAAACCCCAAATGGGGTCAGGAAGAATCGGATACAACTAAACAACAATCTCTGATTCCAGATCCAGCGCTCCTTCCATAGCCATTGAGGGAAGCTTCCAATTCTGAAATTCTGTGATTCTAAAGGTAGTGCCTCACCCTCTCCCATAGGATGAATGAAAATATAAGCTCCAGGAACTGTATTTACTTTGATTATCCATGTGCTTCCTAAATAGCAGCCTACTAAATTTGCACAGCTATTGATAAAACGGTTTTTGTAGTCTTCACTACCAAGAGGCTCGATGTCAGCCAATTTATACACATAATGTGATTCCTCATGTGAGTAGGAGCCCACTGGTCACAAACCTGTTTACAAAACAACCATAATGCTCTGCTCCTTTGTCAGATACCCTTACACATGGGCTATCTCATTTTAACCTGACAGCATAACAGGGTAGGTCCCATTCTTATTCCTTATGCCAAGGAAGATGTGAGGTTTAAAAAATTGGAAAAGTAGTTCACCTTCCTTAGTTACAGAGTGAATACATCCCTGCAAAGTGGGGATTAGAACCCAGATTTTACTCCTAGCTTGGTGCTTTCCTAATGACACCACTCTGAGTCTGGTCTTGCTAAGACATCTAACTACACCTACTCCAGTTGACACCTCCTAGTCCTGTATCTCAGCCCCTAGGACCCTGTTATATGGAGAATCTGACAAACTTTTATTATACTGATGTGCTCATGGGAGATGATGACTAGACCGCTCCCAGGTAACATATGAATTTTAGCTGGGATCTTCTCAAAATGATACCTACCTTTGCTTTGGTTGACTAACCAATGTTGATGCAAACAGTTGAGTCTTTGGGGAGCCTGCAGACCAGTGGGCAAGATATGAAGGGGAGGAAAGAAGGGATGTGAGAATTTGAGGAACCCTTCAAACACTTCAAAGAAGCAGCCATGCAAAAAGGATGACCTTATTTCCCCTGGAGGAAGAAGGGAAATCTAAAAAACGAGGATGGCCAAAGAAACAGAAGATGGAGGAATAGCAGTATACCAGGGGCCAAGGAGAGATCAGAGGACTGGGTTGAGTCCTAACTCCAACAGTGAGAAGTAGCTGGAGCTAGCTCAAACCAGCTCATGAGAGTTGATTACTAAATTTTCAGTGTGTGCATTTATACTGTGGGAATTGGCAAAGGCTACAAGTCAATGCTTGATTTTGTTGTTGATGACTGTTTAGATTTAACCAAGTGTTAACACATACTGAACTTAAACGTAGTACTTTTTAGCTAGTTAAAACATTTACCAACCCACTCCTATCTGTTTTTTGGAGGGAGGAAGGTAAGGCAGTTGGGGTTAAGTGACTTGCCCAAGGACACACAGCTAGTAGTGTGTCAAGTGTCTGAAGTCAGATTTGAATTCAGGTCCTCCTGACTACAGGGCCGGTGTTCTATTCACTGCACCACCAAACTGCCCCTACCCCTATCTAAATTCCATCACTTAAAAGTAGTCTTCTGTGACCACGGACAAGTCACTTAATCTTTCTGAAACAATTGTTTCTTCATCTGTAGAATGGGGTTAATACTCCGAACCAACTCTCTCCAAGGGTTATTCGTGAGTCAAGAGCTTTGTTAAACCTTAAAGCACTTTATAAGTATGTTTTGTTACTCCTCTCTTCTTGGCAATGTACTCTGGGATCCTGAATTCTTACTCTTATTCATTTTTCATTAATGTAGTTACATGACCCCCTAGGGACACTGGCCCTAGCTTACTTTTCTAAGTTTATTTCACTTCACTTCCCTCCCCTCTATACAAGCTACGTTCCAGCCCAAATGCCCAATTTGCCATTCCTCAAGCCTGGCACACCACCTTGGGCCTCCAAGCACAGACTTTCTATCATTCTTGGAATGTATTCTTTTCTTACCTCCTGCTCCTGGTTTCCAAGGCCTCTTCAGATCCCCCAGGTGATAAAATTCTCTCCCTCTTCAAATTTTCATGTATATACTCATCAGTTTATATATCGTATCCCCCCAGTAGAAAGTAAACTCCCTGGGGAAAGGGAGTTTTTTTCTCCTTTTTCTCCTTTTTTCTCCTCTATTTTTCCCAGTGAAATCCCAGCACCTCATACACTGCATTGGACAAGTAGTCAAATGCTTATTGGACCGGATTTCCATCCTCAGCCCCAACTTCCAGAACATTTTTCCATGAATCAGTTAACCTTTGTGTAAATGTGAGTGTAACAGGGGTGACCTGAAGAAGTCCTACTTGATTTGGTGAGTTGCTCCAAATCCATTATCAAATGGATTATAGGGTTTGGACTTTTGTCCTCACAAAGGTAGGTACTTAACATGGAGATGGACATGTGTCCAATCAGCTTGCTGGAATGACAGAGAACTCTTGATTGGTTCCCCATGATTAGGGTGGGAAGGGGGAAGTTGTGTGTGTGTGTGTGTGTGTGTGTGTGCGCGCGTGTGCATGTGCGTGTGCGTGTGCATGTGCATGTGCGTGTGCGTGTGCGTGTGTGTGTGTGTGTGTGTAGATAGAAGATGGGGGAACCTACTTCCTTCTTCCCTGGTTCTTACCTGGTGTCCATGAATTTGATTTTTTAATATTTTGATAACTGTGTTTCAAGATAACTGATTTCCTTTGTAATCCTATATATTTTATGTTAGTCAGTTTAAGGACATTATCTGAGAAGGGGTTCCAGAGGCTTCAACAGACTTCCAAGAGTCCAGAGACACAAAGAAAGGTTAAGAATAAGACTTTGCTCTCTTGGGGAACTTTCTCCCTTGTAAGGGGCTTTCTTTCCCTTAGCCTTCTAGCAAGGTGCAAAGGGATCCTCATTCTTACTAGCAATGGTTAGTGCATATGCCCAACACCATGAGAAGTGCCCACCTTTGTGTGGATAAAGGTCCACACCCTATAATCTCAAGTAGATCAGGAGAACTCTTTGATCAAGCAGTTCTGATTCTCCAAGCCACATGAACTACCATTATTTATCATTCATTAATTTTTATTGAAGCAGCTAAGTGGCACAGTGGATAGAATGCTGCATTTTGAGTCAGGAAGACTTGACTTCTAATTCTTCCTGAGACACTTACTAGCTGTGTGACCCTGGGTAAGCCACTTAATCTCTCAGTGTCCTCATCTGTAAGATGGGTATAATAATAGTACCTAGCTGCTAGGATTATTGTGAGAATCCAGTAAGATAATATGTAAAGTACTTTGCAAACCTTAGCATTCATATAAAAACTAACTATCATTATTAGCTTCAGATAAAAAGTGTGAGATCATCTCCATCTTGGCACAAAGTCCCTCATGAGACCAATGAAAGGGAGCCTATAAACTGTCTGTCTAGATAACATGACTCTCAGATAACATGGTCCCATAAATTCAAATTTTTTTCCCAATGTCCAGTTTTTAATGTCCAGGATGCAGTTGTTCCAAAGCTTGTCCCTGTAGTTGTTTGGTGCAGAAGGAAGAATGTAGCCTCAGGCAGGCCAAGAGGAGACGTGATGAGGTTGGAAGTCCACAAACAAAGGAATCAGACAGAAAAACACAACTGAGCATCATCAATCACTTCCCAGCCCCATCATTTCATCTTCTCCAGCCGCCTGGGAGCCCCACATTTTTGGGCTCTAAATAATGCAAAAAAAATTTTTTTCCCATTTCCTAAGAGATTGTCTCAGTGGAATCATTTGTTCTCTCACACGCCGCCTGTTTGTTTCAGAAAATACTGTCTGTCTGGCCCTTGTACTGAAAGAGATCTTCGACTTTCCACAAGAGAGCCATCTCCTTGTCCCAGCTAGCTCTGTTGACTCTGGTCTCTGTGCTGTATGATTTAGAAGAGCCACATCTGGCTGGCCTCACATCCTGATAGCTGCAGAGATAAGGTCAAGCAGCTTGCTTGATCCAGGACCCAGGAGTATAGAATCAAAGCCCAGCCATATGGTTAGTGAATCTCCGTAGGACAATAAGCTGGAAGGGACCTTAAAAATCACCTTCTCTCATCTCCATTTTACAGATGGGGAAACTGAGACCTCAGAAAGGAAAACAACTTATCGGATGTCACTGTGTTAAATGTTAAAGGCAAAAATGACTCAATGACTCAGTAATCTTTCTCCTACTACTCCATCACCTCTTAAATTTTTCACATTGATTTTCCTAAATTTCCTAAATTTCTACTTCAGGCTCATTTTATCTGTTTCTGTTCCTCACCCAAAGCCATTCCAGTTTAAATGACACAATTAATGCTCTGTATTCTAAGGTTCCTTCCAGCTCTAACAAGAAGAGAATGAGAGAAAAGGAACAATCACTTATTAAGCACTACTATGTACTAGGAACTGTGTTAAGTACTTTATAAATTAGAGAGTAGGGGCAGCTAGGTGGTGCAGTGAACAGAGCACCAGCCCTGGAGTCAGGAGGACCTGAGTTCAAATCCAGCCTCAAACACTTAACACTTACTAGCCATGTGATCTTGGGCAAGTCACTTAACCCCAATTGCCCTGACTCCCCCCTCCCAAAAGCAAAAAAAAAAAAAAGAGAGAGATAGTGGAAGGAATGCTTGGACTTTAAGGCAAAAAGGCCTGGGTTCAAATCCTGCCAGCATTCTAATTCCTCTTCCACTTGGAACTGTGGCTGGATTCAAAAGCCACAACTTAGAATGTCGGGGTTTCAACTAAAAGACCTTGAAGGTCCTATCTAGTTCTAAATCTATAAGCCTCTGTATAAACTCTATGCACCAACCACAATTCCCCAAATTTAAAGATCAAGATTATTCTGGGGGAGCCCCATATTACTAGCAAATGACCCAGGATCTGGGAGAGCTCCCATGGGTTCAGGATTGAGACAGCCTTCTCCAAGTATCTGGCGCCCTCTAGGGCCTGATCCCCTGAACAAACCCTCCTCTTGGTCATTGGTCTCTCACAGCACACCCCCAAACTCCTCCTGGTCCTTGAGGCCCAGCTACCTCCTAGAACCCCTTGGCCATCTCAATTTCCCAAGTTTCTTTTATCTCCTGGGACCACTCTGGAGGTCCTCTTTAAAAGAACAGTACCAACCCTCTACTAGGGCAGTACCGTGTTTTATTTAAGCACACAATAGGGACTTCATACATGTTTATTGAGTGGTTAACCCTGTCCTCTATCTATAGCAACAATAAGGTTGGCACCAACTGGTGTTCTTCCAATAGAGCTCTTAATACTAGTATAACGTCACTGTTTGGAAGTCATTGGAAATCATGGGCTCTGCTAAATACCTACCAGTCCCAGGAAAGCTAGTTTATAGAGGTCATATGGCTCTTTTTATTTATTAATTTGTGAATTTTTGGTGGAGGAACACAAGATTGGTGATTGCATTAGTTTAAGCAATTCTCAGTGAAGAAATTCCCCCTTCCAATACACATCTGCATCTGCTCTTCAACAGGTCACACATATAAGAGAGTTGCTTGGGATACTCAAGAGGTTGATGCAGTCATGTATCAGAATTGAGGACTGAACCTAAATCTTCCTGACTGAGGCCACAATTTACTCCAACATACTTCCTCTACACCTTTTATTTTCCACAGTGATTCCCCAACTTCTGATAGAAGCAGAGACAAGTTGTACCCTGCTAGTCACCTTCTAGCTCACAAATATTTCACTCATTGTGTAAAGACCATGAAGTCTGTCTTCTTAAGCCTTTATTATCAGAGTAAGATTTGTGAGATAACACTGGGCTCTCTTTTTCTCTGACATTTTTGACAAGCTCAATTTTTGGAAAAAATATTTTAAAAACAAAACAAAGATCCTTCACCCGGGGCAAGTATATATATGGCCATCCACATAGGGGATCTTCACAGCCCTTTCCATGTTAGGAAAGGGCCTTTACTGTGACTGCCCAGGTGATTAATCAAACAAAGAATGGGGTGAGAATTGTGTCTGGAGTTGATCAAGGCTGACAAATGCCTTTTCCCCCCAGGGGTCTCATTAAGAGCCTGGTATCATATAGGCTCCAGTCTTGGGCAGCTTACTTTTGCCCATGAAAAATGGGAACTTCTGGCAACTGAGAGCTGTTAATATCAAAACCTTACTTTCCTCCTTCCCTCTAGGTATAGTCACATCTCTCTCTCTCTCTCTCTCTTTCTCTCTCTTCTCTCACTCACCCATTCACACCAGCTCAAGGTGTGGTACCCTGGGTTGTTCTTCCTCCAAAAAAAGGAAGTGGAGATGCAGGTCACTGGGAAATGAGGCTATACCTAGGGTTAAATCTTGATTTGGTTCTAGCTTATTCAGACGCAAAATCTTTGACCTTCAGAGACTGGTTCAGTTGTCCCTGGGAGACATTCACCCTTAGAGCTTTGGTCCAAAGCAAGAAAATTGGGACCAGAGTTAACCTGTACATACCATACAATTTATCTCTCATTGTTCATTCGTGGCGTATTCTATATCCCCCAACAAGATTAATAGCTCCTTAATGACAGGGGACACGTTGGTTTGTGGCTTCTACCAGGGCTCTATGGCACAGGCTGGGCAAACCACAGATCCAAGAGAAAGATGTGTGGCCTTGGGGAGGGAGGGAAAAACCGGGTTGGCTCTTCTGAAATCCAGGCCTCCATCTTCTGTGGCAAAGGCTGAAGCTCAACTCTCAGGCTCACCCCAAAACCAAGAGGGAAAATGGGGGAGTCAAGCTGAAAGGAGCCTATTCAATTACCAACTTCACTCTGATAATAGGGTATGGGACTATATCTATAGTCTATATATCTATATCCCAGAGTGTGAGTTATGGATATTCTTTCCCTGCAGTTTGGTAAGATATTCTGGGGTCATATTATTGTGGCAGAGATTGGAGTAGTGTTGCTAGACTGGTGGGGGTTTCTGTCCGCCAGCGGACATGGTTTCCAGTGTCCTGTCATGCTAAAATACAGATTTTGAAAGAGCTCTAGGGATCATCTCATCCAACCCTCTCATTTGACTGATGAGGAAACTGAGTCCCAGAGAGATGACTAACAAGCTCGCACAGGTAGAGTAATAATAATAGTAGAGCCAGGATTCTGTCCACTCCATCTCCTCCTATACCCAGGCAGGCATTTAGCATCTGGCTCCTCTCGATCCACAGGTTCTCCTTTGAAGGAAACTATTTGGACCCAGACAACATCCCAAGGAACAGAGAAAGATTTCATAAGAGAGGGGGAAAAACACACACACACGAAGACCTTTAAAAACATCAAAACCAAAACAACATAAAAAGAGAAGGCAAAGGCAACAGGTCCACACAAAGGGAAGAGAGAGGGCAGTCCAGGTAGTGTGTTTAATTGGTGCAACACTGACAACATACAACAACACGGAGCACCAGGGGAGGGTCTGGGGCAGTTGAGGTGAGGCATGCAATTTGACCCACACAGGCACCTGTACTATCCAGCATCTGTACCATCTGGCAGCCTGTAACAAGAGGTAATGGAAACAGCTCACAGCCACAACATCCTTTTTTTAATCTTCATCTCACACACACACACACACACACACACACACACACGTGGTTCCAGGCAGAAAGGCATCTCCAGCAGGGAAGAAGGCAGAGACTAGCAAGCAAGCCAACAACAACAAAAAAAAAAATTAAAGAAAAACCCACCCACCACCAGGAAACTTTGGTGCTTTTAAAGAGTCACCTGATTTGTTTCCAAACAAGACAGAACTCCTAAATGGGGGAACAACCACAATTTATAATGCTCTCTATTTACATGTCACTCTCAACTTTGCAAAGTGTCCATTCCTGCCCATCGTCTCATCTCGAAGAGTCCCCACAACAACCCTGTGAGGTAGGTGGGACTGGGGTTAGGACTGCCATCAGACAGACAAGTCTCAGAGAGTGGGAGTGACATGCCTGCCTGTGGTCATACAGGAAGCTAATGGGCAGAGCTGGGGCTAGAACCAAAATATTCTGAAGCTGTTGGCTGGCCCATAGGTTAAATGGTCATAGCTACAAAAGACATCTATGGAAAATGAGGGGGTTGGACTAGATGGCCCACAAGGTCCTTTTAGCTCCTGATTGATAAGTCTACGATCTTAAGTCTGATGCCAATGTTAATCTCCCAAGAAGAGGAGTGGGGAAGAGAATTCACAAAGGGGAAAGATACCTTGAATTTTCCCAGTCTCTAGAAAGTAGAAAACAACCAGGCCTAGTGAGGGCCCATTTCTACAGGTAGGGAAGCTGACCGTGGCTAGACAACAGAAGATGGGACCAGCTGCATTATTCAACAAAAACTTTATTCATTCAAAAATCGATCATTGGAATTATTCTGCAGATATCTTTAAAAAAAGGGCAAGGCTTCAGATCACAGTGACCGTAAGTAAGCTAATTAATTCCGACATCCCTTGGGGTGACAGCAGGTCTAGGGGTGGGTTGAGAAGCAGCTGAAAGAGACATTGTCAGAAAACTGGAATCAGAAGCCTAAAGCATTTTTAAACCAAAGACTTCTTCCCACCCAAACCATTAGCTTCCTTGTCCATAAAAACGGCAGAAATCACCTGGCTGACCAACTTTTTATATCCCTAAAATGAATGGAGAACCCTGAAAGAGTGGGTGTAGTTACTACTTATTACCACCAGGGAGTATACATGGGACTCAGCATCCAGCTCCAAAACTCAGACTCAGTTTTCCTAGGTCAACAGCACAGGCAATTTCTGGAAGAAACTGTTTCCTGGCCTGGAGTTTCTGAGCATGAGCATCCACCTCCTAGAACAAGGAGATAGTGTCCCTTTAAGAAAAGAATGACACCTGTCAAACTTAAAAGCATTTTACAAGGAAGAGATGTCAGTATAAATGATGCGTATGTTTGTCTTAACATTATTTGAAATGCTGCATGGTTAAATATTTAATCACTAGAAAATTATGAAATTCTCGTAAGTCACCATCAACAGTGGGAAGCAGACATGTTGGGAGGCAATGGCTGGGATTGGGGCTGGGGGATCAGCAGGGTAGGAGCAGACACAGCGGGGAACAGCCCAGAATCTTAAAAATTCTTGTCCCCAGCTAGATTAGATAACATGGTATTGGCCCTAGACTTCTCCACCTGGGAGGTTCAAGGTTCCCTCCCAGTATCTGGGCACCACTGGAAGAGATGTTTGCCACCTGTGAGCAAAGAGGCCTGGATCCAGAGAAGTAGCTCTGAAATGAGTCCAGGCATCATGCAGAAAAAAAAGTAGAAGTGGAAGGAATTCCTTCAGGGGGCTGTGGCACAAAATCAAGGTTCCTTAAAGGATTTGTGGGCCAGGAGACTTGCAAAAGAAAGGAGCCAGGCTAAGTGGGGGGGGGGTGGAAGATAACAGGAAAAAACTGGAGTGATGCTTTCTATGGGGATCCATCATTGAGATGGGCCTTCACTATACAACCTGGAGCAAGGAAATAATGAATGACCCACATCTCCACCAGCAAGATAAGAATGGGCTTCTTGGGAAGCTTTGTGCTGCCTCTGTGGGACCCACATGTCACTAAGAGCAAGAGGGAAGAGGGCATGGAGAGCCTTCTAGAGACATACTCCACACTACTCATCCTCAATCCAAACGTTCAGGACCTTTGCTCACAAGTTCAGGAAAATCTCTGAGATTCAGCATGATCTCCTTCAAGGCATGCTATAAGTTGGCATCATCCCCATTTCATAGATAAGGAAACTGACTAAAAAAATAAAAACAAAGGGAAACAACTTGCCTGGAGTCACTTAAGGAAGTGGCAGCACAAGTCTCAAGGTTCCATGTCCTGGTACCTGGTACCTCAAGAATGTCTCACTGAGCACAAAAAATGGTCTTATGTAAGAAGGCATGAATGAGATGACCTCTCCCTCCCAAAAAAACCACAATTTGATGAGCCAAGACACACTGAATCCCTTCCATAAGAGGGCAGAAGAGAAAAACATAGTATTATTCACAAGAACAATTCAAGAGCAGCAATGGAGGCCAATCTTTCTGAATCTTACCATTCAGAATTCATATAAATATGGCCCTAGTTCCCAAGTAGCCATTGAAGGACTCCAAGAAACTTATTCCAAATTTAGTCGGAGGTGGGACAGGGAGAAAACTTTGTATCCAAAGGAAATCTTGATTCAGATGAAATAATATTTGTAAAGCACTCAGGACACAGAAGGTGCTATATAAATGCATTTTCCCTCCCTTTCCCCCAATTTGCCAGGAAATATTGACAGTTCTCAGGGACATTTTTAGGCTTCATCAAACACTTCATTGGTATATAGCACCCACATCAGCTAACCCCCTATATCACAGAGAAAGGACCCATCTGCTAAAGATTGGTTTGTCATGGATCAATTACTTGTGTGGATATAATCCACAAGAGAAAAATGCAAAAGGTAATGAAGAATTTGAAATCAGAGGCAAGATGGCATGCCTATTGGCTGCCTCCCTCCTTTTCCATGGGTGAGAATATCACCAAAGGCAAACTCTGCACTGCAGTGGTGGTTGGGGAAGAGAGGACCAGAAAGTTGTTGTTTTTTTAAATTCACAAAAAGGAAGGGAGCATGTTATGATGTATTTGGGAGGGGAAGTGAGGAAAAATAAACATTTCTACCCTTATCATTAATCATAATCCACCCTGGCTAGTTACCGCTCGCCTCCTCAGATATAACCAGCCCTGCCCATCTGGCCCCAGACATGACTAAGGACTTCAGAGCACAGTAAGGAAAAGGGAGATCTAATTCACTAGCTGGAAGGAGGGGGCTTCTCTTAAGCTATTAGAGGACCCAGATATTATTGACTGATGGTTACTTCTCTTGTAGAACCCTGGATCAAGGGACTGAGTGGAACAAGAGAAAAGTCATCAAAGGATGACTCTAGAGATTCTGTGGGTCCTGATGCTGTGAGCTCAAATTTCCATCTCATAGAACACCAGAGCTCAGACTCCTAATACTTAAAGATTTATCTAGTCCAATCCCTTCATTTTACCCATGAGGAAACTGAGGCCCAGAGAAGGGAAGCAGCTTGCCCAAGATCATAAAGCAAACTTGAATCCAAGTCTGATTTCCACTAAAAGACACTGCCTCTCTGCTGACAATGGTAATTTTCTATCTCATATGGTCCTTAACATATGGTCAGGGAGCTTAGGAGGGGGAAGGTTGCCCCCATGTAGAATTCTCTGGCCCAGCCCAGCTGTCTTTGCCAATTGAATAATCCTAGAAACCCAGCCTTCAGCATTAAAGAGGGAGCTGGAAGAAGTATCTTTCCATGGACAGCCCCAGGTTCTACCCATGTTAAGAGATGACTTTGGGAGCTAAGAGAGCCCCAAAATGGGTCAGGAGGAATACAGACTTAAACAACAGTGCCTACTCAATCTCTGATCCAAGAAATTCCTCAACAAGCCATCTAGTTGAGCTGGAGAAGATTCCTTACCCAGCATCACAGACAAGAGAAAGGTAAGAGAGCTCTTTAGGAAGTAGGCAAAGAGGAAACAACCAGGAAGGGTCTTCTTGATTTGGAGAGAATAAGGACTCACTCCCTGACTTGCTCATACCCAGTCCCCTCCCCAAGTATGTTGAGGCTCTTGAGAGGGAAGAACAAGCCTGAGATGTATAAGAAGAATTTTCATGCTATTTCCCCAGGGAAGAAGGGAGACCCTGGAAAATACCAGAGAATGAAGTTGTGATCCCGCCCTCAGTCCCCTAGAGACAAAATAAGAGGTGAAGATCTGAGTATGGAATCAAAATTAGCTGTGGTTCATGTGACAAAACAGCAGTGAGATGGGGGCATCACGGAGGGGGCAGGAAAGAGAACCCCCAAGAAAGAGGATGGTTGAGGTTTTAGAGCAAGGGGGGATAAGTGACTGTAGAGGAAGCTTTGGGTTTGAGCCCTATGTGGGTTCTAAAACTCTAGATATCAAAAAAAAAAATATAGCAGAGTATTTAGATAGGGTAATCAATCACCAAGTCCAGAATGCCCCCTTTCCCTAGAAGAGATATCTTTGTCAGAGAATGGTAGAAGGGACAAGGAACTTGGAGAGGGAGAGATGTGGCCTCCAAAATGTACAAGGTTATCTGCGCACAGTGAGACTAGGGTTTCAGGTAAGGGCAGATGTCAACCAAGTCATGCTGGGTGCCAGCTGTTTCTAAGGCCAACTCTGTAGTAGTTGGTCAGGGAAGGAATAGTAGGGCAATAAAAACAGAAAGACCAAGATGCTAATTCTTGGGTGATTGACATAAATTGTCACTGCAATAGGACTGAATTTATAGGGCATGCTCCCTACAGGCCAGTCATAACACCTCCCAATCATCCGGCTAAGGGAAAGTGCTAACAGCTGTGAACAGCCAAGCCTCACACATTATAGTCCCCATTTTAGACTCAAAGGAAAAACAGGATGGCAGGACATTCATCAAACATCATAGGAAACAGAAAGTTACATGGCATCACCCAAAGAACTCTCTGGTTGGTTTTCTGTTTGTCCTTCCCACTAAAAGCTTTGGCAACATTTTCTAGAATATCACGGTTTAGCTATTTTTCTCAACTTCCAGAAAGAGTTTAGAGCTCTCCCCCAAGAGATACAAGACTGCTGCCTGATATTCAGTAGAATGTAAGCCACTTGAGGGCCAGGAATGTTTTGTTTTTGTCCTCATATTCTCAGGGCTTTCCACTCTTGCACTTAGTAGGAACTCAATAAATGATTGTCCAGTTGAGTCAAATTGATGGGCAACTACCTCTCTGGACAAGCTTCTTACCCCATAATTGTTCACCCACTGGACCCAAGGATATCTCAGTTCAATAAACATTTAGGTAAGTATCTACTATGTGTGAGCCAGAGGACTACAGATATTTAGATTCCTGTCTTTCCTCGGGAAAAGAAGGATGGGGGAAGAAGGAATATGCTTAGTGGGAAGATTTGGGAATCATTTGCAAGCCTCCCAAAAGGGAGAGGGATACTTAAGTTTTTGGCTAACAGCAGCTGTTCTCTCTTCTGTGAATATAATGGATTTCCCCTTCCCTAAACTCTCTTCTAAAAGAATGCATCCAGTTCTTTCCCCAAAACAGTCTTTTTTTGGTGCAACCTTTCAAGAAACTCAATTTCTCTAATCTGCCCAAGACACAAAAGCAAGAAACAAGAAAGGCATCCAGGCCAAATGAAAATCTGAATGCAAAAGCAGCTGGGGTCTCTCTCTGAGCATGAGCATGAGTCGTGCACAAGAATGCTGGGGGGAAGGAGGAAGGGGAGGAGAAAGGAAAAAGGGTAAGGGAAAGGAGAAAGCAGTGAGGAAGCAAGGGACCCAGGGAAGCAAGCATCTTGAAGAGAAATGGGTATATAACCTTTTCAAGAATTTCATCCCAACCCCAGTCCAAAAACCAAGCACAGTATCTGGGAAAGTATTTTTGGCTTCTTGGCCACTGTGGGCCACCGTCCTCCTGAGCGAGCATGGGGGGCGCGCGTGCACATGTAAACGTTTTGCCCCTGGACACTTGGGGCTCAGACATACCAGACAGCAGCAACAGTTAACAACCAATAAATAAAGATATTGATCATATATATGTATAAAAAAAACTCACTTTCCCACAAAAAACACAATACTGATATCACGAAAAAATAATAATGATAAAAATTAACAATAATAAATCATCCTAGCCACACAGGTTGTTCTGCTGCTAAAAGGACTGGATGACAAAGATAAACATCAATCATCTCCCAAACACATCTGGCCCAATCCAAGAACCAAAGCCATAGCTTCCCAACAATCTTTCCAGCCATCAGTAGAAAGGAAGCTGGAGTGTTTTTCTGAGTAACCCAGGGCCATCATCATTCTTCAGTCTACATTTTCTAGAACAGAAGGGCATTTTTAAAAATGTCTGTTCCAAATAAAAAATAAAAGCTTGGGCATGAGAGAGAAAACAATGAGGCTCTTCTGTGATGCAGTAGGTGTCCTTGACTCTGCAGATAATCGCCGCTGTTTTTCCTCCGACAAGCAGAAGTTGGCAAATGGAGACAGTGACTTCAGGGCACAGTAAGGGAATGTGGAGGGTGAGAAGGAATGGGGGAAAGGGACCTCACATTTCGTGTGCAGCCCTGCTGTGCGTAAAGGAAGGCTGGAGAGAGACGAGTGGACGAGCTTCATTACTGTGGTGGTCTGATGGCACAGAGGGAGGCAGGCAGTCTGCAGGCATCTGAAAAGTAGAGTGGAATGAAGACAGAGTTAAGAAGGCACCTAGTTGCATCATGGACTGCTGAGGGGTGTTGCAATGTCTCTCTCCCCTTTAGGAGGAGAAGAAACTCATTCTATTGTTGAGTCCTCAGAGGGCCTGCAAACTCACCTAGCCTGCTATATCTAGCCTAGTCCAAACTAGCTCATGCTTCACTTGCCATTCAGATATGCACTTGAATTATCCTGCCACTAAAATCATGACCCCAGGACATGGGGGGGACAGATAATCTGACTCACCTTTGGAACTCACACCCAGGGACTGAGCTTTCTTGATAGTAAATGCAAACTCACCTGAGCCATCATGTGGTCTGGGCTGACCTCAGCCCATCCCTCCCCACCCCAAGCCCATCCCCTGGCCCTAATCCCAGCTTTCCCCTTACTGCTCTGGCTGTGGTAATCAAATTGATATTCCCATTGCTTCTAGAAAAGGTATGTCATATGTATTTTCGGACAATGCCAATGTGGGAATCTGTGTTGCTTGTCTATGTATATTCGTTACATAGATGGTGAGGGAGGGAAAGAAAATTGATTTTTGTTAAATGAAAAAAAAAATTAATATTTATAAAGGCAAGTCGGTTGGTTGCCCTATAGGTCACTTCACCATTCATCCTTGTTTATCCCAAAGGTCAAGATTCTTCTCTCTAACTGCCACTCCCCTATATGTGCTATCTCACTCATTAAAATGTAAGCTTCTTGAGGGGAGGGGTCCATCTCATTTTGGTATTTGTATTCTCAGCTTAGCTCAGTGCCTAGCACATAGAAAGCACTTCATGGATATGTTTTCCAGCCCATGGCTGGGGCTCTCTTCCTCTTCATTGTCATTTCCTGGTTTCCCTGGCTTCCTTCAAGTCTCAGCTAAAATACCACCTTTTGCAATGTCTTTCCCAGTTTCCTTAATCTTGGTGCCTTCCCACTCGAGACGACACTTGGCTTATCCTGTCTATACCATGTTTGTACATAATTGTTTGCATGCTGTCTTTCCCATTAGACTGTGCAGGGAACTGCTTTTTGCATTTCTTTGCATCTCTAGCACTTAGCACAATGCCTGGCAATTAGTAGTACTTAATAAATGTTTACTGACTCACTGTTTCATTCATCCATTCAGTGCTCAGTAAAGAAGCATTTATTAAGAACCTACTATGTGCCAGGTGATGTCCTAAGTGCTAGGGATACAAAGAAAGGCAAAAGACGGTCCCTGCTCTCAAGGACTTCAGCATAATGGAAGAGAGCATGAAAACACAAATGCATAAAAAACATATATGCAGGATAGCTTGGAAATAATCAACAGAAGGAAAGGATTAGCATTAAAGGATATCAGGAAAGGCTTCCCTTAGAAGAAGAAACTCAAGATGCATGCTGGGACTTGAAGTATAGCCAGGAGGTGGAGATGAGAAGGGAGAATATTCCAGGCATGGGAAACAGCCAGTGAAAATTCCCAGAATAAAAAAAAGGAATCTCTTATTCCAAAAATAGCAAAGAGGCCAGTGTCACTGGATGGAAGAATCCATGATAGGGAGTAAGATTTAAGAAAATTGAAAAGGGAGGAGGGGACCAGGTTGTGAAGGGCTTGAATATCAGAGGATTTTCTATTTGATCCTGGAGGTGATCGGGAACCACAGGATAAGGGGATGTAGATCAGCACTTTAGGAAGAGGAATTTGACACTGGAGTGGAGTTTGGACCAGACAGGGCAAGATTTAAGGTAGGAAGACCCACCTGCAGGCCATATAAGGTGACAGAGAGCCTCTATCAGGGCTACAATGTCAGAGGAGAGAAGGAGGAAACAAGAGATTTTTTTTCTTTACTTTTTTTTTTCAAGAGATATTTTTGAATGAATTTATTCTTCCATTCATTTATGTAGTCCTGAGTGGTTTAGACACGGGAAGATAGGGGTCCTTGAAAGCAGGAAGTTGAACCAAATGACCTCCTAGATATAGGATTCTAGAAAGATAGGTGGGTAGGATTCCCAGCTTCCCTGGGGTTCCAGCAAGATCATCAAAAAATCCAACTTAAGTTCTGTTCACAAGAGGTGCTTTGCCAGGACACAAGCATAGTCCTGCCAGATAGGGAATTTAGATTTAAGAACGGGAGAAGGGAGAGGATGATGGACTAATTAGTTAATCTCACTTATTCCACAGTCTGTGTCTCTCCTAGGAAAAGACTGGAGTGGGAGTGTCATAAAGTACTAGGGCAATTCCTGATGCACCATGTGCGTGCCACATAATAAGAGTTTAATAAATGTTTGTAGCCTGCTTGTCTCTTTGACCCTTCTTTCTACAAACACACCAGCTCCCCGCTTCTTGATGCTATCTGTTAGAAGTGTTCCTGGTGGTCTTTTCCAAGGGGAAATCCATCCAAAAACTCATTAGGCCTTATTTTGTCTTATTATCAGGGTGCTAAATTAAATTACAGCAGAGGCCCCTTCTGTTGTGTATTTCTAAATTCTCCGTGGATTACTATTGTAATGGAAAATGTCAAAGAAGAGGTCGAGAAGAAAAAGAAATGAAAAAAGAGCAGGCAGAGAAAGAAAGGGGAAAACGGAGAAAAGAAAGATTAAGAGGAAGAAAAAAGAGGAAGAGGAAAAGTAAGAGAAGGATGGAGAAGACAGAAGAGGAAGAAGAGAAAGGAGATTAGGAAGGAAAAATAGAATAGGAAGATGAGAAAGAAGAGAAAGAAGGGAAAGAGGAAGAGAAAGGCTAGAAGAAAATGGGAATTAAAAGAAAAGTCAGAAAAAAGAGAAAAGAAAAAGGTACAAGATGAAGAGAGAAAAAAAAGAAAAGGAAGAAACCAAGTCAACAATTTACATGGTATCAGCAAAAGTGCAGCGCAAATAGCTTTGGAAGACTTCCGAAACTGGATTAACCAATCCAATGACCAACCACAACTCCAGAGAAACCATGACACCGCCCCCCTCAGAGATGACAAATTCAAGGCACAGAATATACATGTTTGTACGTATGTATCTGTTCTTGTTGTTCAGTTGTTTTAGCTGTGTTCGACTCTTTGCAACCCCATTTGGGGTTTTCTTGGCAGACATACTAGAGTAGTTTTCCACTTCCTTCTCTAATGTGCCCCCATTTTACAGGTGAGGAACTGAGGCAAATAGGGGTTAAGTGACTTGACCAGGGTCACACAACAGACTAGGGTCTGAGGACACATTTGAACTCAAGGAAGATGACTCTTCCTGGCTCCAGGTCTGGTACTCTATCCACTGTGCCACCAAGTTGCTACCTACCTATCTACCCACCTATCTATGTGTGTATATATATATATATATACATATATACACATATATATGTGCATATATATAGTACAATAGTACATGGCTAATGCAAGAATTTGTTTTGACTATGCATATTTTTTATAAAGGTTTTGTTTTTTCTTTTCCTTTTTTCCAATACTTGAGGGGGTGGAGGAAGAGAAATAAGAGCTTTGGTCACTAAAAAAATTTTTTTAAAGGACAGGGAAGAGATAGAGATGAAAAAAATCTATCCAAGTAACAAAGAATTGTACAATATTATTACATTGAATTTACATTGTATCTACCTGAATAATCAAAAGGAAATGATGATATTTATGTGAGCTGGGAAGGAGACCTTTGAAACTGAGCTATTGCTAGGCATTAAACTCATGATTCAAAGATGGGATGGGTAATACCCTGGCCTCTCTTCAACACACAATGTCTTAGGTGTTTATTCCCTTGGTACTAGGTTAGGATCAGGAGCCAGATAAACTGTGGTTGAGATTTTACTCTTCTCCTTCCAGTGCATAATGATCCTGGGCCCTTACACCAAGATTGCCTGCATGGCCCATACTTACCCCTGCTCTGGCCCCACGACTATACAAGCCCATCGTAGAGGGAGAGTGCCTGGACAATGGAAGGGTCAGCCTTTGAGCCCTCCTGGAACTCCTGCAGTGTCAGCTTTCCATCTGAATTCTGTTAGGAGAGATGAAGATGTTGGATTTTTCCATGCCTAAATTCCACCCGACCCCAGCTACCCAACCTGGGATGGGTCTAAGAGACGGTTCATAGGCTTTTCTATGTCCTGGACCCCTTTAATACTCTAGTGAAGTCTATGTACTCCTTCTCAGAAGAATGTTTTAAAATAATTAAAGGAAATGCCAAATTGCATTTAGAGATTAATTTTTAAAAATAAAGATGTAATTTTTTTCCAGCCAACCTCACAGACCCCCAGAAATCTACTCATGGATCCTAGGTAAAGAACCACTGGTCTTGGGTCTGTCAACCATATTAATATTCAGGTCCTCTTGTCTCAGATCAGGGGCCAAAGGCTCCTTCAAACACTTCAAACATTCACATTCAGAGATGGAAAAAGTCAGTTATGCCTTAACTCTTCATACAAATAAATGAACTGAATAATCCTAAATATTGGCTAAAATCCAAATCATTTCTATTCAGCTTGGGAATGAATGTTTTAGGTGATTATCTTTTCCTGGTAGATTCAGTTTCCTGAACATGAATTTGCATTCCCTAAACCTGATGGTGAGTAGGTGGTACTCAGACCTGCTCTGGAGGATGGGGAGGGAGAAGAAGGGGAAAAGCCAGGACAGTAACAGAAGTTTTCTGTGGCTAATCCAGAGGGAGATATTTTGGTCTGCAATTCCCAGCCCTGTGGTTTTCCCTGGTCTCATCAACTCATAGATCCACAGAATATTAAAGCTGAAACAATCCAACCTGTTTACTTTACAGGTGGGGAAATTCCAATGACTGAAGAGAAAAGAAGACTAGCTGAAGGCCAGTCACAGGTCTAGTGGCAAAGCTGGGACTGGGACCAAGACCTCCTGATTCCCAATATGCTTCTCTTCCTAATAAACCATGGAGCCAGGTTCAACATGCAAGAGTTTGGGGTCACTGATGGTTGAAAGGTAGGGGAGGAAATGCAAGGGAGAGAGAAGGGAGAAGAAGGGGATGATAGTAGAAAGAAAATGAGCCTTGATTTAGACTTAGCGGACGTGGGTTAAAATCCTGGTTCCACTGCTGTTATTCAGTCATTTCAATCATGTCTGACTCTTTGTGACCCCATTTGGGATTTTCTTGGCAAAGATACTAGAGTGGTTTGCCCTTGCCTTCTCCAGCTCATTTTAAGGGTTAAGTGACTTGCCCAGGATCACACAGCTAATAAGTGTCTGAGGGCAGATTCGAATTTAGGAAGATGAGTCTTCCTGATTCCAGGCCCAGTGTTCCCTGCACTATGTCACCACCTAGTTACCCCACCCTGGCTTCACTACTTCCCACCTTTGTGACCATGGTCAATTCTTTCTGAGCCTCAGTTTCTTTGGCTATAAACACTGTGATCCCTTCTGGCTCGAAATCTATGAAACTCGAAGTTGCTTTGGACACCTAATTAAAGGGGGAATATGCAAAGAGGAAGGCAAACAGTCCTCCCTCTAGTTCTCCCTAGAGAAACTGAATTCTATCAAGGCATGTAGCCCCCTCAACTCTTTCCAGTTGAGTATTACTGTTTTTCCCACCCGCTTCCCTGACCTAGAATAAAACTTTTCCCCAGGCTCCCAAAGGATTTAGGAGAAGGCAGTATCACACCCCAACCATCTCACCTTGTCCATCATGGCAAAGATCCGATCCACCCTCTTTTCTGGAGTGTTCTCCTCTTCTGGAAGCTCCACAGTGTTACCCTAAGAGACAAGGGATAAGGACAGTGGGGCTAAATGTCATCCACTGACTATATCCTGCCTTGGCACCTATACAAGTTGTTCTTTACATTCCTGGCTAAGGAGCAAGTGATGCTATTAGCTTCTTTTCCAGCTGAACACCCAAGTCATTGAGCCACAAGGAACCTTAGAGACCATGTGATCCAACCCTCACATGGGTGAAAACAGAGACCAACTTGGGAAGCATCACTCACCCAAGGTCACAGAGCAAGTTGGCAGGCCATCTGCCTTTCAGTGCCATCTCTCCCACAACACACTGCTACCACCCTGCTCCAGGATACCCACTCGGCCAGAATTCCCCTCTCCCACCTCAGTAATCTACCCCCACTATTTTTATTTTTGGATATCCATACACAACACATGTTTTCTGGACTATACCCTCCCCCAACCAAGTTTCTCTACTTCCAGAGAGATCTTTGGCTTCCACCTCTCCAGATGGTGAGAGGGGAAGGGAGGGTCCTATTTTTCTGAAAGTCTCTTCATACAAGGTGTCACTTCTTTTGTGAACAAAATCCATCCCTTCTCCAAATCCTTCCCTTAGGCTTCTCACCATCTACATGCCCCACCCACCCGTCCCATGGCCAAACTCTCCTTACCACCATCTGGTAAATAGCATCTACAATGTCCAGCATCTCATTCCTTGTGATGTAGCCATCATTATCCAAGTCATATAGCTTGAATGCCCCTGAAATGAGACATTGGATAACATCCCTAGGATCTCTCTCACCTTTTCTCTCCAGCAAAATGGAAGCAAGTTGAATATACAATTGATTCCTCCTTGCCCCTGCCCATGTCACAGAGACAAAGGCGGGGAGAATGCCCATTTATTCCCCATCTCACATACAGGGAAACTGATTGCTGGGAGAATTGAGTAGGGCTTGCGCCGAACCACCTAGCCTATCAGTGTCAGGAGCAGCACCTCAAGTCAGAGTGGGCTCCCAATCTCACATTCTTCTTTGAGGGCACCCTAGGATTCATACCAAGATGATGTATCGCACCCTAGCTGTTCCCCCAGAGATCACAAGATAATATTTAGAGATAAGAGGGAGCTCGAAGGTCATCAGGTCCAACTGCCTCATTGTACAGAAGAGGAAACTTGGAGACAGGGAAGCTAAGCGAGTTGCCCAGGGTCACAGAATGAGTATGTGTCAGCAGGATGATTTAAATCTGGATCTTACTAACTCTATCTGCTATACTGCTTAGCTGCCTCTTATAGCCAGGGCAAGGGGATTCAACTTACCCTTCCTTTGGGTCATTTATCCTGGTTTGCCCTTTGTCCTTCTCTAGCTATCTCTCCTTCCATGCCTCTGGACTTACTTACGCTTCTCCAATAAGCCTTCCTTGGCCAGTCCAGCCCCTAGGGATGTTCTCCTCTTCTGGACTCAACATATGATATTTTGCTGTTGAATTACTCAATGGCATTTGGTACAGAGAGTCTAATGCTGTCCATTATCTTTTCAGGTGTATAAGTCTTATCTCCCCTCCTAGAAGGTATGCCCTGTAAAGACCTAAATCCTGTCTTATTTTTCTATATACTCCCCCCTGGTCACCAGCAGAGAAATGTAGATCATAGGGTCTCCAAATGAATGAATAACTGATAGAAAAGGAACTTACATCTTAGCTTTTCATCCAGGGTCCCCCGAGAGGTCACCGACAGTGCCTGGATGAACTCCGAGAACTCTATCCTCCCATCCTGACAAGAGAAGGCATTACACACTCATCAGCTGAGCTTTCTCAGTCTGATGAAGGGAAGGTCAAGAAAGGGAGATTTGGGGAGGGAAAGAAAATGGAAGAAAAGAGATGAAAATATGAAGGGAGAGGAAGCTGAAGAAGGGTATTATTCATTTCTGATATAGGAAATAGCTTGGCAAAGGTTTTAGAAATGTTAAATGAATGTAAGGCATCAGAGGAAGGGGTGAATGAGTGTGATGGAATGAGTATACACAGAGAAATCCCAATCACCAGGGGCCAGTAACATATAGTAATCTCAGTCAGTTTAGAATTATAGAATCTTAGATTTAGAAGAGACCTTGGAGGTAATCTGGGCAGGTGGGTGCTACAGACCTGGACTCAGAAAGTTCAAATCTGGCCTCAGATACTTGCTAACTATGTGACCCTGAACAAGGCACTTAACCCTGTTACCTCAGTTTCCTCACCTGTAAAATGAGCTGGAGAAGGAAATGGCAAATCACTCCAGTCTATTTGCTAAGAAAACCCCAAATGGGGTCAGTCACAAGGAGTTGGACATGACTGAAAAACTGAACAACAGCATCAAAATGGAGATAATCTAGTCCAACTCTACCATTCTACAAATGGGAATACTGAAGCCCAGGAGGGGAAAGGACTTGCCAAAGGTCACACAGCCAATTGGTCACAGAGCCAGGCCCAGCATCCAGACCTGCCTGACTCTTAGTCATATCTAAGGGCCAGAGAAGAATGGCTCAGTGATCTGTCACAACTGTGAGTGACAGCCATGGCCAGGAATGGCGAGCCGCTCTTGCTCTTGGGTCATTGCCTAGCAGGTGTAGCTCCTAGGCATAGACTGAGAGTCCTCAAAGGACTCCGTGATCCAATAAGGCCAGATGCCCAGTGGAGGGGCACCAGTAAAAATGAAAAAGGACAGAATGACACTCAGCCCTGGGTCTCAATAAAAAAGTATGAAATGAGAGGAGAAAGAATTATGTAATAAAAAGGGGGCTCTGGGAAAGAAGAGAACCAGAGGCAACATGTGGAGTCTGGAGCGGGGAAGCCTTGCATTCCAATTCATCTAGTATTCTATTCACATTCATCTTCAAACAGAAATCTCCTCTACCATATCCCCAACAGGTAGTCATCTAGCCTTTGCTTGAAGACCCAAGTTAGGGGGACTCACTACCTCCTGAGACAACCTATTCCACTTTTAGATAGCTCTAATTGTTAGGAAGTTTTTCCTTACTTCATGCCTACATCTGCCTCTCATACCCAGAGAAGGGAAAGTTCAGGGGTGGTTGTGTGTGTATATGTGTGTCTTCTCCACTAAGGCAAGTTAGCAATGAGAGAGTGGGTGTTGAGTTAGCATTTTAGGAGGAGATGAAGCTGCAGAGCCTGGTGGTGAGGGGGAGGTGGCTCCTGGGACCTTGGGGGCTGGCATAGCATCATCGGTCACTAACTCACTTTGTTTTCATCAAAGACATTGAAAACAAACGTAGCAAACTTGGTGGGGTCACCAAAGGGGAAGAACTGTTTATAGATCTTCTGGAATCCTGCAGCATCCAACTGGCCACTGGGACAGTCCTTGATGAAGCCTTTGTACCTGAGGAAGGGAGGAGAGAAAGATGATGAACAAGAATCTTCTATCGCCCTCCATTGAATAAGGGACCCCATAGCCCCAGCACCTGAGAAACAGCGTATATGATAACAAATGCCAAGAACCCTAGACTCTTGTCTTAGACTTGCTACTTGCTATCTGTGTTTCGTCCAACAATTCATGCATCCCTCACATGGTCCTCAGCTTCCCAATTTCTAAAATGAAGGGATTAACCTGAGATGAACTCTGACATCCTTTCAGCTTTAACATTCTATATTCTCACTTCCTTCTCAATTCTGACCTCCCATGTCTTAAGATCCCTCCCAGCTCCCATGTTCCAGGTTGTATTCTAGGGTCCCTCCCTCCCAGTTCTTTCTGTGTTCCTCTATCTAAATTGTCTCCCAGTTCTGTCATTCAGTGCTCTAACATCCTTGCCAGCTCTAGGATCCTTGGATTCCAATACCACCCTGTCACCTTTGTATATTATCCACTTTTCATTATAAAAAGTGCTTTTCTACCTGTTATTTCATTTTAACCTTGTAACAACTCTGGTAGGTAAGGCAAAACTTGGACAATGGAAGAAACTGAGGTACAAAGATCAGCTTATCCAAGCTGGACAGCTAGCTAGTGACAGAGCTGGGACTGGAACCAGAGTCTCAACTCCTCTAAACCAATACATTCCTATTACCAAATCAAGATTTGGAAGCAAAAGAGGAAAAATCAATTTTATGCCCCCTATCTGTAATAATAATAACAGTTATAGTTATTATTCAAATCATCATCATCATCATCATTGTTATTCCCCTACTAGATAGGCTGGGATTTTCCCAATGGTTCCTGCAGAGCTGCTGTGGGGGAGCAGAGTTTACAACTGTCCTGAAGAGCCAATGCCTGACTTAAGAAGCTTGGGAGCTTGCACAGACGCTGGAGGTGAGATCGTGGAGGAGCACTGGACTGTAACAGGTAAAGGGCAGAAGAACAGCTGTATTGGAGACAAGCTCCATGATAGGCTTGGGGTTGGGCTGCAACCCATCTTTCCACCCTCAGACAATCCTTGTGATTAAATCATGACCTCTACTTTGAAGACCACTTCCCTGGACCACAAAGACATTTATAGAAGGTAATGACTTTCCTTTGTTCTCTCTAATAATCCCCTCACATTCCCTCAGGGTTCTGCAGCCAGCAAGCTCCAATGAGAAGATAGACACTGCTGGTAGGTGGTGTCCATATGGTACTAGCATCTGGTACAGACCCACATGCCTGCTCTGATCACTCACCCCCTGCTACCCCTACCCCCACACACATACAGCTACCAGGGTGGGGGGATGGGGTGGCATATTTCCCATCACCACCAGGGGAAATCTCCTCCCTCTGGAAAACAGAGCATGAATTCTTGACTGGTAGCTGGTGGCAGGATGGAGGCTTATACTCCTCAGGGCCTTGAGTGAGGTTGCCAATGGGTAAAGATGACCCCTGTGGTTACCCCCATTCACCCGCCATCATTAATGCCATGGGTGCCTGACAAAAGGCACCAGAGAAACCCAGAGCAACCTCCCCAGAATGGCCGAGGCCTGTTTCCCTTTTCTCCTAAGCCTCCAAGTCACTCTCAGATACCTGGGGATCAAAGGACAAATGCTTTTGTCGAGATGGGCATGGCTTTCTAAAATCCGCAGACATGTTCTTAAGCTGTATATAAATTCATAAATCCAATTAAAACACTTACTTTCACTCAATTATATTCTGTCATATCAAACTCTCACAATGCACATCAGCACTTGCCCTGCAACCTAGAGTCTTAGAAAATTCCTGGGGGGCCACTGGAGAGGCCCCGGACCTTAGCCAGACTCGAACAACTAGCACGTGGGGGAAACAGCTCTCTTCCTGAGCTTTCCTTCCAAGACACACAGCAGGCATTTAATACGTGTTTATTAATTGACTAACTGGTTCAAATGACCTCTAAGGGCCCTTTCTGCTCAGAAATTGACACTTTTCTGAGATTCTAGTATTTCAGGAGTGTATCTAAGACATTCCGAAGAGCACAGGATGCTGGGTCAAGGAGTGACATTAGGACAAAGTCAAAGTCACAGGGAAATACCAAGGACTGGAACTGAGAGACACCTTGCCCACTCTGGGATCCTTGGATTCTAATACTACCTTGTCGCCTTTGTATATTATCCACTTTTCATTATAAAAAGTGCTTTTCTACCTGTTATTTCATTTTAACCTTGCTCAAGAATATCTTCACATCCCTTAACTGAAGGCACTTAAAAATCCACCCAGTTCCTAGGATGAAGGTAGGCTTGGATGGGCCTGAAGACTGCACAAGAGTAAAGAAAGGCCAGCAGCCCATGGGGGGGTGGGGAGGTGGCGGGGTGTCTGACTACCAAACAGACGAGGGGCCCGGCAGGAAAAGCAGAACCCCACTGAAGGGATGCCATCCACGGATTTATCTGGCCCCTGTCACCAGAGAGCACAAATGGATTGTAAATTCCCTCTTGGGGATTCCAATGTCCTAGACTCCTCAGTATTGCAAGAGCACCAATCCATGTCTCCGACAGTTTTGGTAATAAAAGACTAGGGGAACATCATCCCCATTATATAGGTATGGAAACAAAGTCCTAAAGTGCTTATGTGACTTGTTATGGGCCAGGCAGTGGAAGAATAGACTAGAACCCAGGTTTTCCACACTTGACTTACTTTTGTGAGCCCTAGAGAAACCAGAGTCTCCCACTGAGCCATAACCTGTCTGTCTGTCTTTCTGGCTGTCTGGCCATCCATCCAACACTTTTCTAGGTAGCGAGGGTGCAGTGAATACTATTGGAAGTAGGAAGGCTTGAGTTCAAATCCCATTTCAAACATTTACCAGCTGTGGGACCCAGCTCAAGTCACTTAACCTCTGCTTCAGTTTCCTCATCTGTAAAATTGGGATAATAAGGGCATCTACCTCCCAGGGTTATCATATGGAAAAAATAAGCTAATACACGTAAAGCATTCAATAAACCTTAATGCCCTTTATACGTGCTAACGACCATTATTCTAGCAGACAAAAGACAAAGTGGTTCTAGATCTATCGATCACAATTGATCTATCAATTAGTAAACCTTTATTAGGTCTCTACTCTGTGCCAGGCTGTGTGCCAAGAGCTGAGGTTACAAAAAGACAAAAGACAGCCCCTGTCCTCAAGCTACTCACAAACTAATAGTGGAGAAAAAATACATACAAATAAGCCAGATAGAAGATAAATAGAAAATAACTAACAGAGGGAAGACACCAGAATTAAGGAGGTTGGGCAAAGCTTCCTGTGGAAGCTGGGGCTTCAGCTGAGGCTTGAAGGAAGCCAGGAGGCAGAGATGAGGAGGGAGGGCATTCCAGGCATGGAGTACAGCCCGAGAGAACGTCCCAAACTGAGATGGAGAGTCTTACTCATGGAATTTCAACGAGGCCAGTGTAACTGAATCAAAAATTACAAGGCAGGGAGTAAGGTATAAAAAGATAGGGCTAGATTCAGAAGGATTTTGAATGCCAGAGGACTTCCTATTTGATGCTGAAGGTGATAGGGAGCCACTGGAGTTACACAATACATGTTGGGGAGTAAGAAGACTGACAGGTTAGGAAAGAGTCCACAATGGTATTGAGTTAAAAAGATCCTGCTTGTTTACCTGTCAAGATCTGGGTCAAGAACCTTTTCCTGAAGGTAGGTTACCCAGCACTAAGCTATAAGTGGAAAGTGAAAGGAGAAAACAGACTACAGACACCATACCATAGCTAGAGACAGTCCCCAGTCCCCCATTTGCTGCCCAGCCCCTGTTCCTGTCAAGGAACCCAAGATGGAACTCTCAGACCAGGCACACTAGCAGAGTCGGTCCAGATAGGCAGAAGAAGGTCATTCAAAGGCAGGATAAAGGTCAGCAGTCATTGGTGAAAATGGTTTAATGTCTGTCATCTATTCCAGGAAATGTTAATGCAAGAAGGAACCTTATGGTTCATTTGATCCAGAGGTTCTTAACCTGGGTTCTCTGACCTTGTTTTACAAGAATATTTTAATAACTATATTGTCATATAATTAGTTTCCTTTGTAATCCTATACATTTTAAGCATTTAAAAATATTACCCTGAGAAGGCTTCAACAGACTGCCAAAGGGGCTCAGAACACCAAAAAGGGTCAAGAAACTCTGGTCCAGTCCAACCCCTTCATGTTTGAGGTGAAGAAATTGAGGACTAGAATCAGTGGCTATCCCAAAGTCTCACAAATAGTAAATTTAGGAGTAAGGGTTGAAATCTAGGGCTCAGTACACCATCCATGTTGCCTGCACTTTCCCCCCTTGTTTCCTCCCCCCCCCATTCACATGCAACAGACTCCCAAGGGCATTCTTTCTCCCAGCAACAAGCCACCTCATCCAGCTGAACTCAGGCCCACAGAGGCAGGGTTCTAGCCCTACCTCTGCCACAGCATTTCTCAAAAGACTAATTCATCAACCTGGGCTGCTCCCCTGTTTGGTCACAAAGGTTTGGTTTGGTCACAAGGCATCAATGGTTCCCTCTATCGATCAGAGGATGCTACAGAAGGTCTCTCTCTCCCCCCAATTCAATGAAATCTGAATGTTCAAAGATTTCAGTTTAACCCCCAGTGACTGAAGAAGGAATAAGTGAAAAAACAACAACAAACTAACAACTCTCTCTCCTCCTCCTCTTCCTCCTCCTCCTCCTCCTCTTGACAACTTGACAACTATTTCATATTCATGATAGGGAGGCTATCTAATGTTGACTAGCTAGGAGAACTCGGGCAAAACAGTTCCCTTCTCTAAGCCTCAGTTTCTTCCCCAATAAAATGATGGACTATATAATTCCTTTCCACTCTGACATTCTTCATAGATTTTGTGGCACACCCACTTCAGACCCCTGAAACCTAAGATGGTTACAGAATTAAGAGTCTTAAAGCTGGAAAGGACCTTAGGGATGATCTGACCCGACCCAAACTTTTTATTTTACAGATGAGGGAACTGAGACTCAGACAGGAAAGTATTTTACTCATTGTCACGTATTAAGTTAATGACGGCTAGAACTGATCTCATGACTACAAACCTGGGCTCATTCTCCTAGGCCCCCAGCCTCACAGGCCACATTGACCGGCCTCTGGAGCAGACGTCCAAAAGGGCCAGAGGCCTCTTCTCTCTCCCTTTGCCCAACCTGACTCTGGGGTAGCTTATTATTTCTTCTGCTTTATCCTGAAGCAAGAAGAGAAAATGATTCGATTCCTGTATCATCAGCAGAACTGATGTAACTGTCTGGGGGGAGGGAAGGGAAGGAAGGGGGAGAAACTAGCTGAATTAGCATGTTATTATTATTCACAACCCAAGCTGGCAATTAGGGTATTTAATCACCACACTCTAAATTTCAGGATGTGATTGGCAAGGTATCAAGCTCTGTAACTGCGAGTGTCATGAAGGAAACAGACAGCAGTGCCCCTTCCCAGGAATCCTGCAATCAGGTCACAGATTTTAAAGGCACCAGAGAGGCTATTTAGCATGACCTAAGCAGGAATGAGTCCCCAGCCTCCATTTGAAGATCACCAATGATGAGGAACCTACTAGACAGGTAACCTGGGTTTGACTGTCTCAGACACCCACTTACTAGCTATGAGAGAAACTTAAACTCTATCCGTTTCAATTTACCTCATCTGTAAAATAGATATAATAACAACTCTAACATTTACCTCACAGGGTCTTTGTGAGGATCAAGTGAGATATTTTAAGTGCTCTGTAAACTTTAAATTGTCAGTTCTAATAATAATAATATATTACTTTAATATATTAATATAAATGGCAGTCATTTTATATTATTAATATAATTAATATATTCCTAATATATTATGTTATATATTATTAGTATAAGTGGCAGTGATTATTATTACCACCTTCCAAGGCAGCCCATCTCACTCTCCCATGGCTATAATTGTTGGCCCTTGTTTCCTTGCACCAAGTCCAACCCCACTTCTCTGAAGCCTCCACTATCCAACACTCCAATTCAGCCCTCTTAAAGACAAACAAAAACAAAGCCTAAGTGATCTTCCACACACTTCCCCAAAGTCTTCTGTCCTTCAGTCAAATATCCCCAGTTCCTCCAACTAACTCTCACATAGAATGGTTCCCAGGCCCCAGAGCATTCTGGACACCCTTCTCTAGATGCCTCCAATCCTGCATCATCTGCCTTCTGGTCTCCCATTGCATCCTGGGCCATCTCCAGTCACCCTGATGAGTATCTGGCCACTGGACCCAGATGGCTCTGGAGGAGAAAGTGAGGCAGGTGACTTTGCACAGCCCGCCCTCACTCAAACCAAAGTCAACTGCAAGTCATGTCATCATTTCCCTGATGCCATGGTCCCCTTCAAAAACAAAAGACAAACACAACAACCTGCCTCCTAGACATCTCATCCTGGCTGTCTTGGAGGAATTTCATACTCATTGTCTAAAACATTTTTTTTCCTCAAACCTGCTACCCTTCCCAACTTTCCTGTCACGGTCAATGGGCACCATTATTCTCCCAGTGACCTTAGTGCCATTCTCAACTCCTCACTCACATTCACCCACATATCCAGCAGTCACTCAATCTTCATATTTCTACCTTCAAAACACTGCTGCTACACATCCCTTTCTCTCTACGCACACAGAGCCAACCACCACTGGAGTTTAGGCTCACATCTCCTCTTGCCTGGACTCTTACAATAGCCTTTTTCCCCCTTTTTTTTGGCAAGGCAATCAGGGTTAAGTGACTTGCCCAGGGTCACAGAGCTAGTAAGTGTCAAGTGTCTGAAGCTGAATTTGAACTCAGGTCCTCCTGACTCCAAGGCTCGTGCTCTATCCACTGTGCCAGCTGGCTGCCTCCCAATACCTCTCTTATTGATCTCCCTACCTCTCTTGGTCTCTGCCCATTCCAATCTATCTTCCAAGAAAATATTCCACAGACACGACCGTGGCACCTCCCTACTCAATAAATCTTCAGTGGCTCCTTATTATCTCTAGGATTAAATATATATATATATATATATATATATATATATATATATTTTTTTTTTTTTTTTTTTTTTTTTTTGCTTTTTGGAGGGCAGCTGGGGTTAAGTGACTTGCCCAAAGTCACGCAGCTAGTATAGCAAGTGTCTGGGGCCAGATTTGAACTCAAGTCCTCCTGACTCTACGGCCAATGCTCTATTCACTGTGCCACCTAGCCACCCGTTAGGATTAAGTACAACAGTTGACTTTTAAAGGACTGCACAACCTAGCCCGAGGTGGGGAAACTGCAGCTGCAAGGCCACATGTGGCCCTCTAGGTCCTCAAGTGCAGCCCTTTGACTGAATTCAAAAGTCACAGAACAAACCCCCTTAATGAAAGAATTTGTTCTGTAAAACTTGAGACAGTCAAAAAGACCATACCCATGCTCTTCCTACCTTTCCAGACTTTACATACTTCATCCCCCTACATGCACTCTAAGATCCAGCTACACGGGCTTATTTATTCTTCTCCATTTCAGTCCATTTTCACCCAGGCTTTTACTCTAGCTGCCCCTCCATTCTTAGAATGCTCTCCCTCCTTTCCCTCCACCTCCTGCTTTCCCTGGAAGTCTTCAAGACTCAGCTCCAATCCCACCTTCTGCAGACCTTTCTGGGTGCCCCCATCATTCCCCTCTCTCCAGTACCTGCTGCTAGCGTTCCCTCTGAGGTTACCTCCCATTCGTATTGTACTTGTACGTACACAGTTGTCTGCCATGTTTCCTCACCTATTAGATCGTGAGCTCCTGGAAGGCAGACCTGTGTTTCTGGCTAGACCAATTCACCAACAGATAAACTATTACCAACTATATAAAAAATGCTCTGACACTAATAAATTGTGCAAATTAAATGGTCAAAATGTCCATAGCCTTTGACTCAGAGATTCTATTACTAGGCTTAGACATTTAAGAGGCCAATGACAAAAGGAAATGTTGTTGTTGTGTCCTTTCAGTCATATCCATGACCTTATTTGGGGTTTTCCTGGCAAAGATACTGGAATGATTTGCCATTTCCTTCTCCAGTTCATTTTACAGATAAGGAAACTGAGGTAAACAGGGCTAAGTGACTTGCCCAGTGTCTGAACCTGGATTTGAACTCAGGTCTTCCTATTTCAAGGCCCAGCACTGTATCCACCATGTCACCAAATTGCCATGTGTGTATATTCCCCTCCTTTTCCTATTAGACTGAAAACACTTATGGGCAGGGTTCATGTTGTATCTGTCTACATATTCTCAGCACCCATCCTGTATCCCTGCATATAGAGGGTGCTTAATGATGGTTTGGTAAACTGAATTATTCAGGCTGGAAAACAAAAATTCAACACATGTATATATCACAACAAATATTTCTTAAGTCCCTATTATATTCAATGGTCTGTGTGTGATGTTAAAGGAGACTTGGAGGAATTAGACATAGTCCCCGCCCTCAAAGAGGTTATAATTTAAAGGAGGAACCCTCATATCATCCTCTGGTTGGTACAATCCTTAAAGACATTTAGGAATAAATCCATGGTTCAAAAGAGAACTTGAGGGTATATCTGGAAGGTGAAGCCTCTGAGCAAAACCTAAATGGCCACTTTTTCAGATGTCGTAACAGGAATTCTCATTCAGACACAAGCTGGACTGCACAGCTTCTGAAGTCCTTCATAACCCTGAAATCTTGTCTCCAGGGTTCAGAAATAACATCCGACCATAAACTTAAAACACTTAAAGACTGTATCTTTGCCCCAAACACCAACAACTGAACTCCATTTGTGAAATGGCCCACAGAGTCCTTGTCAAGCCATGATGGGCCCCCAGAGGTCCAGAACACAGTTTGGGAGATTCCAATCTGCCTGTGATTATTTCCTTGGCAAGGGTTAACACTGCAGGGGCTGCCTTCCACAAAGCCAGTGGGGGAGGGGAGGGGAGAGGGGAAGGTGAAAATAAGAAGCTAAATAAAGCAGATAATAAATAATAAAGTATAACCTCTATTTGCAATCAGTTAAGCACAGCTGGACCTTCTACCTGACTGCTGGTTTGGCGAGGGATCTCCCATTATCTTCTCAAAGAACACTCATTTTCTGTTGTATTTTTCTCCCCAGTTCCTAATGTTTCAGAAAGGTTCAACACAAATGCTGGAGGAGGGGCCTCAGGAAATATATGATAACCACCCCCCCCATCCTTATCTCCCACCCCTCAGTTTGCAGAGTTGGCTTGTGCTAGCACTGCCACTGGTAGAGTTTAGAATTAAGGAAGCTGTTTGATGTCATTCATCTCTAGTAACCAAGCAGAGCTGACTGCCTGACTGACCCAGTTAGACCCTCCTAACCTTCCTCCTACATTCTTCCTTCTCAGACCCCACCCCCGGTCCACCCCCTTCCCATCTTTTAAAATAAAGTCGTTTTTCCAGTCTAAGGCCTCAAGCATGTAATTGTAATGTACAGAGAATTTTTTTCCTACCAGCTGTGAGGAGAGAAGGAATTATCTTAAGTTACAGAAGGATAAATTAAGTTAGACAAGAGGACAAACTTCCATTTACTGCAAAGGTGGTTAAACAATAGAATGGATTCTCAAGTGAGATCCAGGACCTGTCCTATGGAATGGAATGGAATCTCTCCACATTGTCCTGCAATGAAGCTAGCCACACTGTACTATCTTATTTCTAGGGGATGGATAAAATATTGGGAACAATTCTGGAGTTGGAGGATCTTGGTTCAAATCCAGGGTTTGCTACTTCATGTGGCCAAGTCATTTAATCTCACTAGGTCTCAATTTGTTCATTTAACAAATGCCTGTGTCTTTCTGCCTATTTATCTATAGGTTTTTTTTAAGAAGTGACACCACAGACAAGTGGCCTAGGAGATCTCCTTGATTATTGCCTAGTTCTGGATCCCCCTTTTGAGTGCCCTGGCCCATATATGCCTACCCCACCCCACTCCTCATGCTGTCAGAAAGAAAGGCTGCTGGAGCTTCCCAAAGAAAAATGGATCAGGGTGGGGGAGGCATTGACGTCAGCCAAAGAAGAGAGAGCAGTTCCCTGGCTCTGATCCAACCAGACTGTGATTTGCGGCACATCACGAAGTGAGGAGGAAAAACAGTGTCTAGTTGTGGCAAAGGCCCAAATTAGCAGGCTTCAAACAACACAGGACTTGCAGGGTAGTCTCTAGCTCCAAGCCTGCCCCCCCACCTCCAGTCCCACACCCAGAGGACTCTCAAGTGCCAAAGTGACTGATGTTTCAGGGTTGTCTGGGGCTCCTGGAACTTCAGTGTCCTTCCCATGACCCATAGGGGAAGGAGTCTATCCTTGGCACTTCTTCTAGTAACATTCACCATGACTAGACTGGTGGTCATTAGTCCCAGACTGAAGATTTATCCTGAGCAAGGAAAGGGTCTGGGGGCAATCAAGCTCTAACTGTAATACTGTCACTGGACAGAGACAGGTTTATGAGAAGGGATCCTACAGGACACTGAACCCAATTTTCTGGTTTTACAAAGGGGAAACTGATGCCAGAAAATCATCTGTGTGTGGTGTGCCCAAGATCATATAAGTCACTGAAAGAGATAGGACTGACAGTGGAGGGCAGTTGAGTGGTGCACTAGATAGAACACTGGACTTGAAATCAGGAAGACTCATCTTCACGAGTTCAAATCCAGCCTTACACACTTACTGGGCAAGTCACTTCACCCTGTTTGCCTCAGTTTCCTCACTTGTAAAAAGAGCTGGAGAAGGAAATGGCAAACCACTCCAGTACCTTTGCCAAGAAAACCCCAAATGGGGTCACGAAGAGTCGGACACGACTGGAAAACGACCAACCAACCAACCAACAATAGTGCAATGGGTAAGAGTGTTGGACTTGTAAGCCAGGAATAGCTGGTTCGAATCCTACTTCCTGCGCCCATTAGCTATGTGAGCAAAGGGAGGCTGGACAAGTCAGTCACTCTCTTTGAGTCCCAGTTTCCTCATCTGTAAAATGAAAAGGTCAATCTCAATGACCTCTCGCATGTATTCCAGCTCTAAACCTATGGCTCTATGAACTGAGGTCCCATGACTCCAGAACAGTTTTTCTCCCTACTGCAATTTTCTCTGAAAATGCATATATGCTCCATTCAAAATTTTAGTCCATTCTACTTGTATCTTCCTCTCTTTCCCTCTCCCAGTTCCAGAAATCCATGATACAGAAATCAAGAGCAGAGAGAACACAGGGATGGATACCACAGCTTAAAAGGTTAGACAATTATCTGAGGTCAAGGACAGAAAAGGAGCTAAAATTGAGATATGAGTCAGGTCAAGGCTCCACTAATCAGAGTACTATGGTGTGAATTTAATTCTGAGCTAAGTTCTGGAGCAAAAGGGTCCTCATATACTCCCTGTGAGGGCAGTGACTAAATGCCTAAGCCCACAGTATGTGCCCAAGAAAGCAACCATAAGTTCCAACATCTGCATTTTGCCCTTTGGTTAGTGCCAAGGAGACCTGGGAGTCAGAAGTAACATGGTGGAAAAACTTATTTCTTAGTACCTAGGAAGCATTCTCTCTCAGTGCAGGGTTTCTATTGCAAGCTTCATCTGGCATAATGCATATGGTATTTTACTCGGAGTCAGGAAGACTGAGATTTAAATCCTGCCTCAGAAACTTACAAGCTATGTGAGCAAGTCACTTAAAAATATATAATCACTCTGTGCCTCAGTTTCCTCATCTGTAAAGTGAAAAGTCAAACTCAATGGCCTTCTAAGATCCCCCACTAGCTCTAAATGTATGATCTCATGATATGGACTGGGTAGGGGAAAAGTACTAACAAAATTCCTAAATTCTTTGGTGCAGAAGACATGTTTTTGGTCTCAGTAGCTCTGCTTGACGAGTCCTTACCAATTATACCCAGTGGCAGCCAAGTGGCAACAGTGGAAAGAACTCTAGACCTAACGTCAGGAAGACCTGAGTTCAAATTCAACTTGCCAGCTGTGTAAGCCAGGCAAGTTACTTAACCTCTGCCTGCTTCCTCAAATGTAAAGTAGGTAAAGCACTGACCTCCTCAGGCTGTTGAGAGAATACAATGAGATGATATTTTTAAAGTGCTTTGCAAACCTTAAAGCACTATTTAGATGCTACTTATTTATGTATCCTAAAAAGATGAGGGAAATGAAGGCATCAGAGCTCAGAGTCACAGCCCAGTCCTTTATCTCAACCTCCTATAAGGCTGAAATCTAGCAGCAGGTGGGGGTGGCAGATCATTTAAAAGAGGCCCCCAAGAGAGGCATTCTCTGACTTTCTTTTAGTCTCATTTCATTACAGTCCTGGGCTTCAAGGCCAAACCCAGAATGATCCAAGGGACATTTTTAGCACAAAGATTGAAATTATGACAGAGGAAAGATATTTATGGAAAGAGCTCGGGGGGAGGGGAGGAGTGAGACAGGGAAAAGCAGATCAGGAGAGTTCTAGTTTCCATTAACTACCACTTCTTCCAATTCCCTCCAAGATTCTGGGCAAGTGGCTCTAATCCTCTGGGTCTCAGTTTCTCCCATCTACACAACAGGAGAATAATGCCTGAATGTGCAGCTGAAGCCAGGTGTCCTGAATGCCTTTAGGTGCTTGAAAGGACACTGACAAAGAACTCCTGGTCCTCCTCCTCCTCTTTTCACACTAGCCCACTCCACCCACCCTCCTGATGATCACCAAGCAGGCTTAAGTGGGCACACCAGTAACAATAACAGCTACATGAGGAGCTGGAAGGGGCCATTAAGAGGAAACAGAACAGCAGGAGAAGACAAATTGTTTTCTGAAATTTCTGCTTCTATTCTTGTGGGAGATCCAGGAGAGAGGAAAATCATACACCAGGCAAGGGGGAAGGGAGAAGGGAGGGGAAGGCTGCCCCTAAAGAGCTTCCAGCTTTTCCCCTGGTAATAACGCATTCCTCACCTTCCCCATCTTGTGAAGTCAGGTGGTGAAGACACGTTGGCCCTCACTGCCCTCAATTCCCTGTAGAGGAGTCTTAGATTAGGCCAAGGAATTTTTAAGCAGCTAAGGGACAATGTCCAGAAGAAAATATGCACCTGCCACTTTGGACATCTACTCTGCCTACCCTTTCCCAGGACCCCCACCCTTAATACCCCTTCCCCCACCACCCTCACACCCCCCCACCCACAAGCAAATATATCTCCACAGGGGAGCCTAGAGTGCAGGGGAGTGTACATGCTTGGAAGTATTCTTTCCCACCCACCACCTGGGCTAGATCTCTGTTGGAGGCTTTGGCACTGTCTCTGGAATCTGCTCCCCTCCCCAGCTGCCAACTTTATTTTCCCAGAAACCCCTTGGGGGTGGGGAACTGAGCTGGTACATGAGAATGTGAGGGGGGGGAAGGAGTGCAGGGGGGGAGTTGTACTCTCTATGCCTACACATGACTGAGCAGCAAGCTGGGATCCTATTACATCGAGGCAACCACCCCCTCAGTGGTACTTGAGGGACGGGTGACAGTCCCACCTGCCCCCAGGAGCCGCAGCAAGGTATGGAGTGCTGAAAACAGAGCTGGATTGGCAGTCAAAAGGCTTGCCTCTGTACTTGTGTGGCAATGGACAAACCATTCCATCTCTATGAGGCTCAGTATGCCCATCTGCAAAAGGAGGTTGGACTAGATGATCTCTAAAGTCTGTCTCCATTTTCAATTTTATATTCCTTTCCTGACTTTCCAGTTTCTCACAGTGCCCAACACCCTCCCCCCCATATGGTGGGTTAAGATAAGCTATTGCCCCCAGAAGGTTCCAGTTAAAATGCAAATCTGTGTCCCAGAAGGGTGCCACTACCTCGTTAGTGGCCATTAAGATTCTCCTCAGGAGCCACTAATCCTAAAGCAAAGTGGTCAGCCTCAAGGTACAGGATGGATAAGTTTTGACTAGTGGCAGAGGGGCTGGTAGCACTGATGAGCTCATTGGAGAGTGGAACAGGTGAGATTGGGGGCTCTGAGTTTCAGCAGACCCACCTGGACCCCAGAATAAGTGAACCAAAGATCAGAGAGCTGAAAGTCACTAGAAGTCACATAGTTCAACCCTCTCATTTTATAAATGAAGAAACTTGAGAGAGGGTGATTTGTCTTAAACCATAGCAAGTCAATGGCAAAAAACAAAGACTAGAACACCTGGTTTCCTGCCTCTTCTACTTTGTCCCTATTGCCTCAATTGGCCTATAGCTTACATCCCCAGACACACTGCACCACCATCCCTATCTCACTCCATCACTTTCTTTTTCCCTGTGAAGGAAAAGTCTTCATTGATGGAGCTAATCCCCACCCACCCTGCCCAGATGTCTGTGGCCAGCTCCAATCGAGTAAAGTGATGTATAACCCTGTTCCTAGATCTGCTGGGCCCTCTGCTCCCAGGTCTGGCCCGGATGGGAAATAGGATAGGAGAGACACACCTAAGACTTTTTTCATATCAGGCTCCCAAACTTATGACTCATGGAAATGGGGATGCGGAGAAGATAAGTAACTTCTAGACTATCTCTGCTGAGAAGAGGGAAAGGGAAAGGAGAGGAAGTCAGGAGGAAAACCCAAAAAAGAAAAAAGACACTGCTCCCCTCTCCAGCCTCACTCCTCCTCCCCAGATCCTAGCGCATAAGCACTACAAAGAACACATAGAAACCTTGAATTCTAGATACCAACTGGCTGTGTGACCTTCTCTAAGCCTCAGTTATCCCATCTCTAAAATGAACTCTGCATGTGTGTGCGTGAGTGAACACTTCTACTATTCCATCAAAGTCCAACAAGGACTGCTGGAATCACCTATAGTAATAACAGCATTTATATAGCACTTTAAGGTTTGTAAAGCGACAGATAGACAGACAGAAAATCCCATTTCATTCCCCACAATAGCATGGCAAATTTTACATATGAAAAAACTGAGACCCAGAGGGAAAACGTGATTTGTGATTTGCTCAAGGGCCACATAGCTAATAAGGCTGGCTATGAAGTCTGCTCCTCCTGCCTCCACATCCAGCCTTTAATCCTCCACACCACCTTGCCACCTCACCTACGGGGAGAAGCAGCACTGTAGACCCTAAGGGAGGAGAAAGAAGAAGCAAGGACACTGGGGTGGGGTGTTTTTCTCTCCTGGAGTAGAAGATGATTTCTCAGAAAAGCCCTGTGTATGTGTGATGTCCCCCCACTGGCCCCAAGCAGGCAGCCCTACAAGTGAACTTCAGGCTCCAGGGAGCCCTGCACCTATGTATCTGTGCCCTCTCCTCCCTACCCCCACACCCCATTCTGCTCCTAGAGGAGACTAAGATGAGGAATATCTCTCAGTTTCCTCTCAGCCATAGGGCTCGCAGGAATCTGGGCTGTGCTTTGCATGCAGATGAGCAGCCAACCAGGCACAGCCTCAGAGCTGCAGAGTCACAGCTCAGGGAGGAAGGAAAGACATTTCCTGCTCATCTGGATTGAGGTCCCGTCTCTCCCTCGAGCACTGCCAAGCCTGGTTCCACCAGGGCTCCTGTGGCCTTGGATCTTCAGGGCTGACCTCATGCCTACCTAGGAAATGGACCAGGGTAACCCTGGCACACTGCTCCCCTCTCACACACACCCTGCCCCAACACAGATCTCTTCTTTTCCCATTCTCTTTTCCCCTTCATTTCCTCCATAAAACCTGAATGTGAGAAGTCAGACCCTGTAAATATTTCTCCAGTGTCACATTGTCAAGGACTTACCCTCTTTGACTCAGCACCCACCCCTGGAGGGGTCTTGACTATAGAAGCCCTGTTTCTCTAGCAGAAATACTCTGTAATCTTTGTAAGTTTTCTGCATTGTGGACCAACTAATCCATGCGTTAACAGGAGGAAAATAATTTTTCCCCATTCATTCAAAAAACATTTATTGACCACTTACTATGGTCTAGGAACCAGGGTTCTGGATTAGGCAGGTAGGCAGGGAGAGCAAAAAGATACAAGAGACATGGGCCCTGCCCACCAGGGGATTATGGGAGATAATGTTCAGTACAATTAAGCAATCATAAGTGAGTGTGAGATAAATGCCACATGAATGGAGTGTATAAGAAGGGGTTCAAGAGAAGCTTACTGTGGACATTCATTAGCCATTGGATGATTTGATCTGCTAGCACTCCAGGTGGATAGGGACACTGAGATATAGGCTGTGGGTATAGCAATCATTAAAAATCCACTCTGGATTACAGAGTCAAAGGCCTCAGGCCTCTGCATTCACCCCAACTCCTACCTCCCAAACACACCTGGCTCCTTCCAGGAGCAAACCTTCCTATGCCACATCCTGCAGTTCCTTTGCCTAAGGAAGTTACCATGATAGACCAGGAGTGCTCACAGGTTTCAATATCCCTCTGCTAGTCCAACCTGGAAAAAGGCTTCCACTCTTCCTGCCTCCAGTTCCCCACCTTGATGGACCTACACTTCCTCATTTATAATCCCTTGCCCATTGAGAGACAATTCTCTGCCTTTTCTTATAAGCCAAGACAACTCCAGCAGGTTGGGGATGGGGAAAGTCAGAGCTTTCTGCTGCTCCACTAAAAACATGGCTGTGAACAGACATGGAACCCAACTACAAGCAGGACCCAAGTCTGGAAACACATTCAGGAAAGAGAGGTCCAAGTGACCTTGGACATAATGCTTGGAAATGTTCCATAAAAAATTCAATTCAGTAAACACTCCTATGTGCCTTCCAAATGCCAGCTGCTTATCTAGGCACTGCAAATACAAAGATTAAAAAAAGAAAAAAAGGTCAGTCCCTGCCCTCAAGGAGTTTAGAGTCTACCGACAGGACTTAAAGGTATACACAGATAATTAGATACAAGTTGTAAACAAAATAAAAATACAAAGTATTATCAAGGGAGTAGAGAAAGTCCTCCCAAGAGGGAGGTGGAATTCCCAGAAGCCTTCCCTTAGAAAGTAGCACTTAAACTGAGGCCTGATGGGAACTCGAGATTCCCAGAGACAGAAGAGAGGAGAGAGTGCTGCAGGCATGGGAGATGCCTCTACAAAGGCAAGAGGTGAGAGGTGTAATACAATAGAGAACACAACAAATACTGATTACATATCAGCGATATGCAGAACAGTGTGATGGGGAGGATGAACATGAAAGTAAGAATGCCTACTGGGTACAAAGCCCTGATTAAAAGGAACAGAGAAGGTATTTGATAAAACCTAGCCTCATTTAAATCAAAATTCAGCTCCATGAGTGGGCATTGGTAGGCCTCAGACCAAGCAAATTGTTCTAGTATGAATTTGTTTTAAAGTTGAACCTATATTCGTGTGTGTGGGTGTGTGGGTGTGTGTGTGCATGCACGCACGCACACACATATACACAGTATCCAGCACCCACATTCTTTCTGCTCCTCTGCTCTATAGAAGACTGTTTCAGCAAATATTAGCCCCACTCTCTCATAGAGGAGAATGTAGAAGGTACAAGAAATTGGAAGGCAGGCACTCACCACTGCTGGACTTCCTTCTCTGTAACTGCAAAAGAAAAGAAGAAAGAAGTTTTTAGCAATCAGTCAATAAGCATTTATTAAGCACCTACTATATGCAAAGCACTGTGTGAAGTACAAATTCACTACACTGTGGGAGAGGAGAGGAGAGGGCATGGGGTAAACACATGAAGAGATTAACTTCAAATGTTAGACCATCTAGTTCAATGCCTTCATCTTGAGGAGGTGGAAACCGTTATTCCAAGGAAAAGTGATTTATCCAAAATTACAGAGTGAGTTAGTCCAAGAGCAGAGATTAGAACTCAGAGAACTCCTTCTATGGTAATATTCCCATTGCCCCTTGTTACTGAAAACTGTCAACAGAATTCAAAAAGAAAAGCAGCCAAGCCCTGAATACCTACTTGTCATTTACTCAAAGCCCAGATCTAATCAATGTTATTCCCTTAACTCAGTCATCAATTAACTCCAGTGGCTCCCTTATTATTTCTAGGATAAATATAAAAATGGCAAACTTTTGTTGTTACATTATATATGCGTGTATATGCACACATATATACATATATGTATTTATATCAAATGTAGACATACACACATATGTATATGAAATAGATCATACATATCAAATAAAAAGCATTTTAAGCTCTTCACAGCCTGGCCCTAACCTAACTTTCTAGACCCCTGTACCTAATTCCCCTTTCTATCCTTTCTACAATGCAAACCAAACTATTCTTGCAGTTCTCACACCTGGCATTTTTGGTCCTCTCTCCAAGACTTCACACCAGTTATCTCCCATGCCTAGAATGTCCTCCTTCCTCACTTTTGCCTTTTAGCATCCCTAATATCCTTCAAGGATCAGTTCAGGTGCCACAGTCTCTAAGAAGTCTTTCCTGAAATCTCAGAGCTAGTGCTCTTCCCCAAAACTACCTTCTTTCCATTGTGAATTTACCTTTATAGGAATATGCTGTATGTCTACACGTATGTATGTATATGTTGTATATCCATGTATGTATATATAGGTATGTATGTCTATATGTATCATATTCATATATGTATATGACTAGATTATAATTTCCTCTAGGCCAAGGACTTTTGCCCCCAATATTTAATGTAGTGCCTGGCACAGAGCAGGGTCTTAATCAGCACTTTTGGTCAACTGAGATTCTTCTCCTCTTTTTTTTTTTTTGGCTTTTTTGGAGGGCAATTGGGGTTAAGTGACTTGCCCAAAGTCACATGGCTAGTTAGTGTGTCAAGTGTCTGAGGTCGGATTTGAACTCAGGTCTTCCTGACTCCAGGGCAGGTGCTCTACTCACTGCGCCACCTAGCTGTCCCTTCTTCTCTTCTAAGAAAGTTTTTGCATTGGTTATGAAGATGCATCCACTCATGTTACTTTCAGCAAAGCACCCAGTGCTGGGAATCTGACCCATCATTCCCTACAAAAACTTCACAGATTTCTTAAGCCTCAATTGTCCCTTTCCTACTGGGATCCCATAGCCTCTGGTCACCAAGCTACAAGAATTAGCCTCTTAGAGCCTTGGCAGGGCTTTTATTCCTACTTGACTTAACCTCCCTGCCCAGTTCATGGGTCAATCAATCCATAGCCAAGTACTGATTTAATCTGTTGTGGAGGAATCAAAGACAATAAGACATGGCCTCTTCTGTCAAAGAACTGAGAGCTTGGCATTACTATGAGTGGTGTAGCATTCTAATCAAGTTTTTCTGGTACCTGAACCCTTTGGATGGAGGCCAAGACTGACTCTCTTGCCCTGCAGCAGGACATGTCATAGCTAAGCCTCCCTGGAGTGAGCCCTCAGAGACACTTCACATCCCCCAGGAAAGGAAGTGCCATCTTCCACCGCAGACAGTACTGACTCACAGGGCCTCACTGAGCAACCTCAGCACAAGAATAACTCAATCCACTGTTTGGTCTGGAGCAGAGGCCTCAGTGGGGAAAGGCCCTCCATGTTGATGAATGGTTATGCTGCTTGGCAGAGTTCAAGAGAGGCATTTCTTAAGTAACTACCATGGCTTGTTTGTGCTGAGTTATTATTAATGACTAGAGAAGCTTTCTCCTAAATCAAGCACTGTCCAGATGTATCTGTCAGCAATCAAAGGAAAAACCCATGCAGGGAGCCTTCTCCAACATTAATATCAGCTGAAACAGAGAACCAGATCTCCTCAACACTCATTAAAGTGAATTGACAAGCATCTATTAAGTGCCTACTATGTGCTGGGCACTCTGCCAAGTTGGAGAGAGAGAGAGAGAGAGAGGAAGGGAGAGAGGAAGGAGGAAGGAAGGAGGAGGGAAAGAGGGAGGGAAAGAGGAAGAGAGGGGGAGGGAGGGGGAGGGAGGGGGAGGGGGGGAGGGGGAGGAAGGGAGAGGGAGGAAGGGAGAGGGAGAGGGAGAGGGAGAGGGAGAGGGAGAGGGAGAGGGAGAGGGAAGAAAACATCCCCAGCTCTCAAGTAGCTCACATTCAAATGGGGGAGACAAGACACAAAGAACTGGACACACAAAATACTTAGTGTGATTGAATGATAACCATAGAGGGAAGGCACTAGTAGTGGGGGTCTAAGAAAGACCTCCTACAGAAGGCAGGATTTGACCTGAGGGCTTGAAAGAAAGCCAAGAGGCAAAGGCAAACGAGAACATCGAAAAGATTGATCCCCATTTCCCAACGGGGCAAAGGCTGATTTGGCAAACTTTCCACCTGGGAATCTCTAACAATGCTGTCTAACCAAGGGGCAATACTAGGCAGAGACCAGAAGAGCAGGTGCACTGAGAACAACTCTGGACAGGGTACAGAGTTTTGTTCAGCTATCAGCCTAATTGCAAGCCCTCTTCTTGCTCCATGTTGATTTAATCATGGTCAGCCTCAAAGACAGGAACTGTGCCTTCCACCAATTCATTCAAGAAGCATTTATTAAGCACCAGCAGAATACTTCTAGGATTGGAGGAGATGACAATTAAGTTCATCATGGTAGTAAAAAAACAAACTGCTATGGGAGGCAGCCTGTTATAGTGAAAGGGAAAAAAAAACATTGCTCACATGACCTGTATTCAAAGCTGGACTATGCCACTCATTACTCATGTGACCTTGAACAAATCATTTAACATCTGTAAACGTATGTGAGGTCAACTAGACAACATTTAAGGAAACTTTCAGTTCTAAATCTAAAATCTTATGGTCCATCACACAGGATTCTGCACATAGTAAGTTATGGACAAGTGTTGACCAGCTAGAAATATTTTGTATGTGGCAGACCATCTTAAGAGTTGGGGAGAGTGTCCTCAGAGAATCTAGAAATTTGGACAAAGAGGAAGGATATGATTCTTAAAGCTCAAACAGCGTCAGGGTCTGCCTTATTCCCCCCACAAGTACTCTCAGACCAGGTGAAAATGAAATCTCAATGTTCTCTCTGCTCCCTAGACCAGACATGGACACTTGTTCTGCGTGTAGACACTGCCCCTGAGATCTAGGTGTTGGCAAGTCTGATCACAATGAAGAGCTAGGTCTAAAGAAGTTCCTAAACCCAGTCCGGGTTTGGAGTCAGGATCTCTATTCAAATTCAACCTCAGACACTTAATAACTTCACAAACCTAGACATATTACTTAATTTGTCTGTGCTTCTATTGTCTCATCCATAAAATGAAGGGCTTGATTTAAGGTCCCTTCCAGTCCTAAATCTGTGCTCCCATAGATGACATATGAACTGACTGGGCTACAAACACGTTTGCTCCCTATCTCCTCAAATCCATTCAAAGAGGAAATAGGATATAAGGGAAAAAATTCTGGATTGGGAATCAGAAAAACCAGGTTCTGGTCCTAAGTCATTCTATGATCTTGGATAATGCTCTGCACTTTGGTTTCCTGATATGTGGAAAGGGGCTACTGGGAGTAGCTCTAACATTTTTTGTTTTAAGGTCCAGTTTCAATATTCAGTATTTCTACATCTCTGCTAAGACTTGGCCTGAACTACAGAGTGTGCTGTTAACCAATGAGTTCCCAGGAACCTTAAAGAGAGTCAGACTGTGCCGTAGATAATCTCAACTCCCGTCACTAAAAATCCCTAATCAAGGAAAAGGCTGTGTGTGAGTTTATGTGTGTGTCTGCATAGACAGAGATATATACATATTTTCACACAGATATATCACAGAGACAACTGGGCTAGAAGGGATCAAATCTAGCTCCTTTGTTTCACAGATTATTTTTGCTCAGTAGTTTTCAGTCCTGTCTGAGTCTTCCTGACCCCAGCTGGGTTGTTCTTGGCAGAGATCCAGGAGTGGTTTGCCATTTCTTTCTCCAGCTCATTTTACAGATGAGGAAACTGAGGCAAACAGGATTAAATGACTTGCCCAGGGTCACACAGCTGGTAAGTATCTGAGGCCAAATTTGAACTCAGGTCTTCCTGACTTCAGGTCATGTGCTCTATTCATTTCACCACCTAGTTGCCCCTTGTTTCACAGATAAGCAGACTGAAACCACGGGTCATCAAGTGGTTTACTCAAGGCTTCACAGGTAAGCCACAGGCCAGGACTTGAAGGTTGCTCTTCTGATTTCAAAGCCTTGGGTTCTTTCTACTATATCACATAAGAGGAGAATAAAAGATGAGGGGGACCAGGAGACAGCTAGGCTTTTGCATTCCCCATCCCCAACAACCTATCCTAAAACATGTCCTGCCTGTCCTCCCTCAGTGTTTAAAGCTGGTAGGGAAAAGCAGGAAGAAGCATGAACTCCCTGGCTCTTCCACTGAAGGCTACAGTTCCTGGAACCCAAAGCCCTGAAACCCAAAGCTTCAACTGGGTGCTTCCTCTCCCCATCCCCATTCCATATTAACCTGCTGAACCATGAATGGTGCCCAAAGGGAAATTCTTTACTCAACTAAGAATTAAAACAAATACTTTTGTTTTTGAGATTTAAAAATTTTTGTCTTTATTGCTAATTTTTGTTTCCACATTCCTTTCATTTCCAAATATATCACCACCCTTGTTACATAATGTAAAAAGGAAAGGGGGAAAAGCATTTCTGTAAAACTAACACTACATGGATGCATCTGATAGTACAAGCAATGTCCCACACCATGGTCCTCTAGTTCTGCAAAGAAGGGAGTGAGGAAGAGGCATTTTCTCAACTCTGCTTCAGGTTCAGGCCCCATCATTACAAATACATAGAACTCAGTTTGATTCATTTCTTCTTCCAGGTTACATTGTGGAGGCCTCTGTGTAGACTGTTCTCTTGGTTTTCCTTACTTCATTTTACATCAGTTCATACATAACACAGTAATAGCCCATTGTGGGACAACTAGGGTATGCAATTGATGGGGTCTGGGATGCTTTTGTCTGTAACCTCAGTTTGTAAAATCTCACTTGTGTTCAGATACCTATGTATGTAACATCAGTTTGTAATAAGTCTGTGCAATTAAGTTGTAAAAGTCACACTTTCCCCCAGCCATAAAGGCATTAACTCTGCCTCTCCCCTGCCCCCAGCCTAAAAGTCTTTTCCCTAAGTAGCAGTCTGCCTAGGTACAGTTACCTATGAATACATCATCCAAGTATTTTTCAGAGAAATACATAACTCCTTTGTTTTAAGTGGCCAGCTGCACTCAAGATCCTTGAACAACATTATCAGAAGAGAAAACTCCCTCCCAATATGGTACCTTCTGAATCCCTAATCAGTCTAGCTTCCAGACTTGGCACCTCCTGAAACAATCAAATCTATCCTCTGAACAGGCATATTGTCAAAGATGAGTACATATCTCATTCAGCCTTGACCAAAAGTAACCTAGTGATGTCACAAGGCAAAAACCACACCTCCTGGTAGCCCCCCCGCAGGAGGATGTCCCAGTGAATTGTGGGCAATATGCCTGCTCAGTTGGATATAAAAAGTGCATGTCCCTTTAAGCACTGACCACTGCTAAACTCCTCCCAAACTCCTCCCTAATTCTACCCTTGCCCACCTAGTTAGCATAATCAACCTTTGATTGACAGTTTTATGGCTTTAAAAACTGCATCTCTATCCTCTGCACTTTGCAGGCTATCCTTAACCTTCTCCTGCCCGCTGCAAGCTGCAAAGCATAATAATAAACTTTGAAACTCTGCCAAAATTGAGTCCTGAGAAATTCTTTCCAGACAAGAACCCTCTAGGGATTCATAGGAGAGCTCTCTAGGGATTCATAGGAGAACCCTCTAGGGATTCAGAGGAGATCCCTCTAACACCCGGCTCTGCCCTACCTCTTCACAATGAATGGAGCATCTGGCCTGGAGTCAGGAAGACCTGAGTTCAAATCCAGCCTCAGACACTTCCTAACTGTGTTAGGTCTTCCTGACTCCAGGGCAAGTCACCTAACACTGCTTCAGTTTCTTCATCTGTACAATGAGCTGGAGAAGGAAATGGCAAACCAGTCCAGTATCTTTGCCAAGAAAACTTCAAATAGGGTCATGAGGCATCAACAACAACAAGGACAAATTACAATGTAGTTAGCCAATCTGATTTGGGGATTTTTTTTTCTGACTTTTCAATGACTTTTCAAATTAAAGCTGACCTGCTTATTTTCTTCTTTTTTGTTTTTTGCTTTCTGGAGGGGGGAAGGTAGGACAATTGGGGTTAAGTGACGTGCCCAAGGTCACATGGCTAGTAAGTGTCAAGTGTCTGAGGCTGGATTTGAACTCAGGTCCTCCTGACTCCAGGGCCAGTGCTCTATTCACTGTGCCTCCTAGCCACCCCTACCTGCTTATTTTCTAAACTACTGACCTAAGACATTCAAATGTGCTTCACATGTTTCCCCATTTCTAAATAGATTCAAACCACCATGAAGTACCCACTGTACTTCCATTCTCTAACTTCTCTTCTTGTGTCTTATCTTCTCTGGTTCCCAACCCCAAGCTCCAGAGTGGCAGATAAATTGAAAAGGGGCTTCATCAGCTTATTCCATGTGGATGTGGTTCAGAGGCAGAGGGTAAAGGGGAATGAGGAGCATTGAAGTTACTTTCCCTAATAATACCCGTCCCCTGATTTCACTGCTTTCATCCCCAGCTCTCCTTTTGTGCCCATCTGGTCTGGGTCATCCTTTAATGTCAAGCTATGTCAAGTCAAGAGACCTCACAAGAGAAGTTCTCCCTCCCCCATTCTCTGCATAGATAGGAGGCTATGGGTATGGAATGCCACAAAGAATATTATACTTTTTTGATATATTGTTTAGTTTTATTGAACTGTTTTTTCCCCTGTTTTTTTTTTTCATTCTATTATGTAATAGAAAGGAGAGCAGGGAAGAGATGTAGGTGTTGGGAAAAAAAAATCCATGAAAATATGTTTTTAAAGGGTGCTCCTCAGAGGCTTCTTACTAACAGAGGCTCCCTGAATTGACCATTTCATAGGCTGCTTGGGCTGACCATACTGAAAACTATTAAAGGGGATTATGTGACCACAATCAAAAATCCTGCTAAGGCTCAGAATGGAGGCAGCAAGACCAGGTCACAAATCAGGCAAGGAGGCCAGCACTAATGCCCTCTCCCAAGTCCTTACCTCATTCAGAATGGAAGAAAGCCCTTAGAACATAACCAGAAAAACAAGGTATATAATGGTACTAAATATAATATAAGGTATATAACGACCACAATGATGTAAACCACACTAACAGACATCAGAATTCTGGACCAATGGAGTGATTAATCCTAGCTTCAGGGAACTCAAGGATCCCTGGTGAAGTATTCCTCCTTCCCGTCAGTGGAGAGGGGTGGAATTGGGGGCAGAATGAAGCATGCATTAGGGGCAGCTAGATGGCACCGTGGAGAGATTTGGAGTCCAGATTTCCTGGAGTCAGGAAGACCTGGGTTTAAATTCAACTTCAGACACATACTGTCTGCGTGACCCTGGGCAAGTCACTTACCCTGTTTGCCTCAGTTTCCTCATCTGTAAAATGGGAGTAATAACAGCAACTACTTCTCAGAGTTATTGTAAGAGGAAATAAGACCGGCATCCTCTTAATTTCCAGTTTTTTGCCACCACAAAGAGAGCTGCAATAAATATTTTTGTACATATGGGTCTTCCTCCCACTTCTGTGATCTCTTTGGGATACAACCCCAGAAGTGGTATTACTGAGTCAAAGGGTATGCAATTATTTATAGCCCTTTGGGCATAGTTCCAGATCGCTCTCCAGAATGGTTGTATCAGTTCACAGCTCATACCAACAATGCATTAGTGTTCCAATTTTTCCACATCTTCTCCAGCATTTGTCATTTTCCTGTTTCATCATCTTAGCCAATCTGACTGGTGAGATGTGGTACCTCAAAGTTGTTTTGATTTGCATTTCTTGAATCAACAGTGATTTAGAACATT
>CM053585.1:214711260-214728052 GCA_028646515.1 Pseudochirops corinnae
TTTTAGTAGAATGTGTACAGTATCCATTCTCTTCTTTTTGGATGAGAACTTGTGAATCTTTATAGAGCTGCCTTGGGAGGATGAGACCTGTTTTTTGTTAATGTGGTTTTGTTTGAATGCTTTCTAGATCTACTGTTATCCATTTTATCATGCTTGAAATATATGTTAAAACCAGCCAATTTTTGTTGCTCTACAGGTGTTCTTCCCATTAAACTATGACTTAGGATGCAGATCTGGTCTCTTAACATGCACACAGCCTCAGTTTTCTCTCCTTGATATCCTTAAACTTGATGTTTCTTGCTTGGAGAAGACCAAGATATTTACAAGTGTCATATGCATTCATTGATATAGTTTGACTTCTGGATTCAAGCTTAAGACGTTTAGTCTCCATTCTTGGCACAGAGGCATTTTATACTTAGAGTACAAGTGATTATTTTGATATTATTGGAGAAAGTTTCCATGAGATGAAGTAGCTATTTTAATGTCAGTCAGCCAGTAAGAATTTATTAAGTACCTACTGTTTGCCTGCCACTGTGCTAAGCACTGTGAAATACAAAGAAAAGCAAAAGACAAGCCCTGCTATCAAGGAGCTTACAATCTAATTGGCAAGACAACAAACAATTGTATGAACAAAATATACCCAGGATATATTGGAAATAATCACTGGAGGGAAAGCATGAGAATTGAGACACATTGGAAAGGTTTCCTGTGGAAGGTAGGATTTTATCTGGGACTTGAGGGAAGCCAGGAAGGCCAGGAGGTGAAGGTGAGGAAGGAGAGCATTCCAGGTATGAGGGATAGCCAGAGAAATGCCTGGAGCTGAGAAAGGGAGGCCAAGAGGCCACTGTCACTGGATCACAGAGTATATGGATGAATGGTGGAGGAGTAGAAGATATAAGAAGACTGGAAAGATGTGAATTTCACTGGGACCAGAGAACCTGATATTATCCATAGGCATCTTGTGATTAATAAGATGACTTCTTCTCTGCCTTGAAAACCATACCCAGCTGTATTTAGAAGTGATTATAATGGATTTAAGACTGTGCAGAACCATGGCTGCCTTAACTGTCTCATTGGAAGGTCACATTTATCTATTTTCAGTCCTTGACTAATCCATAGATGTGGAACTGAGTCAAAGGCTTTGCAATAATAATAAAACTGGCATAAATATAATGTCACTTCCAGGAGGTTTGTTCAGTAATCACCAAATGATAATGAGATGCACTTTACACCCCTGGGACTTTTTGGCATGCCCTTTTTGTTCCTTGTTGTTTTATTGTAAATGTTTATAGATTTTTTTTTTGAGCAATACAAGTTGTGAATGTTTTGTGTAAATTATATAAAGACATAATTGGCCTATATTTGAGGGATTACTGGTTGCGCTCATCTTTTAGTAATAAATAAGTGATGCCTCTAATGAGAAAGATGGGATCAGGCTTGCCACAGAGTGGAAGCTGTTGAACCTCTTTGGCTAGTAATTCACGTACCACTTTGTAGTGTTGGAGCCAACAATTATGGATCTCATCCAGATTCAATACTTTTCGGTTTTTTGGAGAAGTAGCACATCAGTCACCTCTCAATATTACCTCTCTTAAACTCAGCATATAAGAAGATCTCTGAGACTTCTTTTTTCCACTTGATCCAACTTGCTTTTTTATAGTGTTGGACTTTTTTTTGATCATACAGATGAGCAAAAATTCTCCAATTTCTCTTTTTTCAGGAGATCCCTCTTTTCTCTAATTTCTTTGATTCTCGTTCCTCCATGATGTAGTTTTTGGTTGATGTTGAATTGCTTATTTTACTCTTTGCACTGCATTTATTCCTTAACATTTTTTGCTTTTGTTTTCAATTGTTGATGAAGGGTGTCAAGAATTTCTCCTATGCTTTTGTTTTCCACTTTCCTTTTTGCACATTTCCTTTTTGTTCCCTTTAACTGAATGATCGTGTTCAAATTTTTTTTACTCCATGAACTGGCTAGATAGTGACAATCTTCTAATACCTTTCCAGAGGGATTTGAACCCAATACCCTTTCCATTGTACCAAGGAGTACAAGAAGTTTGACTTTTCTCCTAAATCTAATGCTTCTATAACTCCTGTTTTGAGGAATATTTCTAGATAGCTTCACCTTTTTGTTTTTGTTTTTGTTTTTGCTTTTTTGGAGGGGGGAAGGCAGGGCAATTGGCGTTAAGTGACTTGCCCAACGTCACACAGCTAATAAGTGTGTCAGGTGTCTGAGCCTGGATTTGAACTCCTGACTTCAAGGCTGGTGTTCTGTTCACTGTGCCACCTAGCCGCCCCAGATAGCTTCACCTTTTCTCCTATGATCTTTACCATGGCAATGGACATAGCATGTACTATCATGTATCAGACCTGAAATGTTTTTATGCTTCCTGTCAAATATTTTCCTAGAAGCATTTCTTCTTGATGTTTTGTTTTTTTTTTTAGCAGATATTGGATTTTTTGTTATTTTCTTTTGGTATAATTGTTCTGCTAGTTGAACTCATGCCATCAAACGCTAAAAGAGCTTTTAGAAATTCCTATCTAAGTATGCTCATCTTTTTCAAACTCATTTGAGCTATTGGCAACTTTTTTAATATTTGCTATCTGCTTCACTATGGGGCAGAACTTTTGGAGTTTGTGTTAAATCTAGAATTTTGATGGCTTCAAGGTTCTTTAGCTTTTTCTCTTCAAATTTAAGGAACTCCTTAATTTCTACTCTGATTTCATCTAATCTGGGTTTAAGGACAAAGATATTTATTACAATTGCCCTGCGGGGTTTTGCAGTATATTGTTGTGACCCTTGGAGCTGAAGTTATTTTTGATGAAAAGCAGCATGAAATACTTTCCTGTAACTGGCAAGATGTATGAAGTTTTGTTAGGATGCAATGCTGCTACATAATAAGTTACCATCCACATCTTCAGTCTATTCCCTGCCGTTCCAATCCGTTTGTACCACTTTAGTGGTCCACACTGAAGCATTTGTAGTCATTATAGTATTGCTATTTCTGATTTGTTCCATAATATTTGCTTACTTGTATTAATAGAACACGAATGAGTATATTCACTTCATTGTCCCTCATGTTAATGTGATATTCCCAATAATTCCAAGTAAAGTCGGCTTTTAGCCTTATGCTTACCTATTTATTTCTTAGGTATATAGCAGCAGTTAAATCACATTGACCTGAGCCCTAAACTGTTCAGTAGTATTGTTGGAACCCAATTGTTTGGTTCCAGACTTTTATCAATGCAATAATAGTTTTTCAGGGTATAGTAAATCCTTGATGAATAGCACTGTGATTGGCATTCTCTTACTTTACCACTCCTGGCAATACAGTATGGATGGTGTATTAGGTTTCAAGGTTTTCATTGTTATTTGAAGAGCCAGGTTTTAATCTCAGGCCTCTTTTGACTCCAAATCCAGTACTCTAATGTTATATCTTGCTGCTTCTTAGTTGCCACATTGGGAGGCTGGGGCTAAAGTTACAGTTAGGAACAAGGAACCTGAGTGGGTGGCATAATAGATAAAAATTATTGACCTCAAGATGGTTAGCTTCATGATTGATGGATTTGAGATGGTCTTGAGGTCCTACACCAAATCAGTAGCTCTTGATATGGGGGTTATATTCAAGAAGAGACCAGGTACTAAGGCAGGCTGGAATGAGGAGAAAAATGAAATTCCTTATGGAATGGGTTTGCAGTCAGAAAACTTGTTTGTTACTTGGTAACCCTCTGACGTTGGGTAAGTCTCTTAACTTTTCTGGGCTCCAGAAACCACCAAATAAGGGGCTTCCTTCCAACTCTGGTTCCTGTGATGAAATAGATTGGCTGGTTCTTTGATATACATACAGCATGAAATTTGTTAATTTTCTATTTCCCCACCATAATCCTAAAGATTATGCTTAGAAAACTCTGCTGTTCTCAGGCTAGCTTGAAATCCAGAGAAATCCCTAGAAAGTTGGGTGTCCTTGAGTGTCCTACTCACATCTTCCGCTTGTAGCAAAAGTCACCTGTTCGTCAGACCCCCCTCATTTACCATCATTAGGATAATGAGAATCCATTAATTTCAATAAACCACTCTTTTACCAGCTAATGGCAACTTTAATTATCAGAAGTGGAGATAATTGTGCTCATGAAGACCAACAAACTGATTTTTCATGAACATTACCCCTTTTACTTCTTGAACAAAGTTAGTTCCTGAGACAATGTTCCCTGGGAGGAGAACAGTAGAAATTATTAACATCATCTCCTTGAAATAGTATTTTTTTTTTTTAAAGATAAGCACATGCTTAGATTCTGGAAGAATTTAGGCAATGGACCCAAAGAAAATAATCATCATTATGAATGAAATCATCTGTTTTAATCAACTCTTTGTGCTAAGCATTGGAATATAAAAGCAAAAGCAAAGATAGTCCCTGCCTGCAAGGAGTATACGTATTAACAGAGGGAATAACACATAGGGAAGGGGGAGGGGTGGGGCTACCTTGGTTTGGAAGTTTATAGAGGTGGTTGATGGAACCATAGCAGAGTAGAGCCTTTCTGGGAGACATGACAATGTTGATTTGATTATGGTCTCAGAATTAGAAGGGGGGAAGGGTTACAAAGAGTGTGCACAGTGAAGCGGCTGCTGAGTAAATGGCTAGGGAGTAAATTAAAGCACGGGTAGAGTTGGCCTAGATATAATGTGCCACCAGAGGCATGCACTGATCAGGACAGCAGAGGCTCCAGGGCAGTTCTGGAGCTGAAAGAATTAAGTCCTCCAGGACATGGTTTCCAGTCCCTGGCAAGAGAGAGAATATACAAAATACCAAGCACCAGAAGATTAAGATCAGGCTGGAAGACAGAAGGAAGAGATTTAGAAAAAGTACTCCGAGAAAAGCTGAACAGGGAGAAAATACTTTTGGCCAGAGGACTTAGGGAATGGTTTGTAGAGGAGGTGGGTGGCAGTTTTTCTGTAGGCAGAGAGCCAAAGTCTGCTTGAGTCTAGGAACCAGAGGATGCTGGTATATATAAAGGGTGAGGACAGGGAGAGGGTACAAGGGTGCTCAGGGTAAGTGAACTTGGGAGTAATGAACATTTGGGGATAACAGTGGGATGAAGTGACTTCTGTAGATCAATGCTCCAGTGCCCATGGCAGTATGAGACTTGACTTAGCAAGATGGAGAGGTAGTCTGGAAACCAAAGCTTAGGGGGACCATTTAAAAGAACTAGAAATGATTTGCTTAGAGAGAGAAACTATAGCAAGATAAAAATCATCTTCAAATAGATGAGCTCTTTGAGCTTCTGAATGATCATATTCCTGGGAACAGTTCTGTAAAGTAAAAATGATCTAAGTTTGGTCTGACTTTTCCATAGAAACAACCTTATATTCAAGTTTGCCTTCCTCATGAAGGACCTGATGTCCAGCTTTTACAGAAATGCCCAGAAGCATCGAGTTGAACCTACAGTTTAGTGAAATACAATGACAGGCCCATCCCATGTAGAGGATAAAGCTTTCTGAGGTGCCCGTTTCAATTAAACAGGGCAATAGAGTAACCAGGCACAGAAAGTTTTCACTGAAGTGATTGATGTGTGCTGAACAAAATTTCCACTTCTTCGGGATTTAAGCTGAATTTTTGATTTTAGTCAGAATGGAGAGGATTGCAATCTTCTGAGTTAGGGGACTCAAAAAGATTTCTTTGGGAAGTCTTAGGAACAATGAGATGGCTTTTGGAGAAAGAGATCCAGGAGGATTACAGTAAAATCTTCCTTTATCCTTGCTCTCACTCCCATGGTACCCTCTGTTAAAATGTTCCCTCCCTAAAACTTGCAGGATCCCTCCCATGTTTCTATCAGTTCCTATCTTGTATTAAACTTATTTGTGATCAAGTTGTATCTACCCAAATAGAATGGAAGTTTCACGAGGTTGAAGACTGTGTCATTTTTATCTTTGCAAACCTTTGCCTATATAGTAGGTGTTTTTTCCCGTATTTCTTATAATTAGCTTCTATTGCCAATATGAAGGGGAATGGGAATAAGCATTTATATAGCACCTACTATGTGCCAAGCTCTTTACCAATATTATCTTATTCAGTCCTCACAAACAATCCTCTGAGGCAGGTGCTGTTATCATCCCTGCTTCATAGTGGAGGAAATTGAGGCAAACAGAGGTTAAGTGACTTGCCCATGATGACACAGCTAGAAAGTATCTGAGGGTGGATTTGAACTCAGGTCTTCCAAAGACTCCAGGACTAGAACTCTATCCACTGTGCCATCAGCTATGTGGGCATTGAAAATCAAGTTGCTGGTTTTCTAGCTGTTAGAAGTTGGGGCATATTTCCTCAGACTTGGCTGGGCAGCATGAGTTCGTTCACTTGAATATTGCCTGTCATGAATGTCATAAGTAATAACTTTGCTATAACTGAAGGAAGATGATAACTCTGATTCACTGTGAATCAGTTTTATAAGTTGAAAACTTCCTGTCTTGAACAGGCTGTCATAGGAAAGAGTGAATATGCATTTGTTCTGTGTGGCTCCAGGAATGATGAGTGGAAGTTACAAGGAGTCAGGAAAGACCATGGCATTTGGAGTTAGAGGAAACGAGTTTGAAATCTCAGTTTTACCACTTCCTTCTTTTGCAATTTTAAGCAAGTCACAATCTCATTCAAGCAAGTTTCAGTTTCCACATCTGTAAATTGAGAGGTTTGAACTAGATGATCCCTAAGGCTGCTTTCAGTTCTTGATTCTGTTAGCCTAAGTCTATTTTAATATTCAGAGTGACCCAACAACAAATCGACTGCTTTGAAAGTAGTGAGCTCCTGGTCCTTGAAGGTATTCAAGCAGAATCTGGATGGTGAATTTGTCAAGGAGGGTTCCTCTATTGAGTGGGAAGGCTGGGACTAGATGACCTTTAAGATCTCTTTCAGCTCTTGAGATTTTGATTCAGTTTTAATGTCTTTTTAAGTATTTGGGACAAGATACCCAGCTTTTTGGAAGGCAGTGAATCAAAGTTTTGACCAAAGTATAGTAAGAGACCATATTTGGAGAAGGCAAGTAGAGATGTTAAATAGAATCTGGACCATCCAGGCAGCAGAAGCAGAGTGGTGTACTGGTGATAGAGAGCTGGCTTCAGAGTAAGGAGAACCTGGCTTCAAGTCCTTCTGACACATAGTGGCTATGTGACCCTGGGCAAGTCACTTAACTCTGTAAGGTAACTCTTAAGTCTGTAAGTTGCAGAACAGGTACCAATCTGCTTTGGAAGGGGGAAATTCCTCTTTTGGGGCTCCCAATACTAAGGAAATCACAAGACAAGTGAAAAATAAAGCAAAACATTGTGCTTGGTGTATGTACTAGGCACTTGTGAGGAAATTGGGATATGGGGAATGTGGGATAGAGACAGAAATGACTGAACTGGGATGAAGTTTGGGGACATATGCAGGAAGAAGGAAGCTAGGGGTTTTTTTTTTTTGAGGGGTGAAGGCAAGACAGTTGGGGTTAAGTCACTTGCCCAAGATCACACAGCTAAGAAGTATGTCAAGTTTCTGAGAACAGATTTGAATTCAGGTCCTCCCAACCCCAGGACCAGTGTCCTATTCACTGTGCCACCTAGCTGCCCCCGGGGCAGGGGGTAGGGGGCAGGGGGCAAGGAACACTTTTTTCAGATAGCTGAAACTTTTGATGATGATTCTTATTGTGCTGCTAATAACAGAACAGGGCAGCTAGGGGGCACAATGGATTGAACATGGGGCCTAGAGTTGAGAAGATCTGAGTTCAAATTCAACCTCAGACACTAGCTATATGACCCTGGGCAAGTCACTTACCCCTGTTTGCCTCAGTTTCCTCATCTGTAAAATGCACTGGAGAAGGAAATGGCAAAGCGCTCCAGTATCTTTACCAAGAGAGCCCCGAATGGAGTCATGAAGATTTGGATAAGACTGAATAACCACAAAAATAGTGGAACACCAAGTTCACAATGCTTTCACATCTGTTATCTCTTTTGATTCTCGCAGCAATCCCTTGGAAGGAGGCAGGGAAGGCATTCCTTTTCTTCATTTGACAGAGGGAGACCAGTTAATAAATGACAGAGCAAGGCTCCAAACCTACCTACCCATGCTGATTTTAAGTCTACTGGGCCACACTTGCGTCTCTGACAAACTGTGGAACTGAGTAGTGCCCTGCCTTCTTCCGTGTGCCCTCTGTAAAATGGGGAATGGCTTGTTTGCCCAGACAGCATGATACAGACCATCAAGGATCATAGCAATGAGCTCATGCTACAGCTCAGGGAGCTACAGAGTGAAGACTGCCTGAAATTCCAGGCCTGAGGTGAGGAGAATTTCCTGCCCATGGTCAAGGGCCTCCCTAAGTCTGCTGGTTCTGCTAATGAACCAACTGAAAGACCCATTCTGTATTCTAATAACCCTGCAGAGCTGGGCTGGGGAGAGAGAGGGGGCAGGGCAGGGGAATCATGGAATGTGCGTTTGGGGGAATGTTTAACTCAAGTTGGAAGTAGCCTTTGGAATCTCATTTTAAACTGGTAGTTAGGGGGTGGAAATGGTCAGTTTGCATAGCCATTTGCACATTCCAACCCAGGTACCTACCCATCTCCCCCCTCCTTCCTTTCCCCCAGAACTGGAGGTAACCAACTAGTTTATTGTTGTTTTTAACCAGTTCCTATGTTCTGAACTCCTGGGGCAGGACTGAGGAGAAATGGTTGGATCTTGCTTCCTACTGGGGGCCGTCTAGAAAAGAGTCTAGCCTTTAGACTTTGTTGTATAATGAAGTGATAGAGATAATGGATAGCCAGATTAGCTGTATACTTGGAATATAATTCTGATGATGATGCTAATAGTTGACATTTATATATCACTTGAAGGTTTGCAAAAGCAATTCAATTTGCAGCATTTTTCTTTCCTCATTGTAACCTTGTGCGGTAGCTGTTACAGGCATGATTAACCTCACTTTACCAATGGAGAAACTGAGGCTTAGAGAGCTTACACAACTCATTTGAAGCTCTGAATTTGAACTCGTATCTAAGGTCTATTCCAGTTCTAGGTCCATGATCTTTTGTAGCTATTACTCGTGTGACCTTGGGCAAATCACTTAACTTCCTTAGGACTCAATTTTCCTGTTCTGCAAAATGATGGAACTAGACTATATTACATCGGAGGTACTACAAGTGCTAGATTATGTGAGCCCCACAATAATTGCTTTTGGGTGCAGTGGACAGAGTGCTAGCCCTGAAGTCAGGAATCTTCATCTTCCTGAGTTTAAATTTGGTCTCAGACATTTACTAGCTCTGTGGCCCTGGACAAGTCACTTGATCCTGTTTGCCTCAGTTTCCTCATCTGTAAAATGAGATGGAGAAGGAAATGGCAAATGACTCTAGTATCTCTGCCAAGAAGACTCCAATGGAGTCACAAAAAGTAGGACTGAAAAAACAATGGTACATTCGAGATCTTTCAAGTGCTAGATTATGTGAGCCTCACAGTAATTGCTCTTGGAATTCAGAGAAGATGCTTATAGACCCATAGGTAGTGCTGGAAGAGACCTCTGGCCAGGTAGACCAACTGCCTTAGGTTGCAGATAAGGAAACTGAAGGCCAGATGGAAGTGACTTTTCCAAGGTCACAGGTGTAGCAAGTAGCAGAGGCAAGATAGGGTTCATCTTAGACTGGATCAAGCATCAAGGAAAGCCAAATTTTAGTTGGGTTCATATATATATGTGTATATATATATACATATATATATATATATATATATAGAGAGAGAGAGAGAGAGAGAGAGAGAGAGAGAGAGAGAGAGAGAGATTTATGTGTGTATATATATATATATATATATATATACATCAGTAGAAAAAGGAGAGGAAGCTTTTCTTCTGTGCCTGGTGTCTCTGCTGCCTGGAATGCTTGGAATCTTTTCCTTTACCTGATGCCTATTCATACCTTCTTTTCACAGTTTAGGGGCAGCTGGTAATTCCCAGGGTGATTGAGCTACTGTTTGGAGCTTGGGACCGGTTGTTTCTGGGGATTGAAATTAGAGCTATTGAAAGAGTTTGGGGGTAGGGAATTGCAGGGAAGATGGGAGCAATCAGTCTTCTTCTGGCCCAGGGCTTAATCTGCCCCTTTTCAAGGCAGTTATTTGACCTGACTTTGGAGGGAGGGAGCTCCTTGCATAGACCTAAGATGTACTTGATTGTGAATCCTTCTGGACTCATTCCATAGAGATACATTTTGCTTTGTAATTAGGTCTTTAAGTTTCTTGAGGGCAGGAATGAAATCTTCTGGTCACTGACACCAAGCTGGGTGCTCTGGAAAAATATCCTAGATAAGTTTTGTTTGGGGATGCTAGGTGTACAATGGCAGTGAAAGTATGTATGACCCACCCCGATACCAGGCTGTCTCCTTAAACTTTGATAGGTTTCATCTTTTCACAGGTAGGACTGGTGACTTCTGGGAATGGGAAGAGAAAAGCAAAGTTCTTCCGTGAGGTTCCCCCTAAGAGTAGCTCAAATAGATTCAGGCTGCCTCAGGCTGTAAGGGAACGGGGAGAGCCACCACTGTGACTCCCAAGAGAAGGAATCGCCCAGATCCAAGGGCACGTAGACCCTATACGTAATGATTTTATGCCAATGAGTCTATGGTATCTGCTCCTCACATAGGCTTCTTGGGGTGCCCAGGATGGCCACAGCAGCAAGGTAAGGGAGGGATGGGTCTCAGTCTGCCCTCTCATTGTTATCACATAAATAGACCATCTGGATAAAAGAGGTGACTTACCTCCAAGTGTTGTTAGGAAGAAAATAAGCCTTAAAGGGCTAATCTATGTGTGAGAGCCTTTTTTTCTATTTTTCCTCTGACACTGAGCCTAGGAGCATGGATTGAAAGCTGGAAAGGCACCCTGGGGGGACATCTAGTTCAGACCTCTCATGGGAGAAATGTGCCCAAAGTCACATAGGGCAGAGTGGCAGAGTCAGAATTTGTACCAGGTTCTCTTGACAAAATGCAGTTCCTTCCAAATGTATAACACCTTGTATTTCACAAAGGACTTTCCCATTCATTCTGTCATTGATCCTCACCTAACTAGCCCTGTGATGAAGATAAGAGCCATATTCTCATTTTCATCCTATAAATGAAGACATTAGTCTCAAGGGATATAACTTGCCCAGAATCTCATCATCCTCCACAAATTCACCTACTTTTTGAAAGGCCCTCTGCTAGGCAGTGGGGATGATAAAGAACCTGTAATTCAGTTCAACTTAACTATCATTTGTAAACCAGTCAATCAATCAATAGACATTTATTAAGCACCTACTGTGGGCCAGCCACTGTGGATGAAGGCAGAGGTGAGAATAAGCATTTATTAAACTCCTACTATATGCCAGGCACTGGGCTAAATACAAATATTATCTTATTTGATTCTCAAACTAGCCTGTGAGGTAGGTGCTGTCATTGTACCCATGTTACAGTTGAGGAAACTGAGACAAACAGAAATTAAATTATTTGCCCATGGTTACATTGCTAGAAAGTGTCTGAGGTTGGATCTGAACTCGGGTCTTCCTGATTCCAGATCCAGTGCTGTATTCACTGAGCCACCCAGCTGCCTCAACTGTATACAAAGAAACCATCACTAGGAACATTCCACTTTCCCCTGGAGCCCTGGTGTGATTAACAGTTTCAGGTTTCCTTCTGAGAAGTAGCTAGTTAGGAGGAAAGAGGATCTTTCAAGTCTTAGGAAGAAGCATTGGCATGTCAATGGCCACAGAGGTTTGGAAGCATTGGAAAGGAGTCAGATGGCATGATTTACTGACTCCCCCAGACTTCCAGCACTATGGGCCTGACCAGTGACTTCACATTAAACACAAGCTCATATGTGCACTCACAGGGCACACACAATCCTATTTACAGCCATATGTGCCTATCCTCACTCATTACTCAGTCCTCAGCTCTTTGCCCTTTATATCAGGGAGGACATAGGGATCAGGCAGAGAGCTCTGGGGCAGTGCCTGGGAAGCCACAAAATCCACTGCTTGATGGGAAATTCAGGGCTGCTGTGCCAAACCATTTAAGTACAGAACTGAGCCTGGCAGGGAAAACATGCATCTCCCTCCTCCACCTCAGACCTAGGAAGCCTTAAAGCCGGAAAGTACCTTAGAGATTTTCTAATCCATTTATAGATGAGGAAAGAGACAAGTGAGCGTGCCCAAAATCACACTGCAAGTTAGTGGCAGAATTAAGACCCTAACCTTGGTCTCTGGCTTTTTAAAAATACACCATCACCCACACACCATGCTCCTTTGGCAAGGTGGAACAGCAGTAATTAGCAGCCTGGCATTATAACCACCAGGCAGCAGGGAGGGAATGATTCCCTCCTCCCTCCCTCCTGATTGTGGCCAGTTTGGGCTGTTTCTTTCTCCCCTTTCCTGCCTCTCCTCTTCTCCCCTCTCCCAGGGTATCCCCAGAAGAACAGCACACAGCAGGACTCACCCAGCCTCCCAGGTCCCCATGTGCCAACGGAGGAGGAAGAAGCATCAAAGCTGGCTTTGCTCATTGATTTTGACTGGTACCATTTAGCTTTAATTAAGATCTGGTTTCATACAATTCTGGTAAATGCCATGTCAGTCTGGGAGAAAATACTGACTGCTTCCTGCAGATCTCTGTGCTCTTCCCTTGGCTGAGGAAGCAGTTAAAATGGCTGGGCTGGGAAGGAGGCATTCTAACCTTCTGGGGTTAGGAAAAGGAGAATAACCAAGACTCTGTTTTGACTTCATCTCTCCACTGCTGAACACACACCCTGTTTATTTTTTAACAGAAGGAAATCTTCCCCCTTTTTTTATGCTGCTTGAAATAGCTATGCCCCCCTGCCTTTAAACAGGAATATTTTGGTCCCTAAAAAGAGAGAGGACTCAGGAGGGAGCCAGTTCTTTCTATTAAGGGCTGAGAGAATGACTAAGCCCAGGGTGCTTAGAACCCTCCTGGGCCACTGGACCTCAGGGACAGTCAGAGGGACAGCAGACCTCTTTGCAGCTGCCTGGGGTAGGAGTCAAGATCGCTCTCCAAACACTTGACAGTCTTAAGATCAAAGAGTGCGATTTAGGGGAAATGTCCACTCTTCTAGCTCTGTTGATCCGACCATTCTGAGCCACACTTTCTGAGCCATCTGTAAAAGGGGGATTAAAAATAGCATCTACTTCCCAGGGTGGTTGTGAGGATCAAACAGGAAAACATATATGAAAGCACTTTGCATATCCTGAAGCGCTGTGTGCTATTTCTTATTATTGTTAGCTATTAATAAGTTCCAGGAGCCTCATGAGAAAGAAATGTAAACTTCACTGGAGGAAGGATGGACTTGTACAGCTGTCCTGATGCACAGGTGGGAACAACTACCCTCCTACCCCCAGGACTGGGGTCTCTTTACAGAATTCCTACTGTTCTTATTGTCTGTGCCCCACGTAGGGTCATAGGGTTTAGATCTGGAAGGGATGCTAGAAACCATCTATTCTAAACCCCTAATTTTACAGCAGAGGAAACTGAGGCCTAAACAAAGTAAAGTGACTTGCCGAGGATCACTCTGCTAGTAAGTAGGCAGGATTTGAACTCAGGTCTTTGAATCCCAAATTCACTACTATTTCGATTATACTACATCTGTCATTTTCTTACTTCCAGAAGTAAGAAGTCCTATTGCATTTAAATTTTAACACTATGTTATGTGTGACCTTATATTGTTTTGGGGAGTTACATCTTTTTTTCCTCAATTAGGGAAATTAGAGCTTGGTGTTCTCTCTCTACTATGTGCCACCTAGCAGCCACTAAATGGGAGTCAGAGCCTGAACCTGGGCCTTTGAGGCAGTCAAGAAACTCGGATTTGCTACTGTGGTTGTGACTTTGGCCAAAGCTCATGGCATCTTTGGTCTCAGCTTCCTCTGCTGTGAAGGAGAGGGGTTAGACTAGGTAATCTCCCAAGTCCTTTTGGAGCTCAGGTGCTCTCCAGCTCTCAAAGCTCCTGTTCTATGTCCTAACATTTTTTATTCTCAAAGATTATTTCCTGCCCTCCTGTTTCATGGATCTGTGTGCTTTTTCAAAGGGTCCTGTTGAAGATACCCACCCGTTGACCCAAAGTTCTTGAGGTACTCACAACTAGTAATTATCTGAGGTCATATTTGAACTCAGGTCCTCCTGACCTCAGGGGCAGCTCTCTACCCTCTTCAAGACCTAGCTGTGTCCAAATACAATTATTATCCCCATTTTATAGATAAGGAAATTGGCAGGCTGGGATTAAGTGACTTGCCTAAAGACAACACAGTTAATTAATATCTGAGGCTGGATTTGAATTCAGGTCTCAACTTCAGTAGCATTCTGTGTACTGCCTTTTCCCACCTGGGTGGTCACTTAATCTTGCTAGACTTTACTTCTCTCATCTGAAAAAGGAGGTACTAAAGAAGCCATGATTTAGGACTTCCTGTCCAGTGAGTGGTCCTTCCACTGGCATCTGTACGGATTAATTTCAGAGCATCTCATACTGGGATACCGTATGGGTATTGAGGTAGGGGGCAGATAGGCCAAATTCTCAGGGTTTCCTGTGGGCAGGAAGGGTGATGCTGAAGGCCCATTTAGCTCTTGAAGAATCTGTCTCCTATGGCTTCTGACCCAGCAAAGGAGGAACAAGGTGAAGGAGTTGTCTCTGCAGTGAAGGACAGGCCGAGAGATAGCTGCCTGGGGCAGTTGTTACTTAACGGTGATGAGGGTTCTTGTAAGTTTGTTCTGCTGGGCTCCTGCAAGTGGGGCCTCAGCCCCGGCTCTTCTGCCCTGTTGGCTAGCCTGGTTCTTTCTGATTAAAAAACCTAGCAAGGGCCTCCTGTTCATCCCTAGTTAGAGGCATGGTTTTGTTTTCTACCTGCTGGGTAAGTTAAAACCACAGACTCTGAATGTCATTACTGGAAGAGACCTTGTCTAGCTCAGCCTTCTCAATTTAAAAATGGAGGAGGTGAGACCCCAGGGGAAACAACCTAAGTGTCTTCTGGAAAGTGTCTTAGGGTTTATTCATCACCCCCCCTTTTTTTTTTTTAAAGATAAGGAAACTGAGGCATGGAGAGATTAAGATCCCACAGCTCCGGAGGTGGGATTTGAATCCAGGTCCTAATTCCCAGTTCCAGAGCTCTAAGTGCTAGAGGTAGGTGGTAGAGGTAGAGCAAAGGGCCTGAAGTCAGCAAGACTTTTCCTGAGTTCCAAACTGTCCTCAGATACTGTATGACCCTGGACAAGTCATTTAATTCTGTTTGCCTCAGTTCCTCTTCTGTAAAATGAACTGGAGAAGGAAATGGCAAACCACTCCAGTATCTTTGCTAAGAAAACACTTAAATGGGTTCATGAAGAGTCAGACATGACTGAAAAGCAACTTGAATGGCAGGACCAGAGCTCTATCCACTATCCCAGGAAACCTCTCCTGATGTGTCCTAGGTCACCCAGTGAGTAAGTAGAAGAGGAAGCCCTAGAGCCCAGCTGCCTCCTGAGGCAGCTGCTGGGGTTTCAGTTCTTAAAGGGCCAAACAGGACTAGCAGCAAGAGCCCTCTTCCTTGCTCCCTGCTGTGACCTGGAAGCTTCCTAGGTCAAAATGCTGTGGCATTTCTAAAGTGCCTTCTCCAATGACTTTCTCCCCTCCTCCCAACCTGATAGTAAATATTATAATCCAATTCAGTGGGTATGGAATCTGTCTCTAGTTTTCTTCCTGCATTTTGAGCTACTCGAATTTGGGAGTGGGCTTGCGGCAACCTTATGGGGTAGAGTGGATTGGAGCCAGGACGGGGTGCAGGAACTTGTCGCCTAGCAATGTAATTAATGGTTTTTTTCCCCCTCTATTGGTTTGGCCTTTATCTCTTTTTGGCTGACAAGGGTAAGGGGTAGGATGGGACATGGCCATTGCATACACACTATCACGTATAACCTGTAAGGACCTGCGTGGGCATGTTTCTTTGAGTCTCAGATCCTCTGACTTGTACTGTCGCCCTCTCTCTGCTCTTGTCTTTCTTTCTTGTCTGTCTCTGTCAGTTTTTCTCACTTTCTGACTCTGATTAGATGGTATGTGCCTGATGCTGCCTGTCCCTCCTTTGTGAAATTTTCTCTACAAAGTCAGGCTATATGTTTGGGGACAGCACAGGTGCTAAGACAATCTTTGGCCTCTGGGCCACGACTTGGAAGCCAAACTCTCTGATTTCTGTGGGGTCTGGGGTCTCACTCATTGTATTATGAGGATGAGTCTGAAGGACACAGGGAGAAGAAATGGCTGTCTAGTGTTTTATCAGAAACTCCTGGGATTGGGTGGAAACTCTCTAGCTAAGGAGTGGGATGCCAAGGCTGTCCTTAATCCCTTTATGCTGCAGCAAGATGCCTGAATTAAGAAGAAGAAAGAATATGTGCAGGGATGATGAGTTTAGGGCTGACAGGAATATTCTAATCTCTCTGTGTTTCCATTTCTTCATTTATAGAGTACTGAACTAGATATTAGATTTAGAGTTGGAAGGGACCTCTAAGATGAGGAAACTTAAGCTTTGGAGAAATTAAGGGATTTGCTCAGGGTCATACAGCTAGTAAGTGATTCAGAATTTGAACACAGATCTTTTTAAGACATCTTTTATTTTATTTTTTTTTAAATTTTATTATAGCTTACATCATTCATTACCACAAGATTTTGAGTTACATATTTTCTCCCACTCTTTCCCCCACCCACCACCCCAAAACAGCCATCCCAGTGTGTCCCCCCTCCCCCAGGCAATTCTCTCCTATGTCACTTTTCGGTAGAGCAGGATGGATCTCCCAACCACAGTGCCT
>CM053585.1:214728552-214757381 GCA_028646515.1 Pseudochirops corinnae
TTATGCTTATTCTTACTCATGGTTGTCAGTCTGTGATTTTTTTTTTTAATCTCTATGGAGCTCTGCTTGCAGAAGGGAAAGCTCTGTCCCAAATCGCTGGGGTCCTCCCGGCTGCCGTAGCTCTCAGGAAGGTGCTGGGACCCTTCCTACTTACTTCCGGCTCACTGGATAATGAAGACTCCAAGACCGAGGCCCAAGATGGCGATCCGGATCCAGGCTGCTCAACGCGAGAGCACTGGCCTCAGAACAATCGCTTAGTCCCCCTGCTGTCTGCAGGCTGCGGGCAGGAAGCTGCAACGCGGAGGCGGGTGCAAAACCTCTGCCTTTCGCTTTTCTGCTCTGGAGGTCTTTCGGCTGGACGCTTTTCTTCCCCCGATTGCAAGTCCCACTGACCTACTTCTGAACGCTGCTCTCAGCTGCCGCTAATCCGCTCACTGCTCCTCTCGTCCAACCGCCCCTGGGCCTCAGCAGCGGCTTCAGGCCAGGCTGGTTTCGCTTCGCAGTGCTGATATGGTTTCTCGTAGCCGAGCCGACTTTAGTGGGAAGTATCTTTGTGTGCGTTTTGGAGTTCTAGGATTGGTTTAGAGTCCTATTTTATGGGTATTTTGGGGTGGCTATGTGAGAGCTGCGATATGTTGCTGCTGGTATGCCACCATCTTGGCTCCGCCCCCCCTTAAGGATGATTGAATGATGGAGATGATTGAATGATTGAGTTACTAAATGATTGTTCTTTGTTCAAAACTTTGTGACCACTGTGGTGAAAACTATGTGGCCATTTTAGTGATAAGCTGTTGTGAATGCTATATTTTGATTCTCTGTGATAAGGTGTAACACTGTGAATACTGTACCTTGATTTTCTGTGAATGTTTTGCTCTGATCTGTTATTGAATAGAGTGTTGACTATACTGCGTAATCAGAACTATGAAAAGCTGTTCACAGCAGCATTCTTCTGGAAAGCTGCTCCTGCTTGCAACTATGTCTGATTCTACCAAGAGGACAAACTGGTGTTTCATCTCCTATCTCCTGAAGTTAAGGTCAATCACTGCTTTTAATCTGAGTTCAGCTGTCTTTTAATGCCAAAGAACATAAATAGTTGAGTACTTTTCTCATAAAATTCCAAATAGTTTTCCAGAACAACTGGATCAATTCATGGTTCCAACAGTGCATTAGTGTGCTTTTCTTTCCATAGCCCCCTAACACTATTTTCCATCTTGTATCATTCATGTAATTTGGTACTTTACTTTGCATTTCTCTTAATAGAAGATACTTCTGGGGCAGCTGGGTGGCACAGTGAATAGAGCACAAGCCCTGGAGTCAGGAAGACCTAAGTTCAAATCTGGCCTCAAATATTTAACACATGCTAGCCGTGTGACCTTGGGCAAGTCACTTAACCCCAATTGGCCTGCCCTCCTTCTCCCCCCCAAAAAGCAAAAAAATAGTAGAGACCTACAATTTTTTCATGCTTTTGATAGTGTATATTTTTCCTTCTAAAAAGTGTTTATATCCTTCAACTGCTTACCTATTGGGGAATGGTTCATAGTCTTATATTTTCATGCCAATTCCCTGTATACCTCAGATATCAGACTTTTATCAAAGATATGTAATGCAAAGATTTTTTTCTCCACTTAACAGTTTCTCTTCTTGTTCTTGCTGCATTGATTTTGTTCAAGCAATAGCTTTAATAATTTTATATAATAAAAACTACCTATTGTGTCATTTATAAGCAATCAATAAATCTACAATCACTTATTAAGTGCTTACCAGGTACCAAGCACTTTGCTAGGTTCTGAGGAAACAAAGATAAAATATAATTTTTGTCCTTAAGCAACTTATATGCTATCATCAGAGAGAAAACATGTATATAAAATAAATGAAAAGTAAATTTGGGCGGGGGAGGGAAGGACACTAGAGGCTTCATGAAGAAGGCATCCCTTGGTTATGAATTCTTCAACTAGCCATAGTTTGGAAAAGTAACTCCTATCATTTTCTAATTTGTTAATGACATGACCTTTTACATTTAGGTTGATTACTAGGAGCTTATGGAGATACAAGATACTAGTCTAAACCTGTTTTCTGCCAAAATGCTTTCCAGTTTTCCTAGCAGTTCATGTCAAATGTGGATTCTTTTTCATGGTAATTTCATGGTGTTTTTAGGTTTAGTAATCGTTGGGCTACTGTGATGTTTGACTCTGAGTTTTTCTTATCTAGCTTGTTTCACTGACTTATTTTTTCTACTTTAAAAATCATACCAAATAGATTTCCTGATTACTGACATATCATTTGAAACCTAGTAATGCTAGGTCCTTTTTTCCCCTAAGTTTTTGTCATGATTTTCTTTGGGATATGATATTATTCCAAATAAATTTTGTTATTATTTTGCCAAATTCCATAAAGTAATCAACTGATAATTTGACTGACATGTCACTAAAACTATAAATTATTTTAGTTAGTACTGTCATATTTATTAGATTGGCATGAACCAAGGAAATGCTTCTCTAATCACTGAAGCCTTCCTTAATTTCTAGAAGAAGTATATTAGAGGGACGGCTAGGTGGTGCAGTGAACAGAGCACCAGCCCTGGAGTCACCTCATTTCAAATCTGGCCTCAGACACTCAACACAAAAACTAGCCGTGTGACCTTGGGCAAGTCACTTACCCCCAATTGCCCTACCTTCCCCCTCTAAAAAAAAGAAAAAAGAGAAAAAGAAAAAAAGAAAAAGTATATTGTAGTTTCATCTATATACATCCTGATTATGTCTTAGCAAGATCACAGGAGGATAGATTTAGGGCTAGAAGGAACCTCAAAATAAATTTAGTCTAATCCCATCATTTTAAAAATGAGAAACTTTCAATTCATAGCAACATTTTACCAAATACAGTGCTTTAGGCTTGAGTGACATGGAGATGCCCTCTGCTGGTTAGTTAGGAAAGTCAACAATCGACCATTTGACCCTGCTTAATGGTGAAGGAAAAATTCTGCTGAGACCCGGGATGTGATTCAAAAACAAAAACACAGAGACTATAATCAATTAACAGCCTGTTGATAAAAGAAGGCCTTAAGATAATCTAACCTTTACCAGTGGGGAGAATAAGTCATCAAAGCTCATATCCAGGCTGGACATATTAAGTAGTGACAGAAGCTACCTAAAAGAAAGTCTGATAGTTTACTGATCAGATAATGTCTAAGTACAGTATTCTTTTCACACAGTAAGTTTCACTAAACTGAGATTTTAACTCGTTTTCTAAGGATATCTTAGTAGCTATCTGATTCACCTATATTCACCTGCAGTTAATTTTCACAATCAAATTTTAAATTAAATTTACCATTACAGTACTATTTCTAATTTGACCAGGCCCTGGTTTTTGTTTTTTCTTAGCTGGCACCCTTCATTTATACAAAGAACAGAAAAGAGTAAATGGTTTTATGATAACACCAATTCTTTGGCATTAATGATTCCACGTGTGGGTCCTCCTTCCCCCAATTTTACAGCATTTTTGGAAAGTAGTATAACACAGTAGTGTCAAACTCAAATATAAATGGATCCATATGGGCTACATTTTGACTCAGAAAACCCCAAATTAACAGTGTCTATGTTGTAGCTTTATTTATTTATTTTTGTTTGTTTGGGTTTTTTTTGCTTTTTGGAGGGGGGAGGGCAGGGCAACTGGAGTTAAGTGACTTGGCCAAGGTCACACAACTAGTTTTTGTGTTAAGTATCTGAGGTCGGATTTGAACTCAGGTCCTTCTGAGTCCGAGACCGGTGTCTATTCACTGTGCCACCTAGCCACCCCTATTTATTTTATTTTTTTAAACATTGCACAAATGCATTTTAATCTGGTTCTGGCAGCACTGGGAGTGTTTGCTTCTGTGAGTTTGATGCCTTTAGTGTAGCAGATGTGAAGCAGCCAGGAAGCCCTGGATTCATGACCCACTTCTACCACATCTCCTGGCTGTGTGACTTGGGCAAGTCACTGACCCTCTCAGTGCCCCAAGCAGCCCTTGGGAGGTTATAAACAGCTGAACAGCGACATATATACCAGTAGAGGGAATTTCCTCAGTGGGAGTTCTCTATATCTGTAAAATCATAGGTCTGGACCCAAAAAACCCCCCTCAAAACCAACCCCCCCCCCCAAAAAAAAACTAAAACAAAAAACAACTTCCAGGGCATTCATTTAAAATAAAGAATAATTTTAATCTAGTAGCAAGAAATTTATTTCTCAAATTCCATGGTTCCTTCCTGAGACCCACCCACTTGAGAGATTCCTAGCAGTGCAAATCAAGCCAGGTAGGTAAGTAAATAAACAAATCTCTTGGTGATGGTAAGGTTGAGAATCAGTACTCAAAGCTAATGTGTGTGCTTTAAGATTACAATGATAGGTGCAAATTAAAGTAACACTTTAAAGCTTACAAAACATTTTGTACTGATTTATATGCTCTTTCACATTTCATTTTTGAAATTAACAGCAATCTTTCAGAAGGCAGATTAGCTGGGGATTAGGACCAGGCCTATGAAACACAAAGAACTTAACCCATTTAAGTATTAAACTCACCACATAAGTAGCACACAAAACCATGATCTAACCAAAGGAGTTAAGCTGTTTTCTCCATTGCTCATCAGGCCCCCTAACTGTGGATGCAACCCAAGGCTCTGTTCTGAGCCCTCTTCTTGGTTTGCTCTATACTGTACTCTCCAAGTGACCTCATTGATTCTCATATATTTTATCATCATCTCTATGCAGATGACTCATAGATCTATATAAGCAGCCCCAGTCTCACATCCAGTTCAGGAAATGAACTCATCTAGTTCCTCCTGTAGTTTGGATATGACAAACAAAATATTGCAGAGACATTTCAAATTCAAAATATCCAAAACAAAACTAATTTTATCTTTCTTGCCAAACTCTTCCTGTTATTGTTCTTTCCTATATAAGTCAGGCGTATTACCATTCTTCAAGTCTCCTAGGTTAGCAACATCAGCATTATCCTCAACTCCTCATTCTCCCTAATCCTACAGAAACAATCAGTGGTAAATCTTGCCATTTCTACTTCTACAACATTTCTCACACCTGATCCCCTTTCTCTATTCATAAAGACACCCCTTACGCTTAGGCTCTCATCCCCTCTCACCTATTTTAATACCAATAGCTTCCCACTCATCTTCTTATTTCAAATCTCTTCCCACTCTGATCCAATACAGTTACCAAAGGGATTTTCCTTAAACACAGATCTATCACTCATCTACTCAATAAACTGCAGTGATCCCCAACTACCTTCAGTATGAAATATGAACTCCTCTATTTTGGCTTTTAAAGTCCTTTACAACTAAACCCAACTTCACATTATTCCCTTTCCTATACTTTATGGAGTGCAACTAAGTTGATTTTCTGTTCTTCACACACAAAACTCCATCTTCCACATCCGTATGGGCATCACCTGTGCCTGGAATGCACTTGCTCCTCACCTTCATCTCAGAGAATGCCTCATTTCCTTCTTGAAACAACCAGAGCACCTTCTATGAAGCCTTCCTCTCCTGATCTCCAAATTACCAGGGCCCTTGCTCCCTAACCACATGTGGAAATGCTGCATCCCTTGAGAGAACATAAACTCCTTGAGAGAAGAGACAGTTCTCATCTTTTGTCATTGTATCCTCAAGACCTAGCAAAGAAACTGGCACTGAGTAGATAATAAAAGTGTGCTGTTTGAACTTTAGATAGGAGTACACTAAAGATTATTTAACTACATGAAACATTATTCCATTATTACCTTAGGACAGTCTTTAAATCAAAGCAAATTAAAAAAAACAAATCTAAAAGCTAATTGTTTTTTCCAGTGTGCTCAGGAAAAAGTCAACCATTCTGAAGACGGTTTCCATGCTGAAGAAATTTCCACACTGAAATCTGTCTTTAGTTTTATTTTATCTATATCACTTTATCTTCTTGGCAAGAAAATGCTATTTAATGGAGCTCTTTTATCTAGGAAATGTACACTCTATCACTAATGAGCCAGCATTTTCAGGTTCCTGTCAATGATAGCTATTACTGTCTAGAAGAACACAGACTTTCAGAGACTGCAAGCTGCAGATGGGACACTCCTGGTTTACTCACCACACCACTGGGAAGAGTATGGCTCCACAGCACAGCAGGTCCACCAAGAACAAAGCATCTTTCCACAAGCCATACTCAGTTGTTCCTTCCTCAGTTGATTCTATAATGATGTAGGCCACATTTGCCAGGACCTGCAGAACATGATGAGTCACTGAATTCTGAAGAGTCATGCAAAGGAGCAGACCCAAGAGCAGTAGTCAAACAGGAGAACTGGACACCTATCTTCCAGCTCCCTACCAAATCTTTGTGTTTTAGGCAAACTGGGCCTTAGCTCAGGTTAAACTTCCCAGCAGATGAGCAGCTGGTACTTTATTGTCCATGGCCACAGCTCCTACAATATACAGATCAAGGATGACCCTTCCATGGGTCTCAGATTTTTGGATAATGAAGCTCCTCTGGGTTTAATATCGTGGAAATTGTGATATTAGTTACATAAGAGGGGGGAAAATGGAACTCATAAACTCCAAAACTCCTATCTTCCCTTACAGGAAAAACTTAGTTTTAATTCATTTTAAGGCATTATGGTAAGTGCCAGGGATAGAAAGACAAAATGAAAAAGACTGTCCTCAAAGAGCTTACTGAGTCAGAAGATGAGGGAGAAGAATCGAAAAAACTTCCAAGAGAAGATGGCACATGAAGTAAGCTTTGAAGATAAGGTTTTTGAGAAGCAAAAATGAAGAGGAAGTGCACTGCAGACCTAGGGAAGAGCTTAACAGAATGCAGGGAGGGAAGAGATAAGCACATCAACTTTGGAGAATGACTAGCAGTCAAATTTGGCTGGAATGAAGAGTTCATGGAAGCATGAAACAGGTCAGAAAGATAGACAGAACTGAGACTGTAAAGGGCTTTTATCCTGGAGGCAAATGGAAGTCACTGAAAGTTGTTGAGCAAAAGGGTGACACGGTCTGACTTGTACCTTAGAAAGATTATTTTGGCAGGTATGTGAAGGGTAAGTTGGAGTGGGAGAGGATGGAATCAGAGAAACCCATCAAGGGACTATTTCAATAGTCTAAGTATAGCATGATGAGGGCCTCCAAATACTATTTGGTAATTATGTAAATGGAAGGGGACGGATGGAGAAATGTTATGGAGGTAAGAAATGGCAAGATCTGGCAACTGAACAGAAATAAGTGAAGAGTTGAGCATACTCTGAGGTTATGAATCTGAGTGACTGGAAGGATTGTCATGCTCTTAATGAAAAGAGCGAAGCCTGAAGGAGAAACAGGTTTAGCGGACAAGGATAATAAGTTCTTTTTCAGATTATGTTGAATTTGAGATACTTATGGTATATCTAGGAAAAGACAAGCAGTAGGCAGTTAACAATGTGTGAGTAGAGTTCAAGTTGGATTAAAGCTGGATATACAAATCTGTGAGACATCTGTATAAAGCTAAATGAACTCACAGGAGTTGAAGGGATCTCCAAGAAAGTGCACATAAAGAGAAAAAGGAGAAAAAGCACAGGGCCCTAGGAAACAACTACTCCAAGGACAGAAGATAGAAGAGGCATTGGAGGCTTGAAGACAGGCAAGAAGATTTGAAAGGATTGCTGATGGAGTGGAACAGAATGTCAATCAAGGAAAAATAAACATTTTTCTGTGTGGCAGGGAAAGCTCAGTTGAAATGGTGGTATAACTTCCACCAATAGTATTCAACAGTTTGGAAGTACTTGTATTTATCTTATATTTATTTTAAATGCATACATGATGTCTCCCCTTTTAGAATATAAATTTCTTGAGGGCAAGGGCTTTCTCATTTATATCTTCATTCATCTAGTCTAGCTTAACAAATTCCTGTCAACTAACTCAACAACTGTGGAGAGGACAGATCGAACCAGGACAGGGGTTGAAGGAGGAGGGGAGAGTAATCCAGGGCTGAGAACTGACAGGACAGAAACAGCAGTAGGACAAGGAGGGGAAAAGAGTCAAGAGTGAACACGTATAATTAAACTGATCAACTAGAAATTGGGTCAAGACTGTGAAGAGAAGGCAGTGAGGCCAAACAGGGAAGGAGAACAGGATGGAATGGAGGGACTGGAAACTATAGTAGGATGAGTAGGTTTAGGAACAATGAGGTCAAGCAAGAAATTCCTAGGTTCTAAATCATGGAAGTAAAACAATAATAGATCATGATAAACTCTAAAATGAAACTGAGGTAGGGGGGGAGCGGGGAGTGGGACCAGCTGACTCTGCAAATGATGGTCATGAAGGATTCTTATGAACTGAGAGGTCCAGATATCTGAGAGGACATAAACGTGTATTGTTAAAGTTCCCATGCTGAAGGTAGCACTTGGGATAGAGAAGAAGACTCTAAGCCAGGTACTGGTACACCTTAAGAAAGGAGGTAACCCAGCAATACCACTTCTAGGGTTGTATCCCAAAGAGATCATAGAAGTGGGAAGAGGCCCCATATATACAAAAATATTTATAGCAGCTCTTTTTGTGGTGGCAAAGAATTGGAAATCAAGGGGATGCCCATCAATTGGGGAATGGCTAAACAAGTTGTGGTATATGAATATAATGGAATACCACTGTGCTAAAAGAAATGAGGAGCAGATTGACTTCATAATAACCTGGAGAGACTTATACAATCTGATGTTGAGTGAGAAGAGCAGAACCAGGAGAAATTTGTACACAATTACAGACACAATGTATGTGTTGATGATGATCAACAATGATGATCAACTTTGATAGACTGGGCTCTTCTCAGCAATGCAAGGTTATAAAACAACTCCAAAAGACTCATGATGGAAAGAGATAGCCACATCCAGAGAAAGAACTATAGTTTGTATGCAAATTGAGGCAAACTACCTGCTCTCTTTCTTTTGCTTGTTTTATTTTGTTTCCTCTTTCCCATTGCTCATTTCATCGATTATAATCATTCTTTACAACGTGACTAATGTTTAATGTGAAGGTATTTGCAGATCCTATATCTGATTGCATGCCACCATGGTGGGGGGGGGGGAAGGGCAGGGGTGAAAATGTAAAACTCAAGGAACTGTAGAACTGGATCTTGTAAACTAAAAGTAAATAAATTAATTTTTTAAAAAAGGAGGTAGAGTGATCTAGAGTCCATATGATTATGGGAAGAAGGCTCTAGACTAGATCATATAGATGGATGCAGTAAACCTCAAAGGAGCTGTCGCTGAATTATAATGTCAGAGGGATAATATGGAAGTGACACAGTGAGAAGAAGTAGTACGCCAACTATTTTTCCTGGTTCAGTGTGTTAGGGGACATGAGAAAAGAGAACAATCAGCACTAGAGAGGATAGCCAGAAATGCAGTGTTTTCTGCAGTGAGTCAGGTTTCCATAAAAGCAAAAAAGATGGCAGGAGTATGAAAAGAAGAGTTTAAAGATGAAGCTGGTCCAGCTACTCTGGAAACACTTTTCTATTCTTCAGTTTATGACTTTAGGTTTTAGTTTGTCATCAGTAGTTTTACTTCTTATGAATAATATTTCAACTGGGAGATTTATGATAGAAGCAAAAGACCATCAAGTGGCTTATGCTCTGAAGAAATTTACAATTTAAATTTTCCAGATTACTCAAGATAATGTGGTTATATTTGCTTAGTACCATGAAAAATCCATAGCCCCAGAGTATCTTCCTTGACTTTCCCCTGACATCTCCAAATTACAAATGTAAATATACCATGCTATCATAAAAATCTTAAGTATAGTTCTTTTTTTAAAATGGATTAGAGATGATTTATTTCTATGATTCAAGTAAAAATGTTTCATTTCCCATAAATACAAATTATTTTGAAATGTAGTTTTTTCCTAACTCCCAATTTCTTTCCCACCACATTTTTCTTTCAAAAGTCTCTTCACTAAGGTCTAATGATCTTAAACTTATGTATCTACTGTATTATTATTTAAATTAAAAAGTGAAAACCAAACTTAATTATCTGTTAAAGCAATAACTTCACTTTGTCTTAGAACTATGTTCTCGGCAGGAGAATCAAACTGCTTGCCAGGCTTGCAGGTACTGATGTGCCAAATACTCTTCCTAGAATACCATACTGCATATACAGCTTCTGTGAACATATATGTCTAGGCTCAGCCAGTATCAGAATTAGAAGTTGGTATTTCAGTATTAGAAGTTGATTTAAAAGTCTAAGTCAGTGAAAAAGTACCTTCCCTTACTTTCTTGTCTAGATCAAAACTGGAATCGATAACTAAAATTTGTACTTCTAAGTTAGAGGCTGATAACCAATGCCTCGAGGGATATCAGTGCTGAGATATAAAGTTGCCTCACCTGCAGTGGGATGACAATCATAAAGATCTTTTTGTCTTTATCAGAAAGGATATGTTTGATGAAAGCCCAGCCAGTACCAATGAGTGCAATAGTGATAAACAATAGTGCACCTTTCAATCTGAAAAAGAAATTTTAAAGATTTTAAAAATACCAACAAGTCTCACTGTGTCCAGAAATATTTTAAAGGGCATTTCAGTAATTCACATGAGTTTTGCAGAAAGAGAAATAAGTACAAAGTGGTGGACTCTCACTGATACTTTATCCTTCTTATTATTACATACCTTCTCATTTTATCCAGCAGCCCCAAAATAGCAGCACCAGGATCTGGCACTCTCCCATGAGCTTACTACCTGTCCTATGAGCTCCCAAGCCTTATAACTATTTGCTGAATATACTGACAGCTTTTCTTCACTAAGGCAGAGAGGAAGCATAAACGCCAAATTAATGGGTAATCATGTTTATGGCAGAATCTTACACAGCATTTCATAGCAGCAGTTTTTAATAGACTATCTTGGATACTTACAGGTGTGTGATATAGTACACAACAGCCCAACCCTCTATTGGAAATCCCTGAGAGGAGATGTAGTGGTAATCAATCTGAAATCACAGAGCATACAGTCATTTCAAAACACTTCAACCCAAGCCAAGCTTTCACTTACTGAGTCCCATCCTATCACATACATAATTCCACTGAAAATAACACGTAGATAATTTAACTATTGCAATATACTATTCAACCCTCTCAATACAATGTCACTTCACTGGTCACATTCACATGTGTTACACAGGTATAATATCAGGCCATTTTCATAAATCCTATACAAGGGCAGAGTTTCATATAACTAAAGACTCACACAACTTAAAGGGATCAAAATAGACCATCCAGTCATTCAGGTTGATGAATTCGAATTACTCAAAAGAGACAGCTGCCTTTTCTTAAAGATATTCAAAGACTAGCTCTCAGTAAACCTCCTCACAAGCCCTGACTAAAGAAATGTAAACACAGCCACTGAATCAACTGGCTTACATCTAGATTAGCACACTTGGAAAGCGAATAACATTTGTTTCTAAGTTTATCTTTCCTAATAAAAAAGAATCATAAGCTATGGCACGAATTATTTTGAAAAAAAAAAATCATCTTTTCCACAACCTGAAAGTCACATGCCTTCTGATATATTATGCAGATCAGCAGAAAAAGAACTCTCTTATGCAGGTCCTAAAAGGACAACTAAAAACATCAAAACAGCTTTCATTTCCTCTGAGGTCTTAAATAGGCAAGTTATAATTCCAATCACAAAATGTATCTATGCAGCAATAGTCCTGAACTTTGAAGAAGTGCAGGCATTACATGGCAGTGGTTCTCAACCTTCCTAATGCTGCGACCCTTTAATACTCATATGTGGGCATATCTGCATGTGGGCGGACCCACCTGGAGATGGATAGAGGAATGGTGTCTTGGTTCCTAAGACTATTGGAAATGGGTCGTTCAACCCCCAAAGGGGTCACGGCCCACAGGTTGAGAACCACTAGTCTATGGGAACACAGAAGGTCCTTCAAGAATATTTGTGGATCAATCAACGGTTCTCTTTTTTTCCCCAGGTTATTATAGGGTTGAGTCATTAAAAATGCACTCAAAGTCTAATTTTTACTTGCAAACATCCTATATCACAAAGCACTGGCTTAATTTTGATGGCTCAAATTGTTAAAATACTCATTTACACATAAACAACAGCAAGCATATTAAAATGCAAACTAAATGACTTTGTTTTATCATTAATTGCATGCCAGAACAAGGAAAATACAAGAATTATAGTAAATGGTGGAAAAAATTCAGGAGATGGCACTCTCATTTCAGGTAATGGCAAAAGTCAATGTTTCAGGAGGCATTTAGGAGAGATGCTGTGCTGCAGGCGTGCACTGAGGTTTTATTATCAGGAGGAGCCATGGGCATTAGAATTATGAAGATTTTCATTAAAAAGGGATTCTATTAGTATTTGTTACCCACTTAAGCCTTCTTCCTTCAGGGTAATTCACCCATCCACTCTTTCTGTTCACTTACAAAAGACGGACGCTACTGTAAAATGGACATAAAAATATATCATACATACTGCGTGGAACACCAAGGACAAAGATTTTGTGAAGGGGAGAGCTGCCATCAACCAGTGAATCTTAAAAACATCATTCCTAAAAAAAAAGGGGGAAAATTTGAGGAAGAATCTCACTGTCTCCTAAGTCTCACATACTGTCTCACAAATGGCTACAAACATCACATTAATTTGTCAGAAATACAGTCAATGAAATCTAAAGGAAAACTGAGCCACTAGTGTCAGGGGGGTTGGCTCCCATACTGAATTCTTAAAATCACCTGGCCTGCTGAACATCGTCTACACTGTGACTACAATCATCAGCGATGTGGAAACAAACACTATGGACAAGACTCTGTCCTACAATGAAGGTGAAGGCACAACCTAGAGTATTTACCTTCCTGGATATTTGGGTCAATTTCCCGTTTTAGGGTATACTTGAGAGTTCATTAAAGGACACAAATAAGAACAGACCAATCTCAAAGGCACACCACTAGACGGCATTAAGATTTATAGGAAGACACAAAACCCACAGCATGCTAATTAAGGCAATTCAAGGCCCTAACAGACGCACTGCTTGGTATCATTCTTTTTCGTTGACCCTTTCTGGCAGTCCATCAGACTACTAGTTAATGAGTGGCACCTTTTCTTTTTTTGCCTTCTGGCCCTCTCCCATCATTCAGGATATAAAATATAAATCTCAAAAACGGATTCCTTTCCTTTCTTGAACTCTCAAAGCAGCTGATAGTTTTAAGCACAATGGCATCGTATTCCGTATTACCTCTGCTTTTATATATATATACACCTTAATCTCTAGCCTTGCCCAAACCATAATCTCACTTATACTTACATCTCCTCAGACACCCATAAACGTATCTCACACATATATACTACTCCATAAATGTTTGCTGAAGTAAAGGGATTGAGTCACGCTGGCAAAAAGAAGAATCTAAAGCAATGATAACCCCATACCACCAAAGTGCTATCAGATAATTCCACTTTATCCCTTTAGTCCCAAGGACAACCATAAGAGAAGACTGACATAAAAGGAAATGTTTTTTATAAAGATCAATTTTAGTCATATAAAGAATTAACATGACAAAAAAAAAGTGTATACAGGGGGGAAAAAAAGGAAAGACATAGAGCTGTGGGGACAGGAGAATCTTTGTTTTAAGTATTTAATACAAAATTGACATTTCACATCCATAAAGAACTGACACTTTTAATGATAAGAGCCATTCTTCTAATAGATAAGCAGTCAAAAGATCTGAATGAGCAGCTCTGGAGAGAACACATTGGTGGGGAGGGGGGAAGTAGAAGGTGGATCCGGACCTTTGATACTTTGTACACTTTTAGAACTCCCAATATGGAGACTCCCTTCAATGCCCTACTGGCAACTGGTTTGCAACTTAGTATCTTAAAGTTGCCTAGGCTACTGAGAAAACATTTAATAACAACCTGAAAAATTACTTAAAATTTCTCAGAATAAAAAAATGCAAATTTAAAACATTCTGAGATACTATCTCACATTCATTAAATTGGCAAAGACAGTTCAAAATGATAAAAGTTAATGCCAATATGGCCATGGAAAAAACAGGCACATTATTAATACTACCAGTGGAACTATTAATTGATACAATCTTTTGGAAAACAACACTACTACATATAGTAAGAGCTAGAAAAATGTTCTTACCCTCTAACCCAGTGATCTGTAGCAAGACTCTCTAAGGATATTTTTCAAGGAGTAAAAAAGCTCTTTCTAAATAAAAATTCATAGCAATACTATCCATAATAGTAAAAAAATCTGGAAACAACCTTTATCTCTTGACAAAAGAAAAGCTGAGTAAAGAATAGTATATGAAACGGATGGGAGTTATTGCACCATTAGAAATGACTGAGATGAAAACTTATAAAGATATAGCAAAACCAAGGCCCTATAGAATTGGTTCAGTCATTTTTCTGACTCTTTGTGTGACCCCATTTGGGATTTCTTGGCAGAGATGACTAAAATAGTTTGCCATGTCCTTCTCCAGCTCATTTTACAGATGAAGAAACTGAGGTAAACAGAGTTAAGTGACTTGCCCAGGGTCACACAGCTAGTGTCTTAAGGTTGGATCTTCTGGATTCTGGGCCTAGCACACTGCACCACCTAGTTTCCCCATAGTATAACAAATAGAAATCTAGCTTCAGAGGCAGAAACACCTAGATTCAAGTGCTGGCCCTGACACATATTATCTGTGTGACTCTGGATAAATCACTGAACTCCCAGTCCCCTCAAAACCTCTCTGACTTTAAGTTGCTGAGCAGTTTGCTGACTAGCATTGATAGAAAGGATTTCTTTACTAGGAGATCATCCCTACACCAATGGAATCACAGATCTAGCCCTTTAATGAAAAAAAAGGGAAAAGTGGAACAGAGCCCATCACTGTGTCCTTACTTGAAGCATTTCTAATTTGGTCAGCTTTGCCAGGGCCTGGGCTCCTCTGCCCATCTGCCATCCACTTGGAAACCAAGGGTCACCTCCACACCATGATGAAGCACTGGTATAGGACTTTGGCAGAGGAGTAATAATAGCAGCAACAATAATTTTTTTTAAACTAAGAGACAGTTCAGAAAGGAGCACAAAAGCAAACAGGAAGTTTCTGTTATTTTTCTAAAATTAACATACACTAACAACTGTAAACAAGAGATGTTTACAGTTTCATGTATGATATTCCTTTATTTTTGTTTATGTATATGAAAGGATTTTTTTGATGGTTACTAAATGTAAAAAAAATTTTTTAACTATTTTATAGTCTTAAATCATCTGAACTGACCTAAAGGAACAATGACTATCTCAAAACCTCTCTGCTGACCTCCAATCTTTCACCTCCAACTGCCTTTCAGACATCTCAAACTGGATGTCCAGTAGAGATCTGAAATTAAATACGTCCAAAACTGCATTCATTATCTTCCCCCCAAACTCTCTCCTTTTCCTTTCTTCCCTATTACTGTAGAAGGCAACACTATTCTCCCAGTCTCTCAGACTGAGAACCTAGTAATCATGCAGAACTCTTTACTATCTCTAAATCAATAGACATTTATTGAGTGTCTACTCTATGCCAGGAGTTGTGTTAAACAATGGGGATATCAAAGAGGTAAAAGGCAGTCCCTGCCCTCAAGGAGCTTATAATCTAATGGGGGAGACAATACAACACAAATATATTTACAAAGTAAGCTATATTCAGGATAACTAGAAGATAATTAACAAAGGGAAAGCACTGGAATTAACAGGGGTTAGTTAAGGCTGCCTGCAGAAAGTGAAATTTTAGTTGGGATTTAAAGGAAACCAGGGAAGTCAACAGTCAGTAGAGGAAGGAGAGCATTCCAGGCATGGGGGACAGCTAGACAAAACGCTGAGAGATGAGAGATGGGGTATCTTGTTCATGGAAAACCCCCTCCATATCCAATCTGTTGTCAAAATCTCCCAATTTTACCTTGGCAACATCTCTCAAATATGCCCTGTTCTCTCCTCTGACTCTTTCACCACTCTGGTCCAGGCCTTCATACCTGGATTTATAGCCTGCTACTGGGTCTGCCTGACTCAGGTCTCTCCTTACTCCAATCCATCCTCCATTTAGCCTTTAAAGTGTCTTTCTCAAAGTTCAGGTCTGATAATGTCTCACACACACACACATACACACACTCACTCACTCACTCGATAAACTCCAGAGGCTCTCCCTATATTTTAGGATCAAATACAAAGTGCTCTGTTTGGCATTCAAAGTCTTTCATAATGAGTGGGGTACACTCTCTGCACCCTCTGTGAAGACTCCTTAGAATGAGAAGGGAGAGAAACTATCTGGAAAACAGAGACAGACTTTTTTTAACACTGGACAGACCTAAGTTGGGGGTTTACACAACCTAAGACCCTTCCCCACTTCCCTTGTTGTCATTAGCATTAGGCCCCTTTCAGGAGTTTTAGTCCTCCACCCTTGTATACCACACCCTTACGCATTAGGGTCCTTTCAGGAGTTTTTGACCTCCACCCTTGCTTGTGACCTTTTCCCCTCCCTTGCTTTGGCGTTTACCAAATAAGGCCATGGATGATACCTTGGCTTCCTGTCCTACCTCCCTGCCAATAGGAGACAGTGGCAGGCTTCTTTGTTATCCACCACTGGATTAGATTTCGAGCCAAGACTGAGAGCCCACCTCCCAGCCAACAAAGACAGTGATGGGCTTCTTTGTTATCTGCCACTGGGTTAGATTTCGAACCAAGACTGAGAGCCCGTCTCCTAGCCAGTAGGAGAAGGGACAGCCAGGGGGAGAGGGTGTGACTGCCTTAGGGTATAAATTCTAGTTCTGTCTTTTGTAACAAGCCCCCTCTCCTAGATCCCAGCCATGGAGAGGACCGCCCTCTTCCTGTTGGGGAAGAGAATAAAATTTGCTGTTCTTTCCTCAAGATATCTGATTTTTAAAATTTTTCTTGGGGAGGGGATTTTTGGGGTCCCCGTATCCCACACAAAAACCTGGGCTCTTTCTACCTGTCCAGTTTTCTTGTATTTTACTCTTCGATCCAGTGACACTGGTCTTCTGGCTGTTCCCCAAATAAGACCCTCCATCTCTTGGCTCCGTGCATTTGGTCTGGCTGCCCCCCAAGCCGGGAATATTCTCCCTTCTCAACTTCACCTACTGACTTCCCTGGCTTCCTCTAAGTCCCAACTAAAATCTTACCTTCCAGAAAGCCTTTCCCAACCCCTCCTTATTCTAATGCTTTCCCCTCGTTAATTATCTCCTATTTAGCCTAAATATAGCTTGCTTTGTAGATATCTGTTTGCATATTGTCCCTCTAGTTAAGATTATAAACTCTTTGAGGGCAGGTACTGTTCTTTGCTTCTTTTTGTACCCCCAACACTTAGCACAGAGCCTGTCACCTAGCAGGTGCTTAATAAACGTTTACTGACTGATTGATTATAACTAAATATAAAGAAATGAAACACTACACTGAGCATTAGAAAAGAAATGATTAAAAAATGTATACATACAGAGTGGAAGCAGATAAGAGCAAAGAGCAGTAAAAATGGCCCCACAAAGTCCTGGCTTTTAGAGAGGATTCTATTTGATCAGTAATACACCAAAACATCCATTTCAGGAAGGAGCTTAAATGTTCAATGCATTCACATATTATAATCTACCTAGTTTATAGCCTTTTAAGCAAGAAACGTTCATCACTCTCTAACCGAATATCAATATTCTTATTTCAGCTGGGTATTTAAGGACTTGTGGACAAAATTAAACAATGTTACTACACATATGCAGCTGTACTCCCGTGAGAAACACATTAAGGAAGTTTTAACAGCAGGGGCTACAGAATTGAGGAAGGGAGTCAAGTAAATAAGCTTTGAAGAACTATCTTCATTTAACAAGTCTTCACTTGGACCAATGAAGTGAATTCGAAGCAGCTGTGATCTGAAATCATGCTTGCATTTCAAGGCTGGCATCACCCTGAGTCCTATCATGTAATATTTCTGCTATTTCAGAAGAAATCTGTGTTGCTTAGATTTTATTAAATATTTGAGTTTGCTTTTAAAACATATTAGTAGGAAATACATAAACACCATTAAGCAAATTGCAGATGCAAGGTGAAAAAAATTAAAGTCACTCAGAGAATTGTTCTATTATATACATTCCTATAATCTATTTCAAATGGAGAAAGAGAATGAGGAAAAACTGTTGAAATTTCTTTCAATTTAGGAAGCTTGCAAGGAAGATGTAAACATGCCAATGTCAGCTGCTACTCTGAAGTGAAGCCTTCCCAGAAGCTGACTTACCTCCGTTTTCGAAGGATATGAATCCAGATGGTCCCAGAAAGGAAGAAGAAAAACGCCATGGAAACATAGAGTTTTGGGAGAGGAATTTCCCCAGCAGAGAGGTAACTGTCAGGATTCTTCTCTGTGATCTCAATCTGAAAACAAACCCGAGATGCATATCCTGATTTACTCAAAAGTGACACCTTCTCCTATCTATGGAAATCTAGAACTTTACTTAAAGAGGAGTTTAAGGATCAAACATCTACAAGGCAGATTCGAATTCACTTTTCAATTTCTTCATTAATAAAACCTCTACTACTTTAGAATATGGCGTAGGAATTAGCATTAAAAGCCAATCTTTTTCATCTTGCCAGCTGGAATAAATCAAAGAGTTGAGCATAGGTAGGGATGTGGTAACTATAAAAATGTCTTATATTTTCCATGGTTCACAAAGTCCTTTGGCCATCAACCTTGGAATATTCTCTGTAAAATACTCACGTCAAGGCTGAAAGACAACTCGTCACTGGTCTGAATTTCACTGAGAAAACATTTGTGGAAATAAAGGCTATAGAGACCTTCTTGATCACTGGTACTGATGTTGAAGAAAAACTAGAAACAAGGAGGAAAAGGTAAGTGTGTTCAAACTTAACTGAAAATACGTGGCCTATTTTTAAAATAAGATGATAAATATTACATGGAAAAAGAAGAAAAATATCCTACTTAAATACAATGACTACTGGGGTAGAGTATAAACAAATGTCTTTCCTTGTTATACAATGATTAGAAGCTTACAGGTAAAAATAGTTCACAAATTATTTTTTCCCCTTTTCCCAATTACATGTAAAGATAGTTTTCTTTTTCTTTTAAGCTTTTTGGCAGGCAGTTGGGGTTAAGTGACTTGCCCAAAGTCACACGGCTAGTGTGTCAAGTGTCTGAGGCCATATTTGAACTCAGGTCCTCTTGACTTGGGGGCCAGTGCTCTATTCATTGCGCCACCTAGCCACCCTGTAAAGATAGTTTTCAATACTCATTTTTGTAAAATTCTGGGTTTTGTAAAATTTTTCTCCTTCTCTCTCTTCCCTCCCCAAGAGAGCAAGCAATCTGATACAGATTATACATGCACAATCACGTTAAACATATTTCCACATTACTCATATTGTAAAAAAAGAATCAGAACAAAAGGGGGAAAACCACGAGAAAGAAAAAAACAACAACAAAAAGTGAAAATAGTATGCTTCTATTTCTGCATTCAGACTCCACAGTTCTTTCTCCAGATGTGGTTAGCATTTTCCATCACAAGTCTTTTGGAATTGTCTTGGATCATTGTATTGCTGAGAAGAGATAGGGCTATTACAGTTAATCATACCACAATGTTTTTGTTGCTGTGTACAATGTTCTTCTGGTTCTGCTCACTTCAGTCAGCATCAGTTCATGTAAATCTTTCCAAGTTTTTCTGAAATCTAGTGCTCATCATTTCTTATAGAATTCTTATAGTATTCCATTACATTCAGAAATTCATTAATTCCTATATTTTTATGCACTTGTTTTAAAGTAATATTTCTTGTTCAGTAGTTTCTGATTCTTTGGGAGCCCATATTTTTATTTTGGGGTGGTGGCAAAGATACTGGCGTACTCTGTCATTTCCTTCTCTAATGGATTAAGGTAAACAGAGGTTAAATGACTTGCCCAGGGTGACACAGCTAGTAAGTGTCTGAAGTCTCATTTGAACTCAGATCTTCCTGTCTCCAGGTCCAGTGCTCTATCCATTGAACCACATAGCTGCCTAAAGTAGCATACTTCTCTATTTCTTTATCTGTGACTTTGAAAAGCTAAGCAACATTTGAACTCTTCTTTTACTGAGTAGTTATAAAGGGTGAGAAATACATTATTTTTTCCTGTTATCTTAAGGAATATTGCACATAAGGAACCTATTAAAGAACTCATTAAGAAGAGAAATGATTATAATAAAAACAATAATTACTGTGTATTTAATAGCTATGTGTCTTTAGGTACTTCATTTCACTTTTAGGCCTGTTTTCCTTAACTGCATCCAGGTGGCAAAGTGACTAGAATGCCAGGCCAGGAATCAGGAAGAATTGAGTTCAAATTTGATTTCAGACACTTAATCACTCTGGGCAAGTCACTTAACCCTGTTTGCCTCATTTTCCCCATCTTTAAAATGATCTGGAAAAGGAGATAGCAAATCACTCCAGTATCTTTGCCAAGAAAACCTCAAATGGGATTACAAAGAATCAGACATAACTGAAACAACAAAATTCCTCAACTATAAAACAGAAGATTTAAAAAACAAAATCTCTAATATTCTCCAAATTTTGACAATCTATGATACTATGATTCTTTTATTTTAGAAAAACAAGTGCTTTAAAATAATTATTCATCAGGGCATGTTAGATAGCATAGCGGACAGAACACCAGCCCTGGAGTCAGTAGGTCCTAAGTTCAAAGCTAGCCTCAGACACTTACTAGCTATATGACTTTGGGCAACTTATTAATCTCTACCTCAATCCACTGGAGAAGGAAATGACAGAGTACTCCAGTATCTTTGCCTTAACTGAGTCAACAGACTAAAAAAAAAATCATCCACTCAGTTGTTTGTGCTTAGTTGCTTTCCCCATGCCTTTAAAAACAAACAAATAACAAAAAATCCACACAATTTTGTTATGGGGGATGACTGATCAGGTAGAAGAGAAGGATATATTCAGAAATAAATGTGATGTAACCATAAAAAGTACTAATGAAATTTTTAAAAATTTAAAAACCATTCATGAGATTCTAAAGTTAACTCTCACAAAACCTTTCCTAAATAGAAAAAATAAATTCAAGGAGAATACCTACCTGAAATGAAACCGCCCCTTCATTAATATGAACAGGGTAAGAGTTCTCTCCTGATACCTAAATGACATAATAAGTCACTTCAGGCTGGCAGCAGCAAATTAAATATGATGTTAAAATAAAAATAGTTCCTTTCCTTTTTATCTCATCTACTCCAAGCCCTCAAGAACCCTCCGTAATTGTTTGATTGGACTTCCCATAAGGCTCCCCAACAGAGAATTCAATCATTCAGCATTTGTTAGTTGATTACTATGGTGCCAGACACTGAATTAAGCCCAGAGGCTTAGGAAAGCAAGGCAAGTCAAAAATAGTCCTTGCTCCCACTGGGGTAATAAAGAGGTGCCAACAAGAGAGGCAGCACAGTGCTTCCAGAGAGAGTTGGTCTCGGGAGCAGGTAGACCTGGGTTCTTATTCTGTTTCTAAAGCCTACTGGCTATGTAATATGAGACAAGTGTCTCATCCTCTCAACGTGCTAGGCAATGATCTAAGACTCTAAAAGAAGCCACCAACCTGAACTGGTAGAGGGAGTTCCCTCATCCAGAGCAATCCCAAGACCAATGAAATAGCAGGTCCAGTGTCTATCCCCTATGTACAAGATACATGCAAAGTGGATGGCAGAGAACTTTGGAGGGGAAGGCTTCAGTGGCTGGAGGGGTGGAACTGGTGGCCAGGAAAGGCTTCTTAGGAGTGGGTGGTTTTTGAGCTAAGTCTTCTGAAAAGTGGCAGGTAAAGAAAGAGAGCATTCCATGCATGGGGTCTAGCAGTGTGCAAAGGCACAGACATAGGAGAAGAAGCATGGTATATGGAACAGCAAGGAGGAGCACATGGCAGAGTTCACATTCGATTTCCTGAAAAATATTCCTAAATAGTCTGGTGCCTAATCTAGCAGACATCAGAATGTAAACTTCTTTAGTGTAAAGAAGTTGTCTTCTTCTCCATCTCCCATCTTGTTGAGCACATATAATAGGTGTTCAACACTTTCTGAGGATCAGTTATAGATATGTAAAAACACAGTATATAGACACTAACAAGGATCCTCAGAGAATCTGAAGTAACAACGATCATTAGTTTCTTTTTATAAAGTTGTCCTAAATGGCACTGTTCTAAGAGTTTGGAAACCTGGGTTCTAAGTCCCAGACTCTAAAAATATTATTATTATTATAAGTAACAACAAAAATAACTAAAATTTATTTAGTGCCTTAAGGTTTGCAAAGAATTTTATGTACATTATTTCATTGGATCCTCACAACAATTTGATCTTCTGTGATGTAGCTGTTTTTATTATCTCTATTATACAGATAAGGAAACTTAAGACTGAGCAAGGTCTTGCCCAGGGTCACAAAGCTATTAAGTATCTGAGGCAAGATTAGAACTCAGGTCTTTCTGATTCCAATTCCAGCAGTGTAACCACTACTCTAAACTGCTTCTCTACCCATCAGTTGTATGACTTAAGGTAAGTCACTTCCCCAATCTGGATGAGTTCCCTCATCTGCAAAATGAAGGAACTATATTCAATGAACTCTGAAGAACTTTCTAGCTCTAAAATTCTATGCTATACAATTAGATTTGTTCACAAAAATATACTTACTGATTAACTAATTATCCTACCTTTGAATCCCCTGTACTTTGTGCAGACTTTTCACCTTCTAGAAGCAGAAGCATTTACAATATATTACAATACAATTACAATACAATATTCAGTTTGGATGTATCTTATTATTTTATGAGACATCTCCTTGTCTAGTGTTAAGTAATTAAAAACATGGTAAGGCTATCACATGGTTTTGTGACTTCTATCTCCTCAGGGCCTACACCAATAATTTTTAAGCCACAGTAATGGTAGATCTAGACTTAGGAAATTAGGGAAATTATTTCATAAAAGGGTTAGTAACAAGTTAAAGTCATGATCATTATCATCAACAACTTCTATGTACTTAGTGCACTTACGGACATGGCACTATCGTTTATATTAAGACATATTAAAAGTCTTTGTGAAGTAATTATATATTCAATATAGATGTATTGATACAAATGAATAGAAATAATAAGCAAAAGAGACAAGGTGATTATGTATGCAAATTAACAAAAAAATTTACATAATCCACTGCCCACCCCTTAGTAAAAATCAAATTTCTACATGCTTACAATTAAGACTTCAAGGAGAAAGAAGGATGTTATAGTCTTGGAAGGAAGTTGGGGAGAAAAGACATCACACATAGGGAATGATATATGAACACATCATGTGAACAGGAAGCTGTCCTCATTTTAGAAATACTTTTAAACGAGATATTCAAGACATTGGAAGTTGAACATGGAAGATTACCTTGCTTTTCAAGAGTCTGATTATTTCCTGGGGGACTTTTAAGGCTTGGTTCTGGATTTTCACCAAGGATTTTCTCATTCTTGCTGAAGACGATTTTTGGTAAGTTGCTACCAGCTTCTGGTGGAGACTTTATTTTGACACTGGTTTAAAAAATAATACAACAAAACCCCCAGTAGCTTGTAACTTCAATCATAAAATACAATATTTTTAAGTAAATAATTTCTCCCCAAAAATGTGTTATGTTGAAATTTAACTGAAATTTGTCATTCCAACCCTACCTCTTGGCATGATATTTCTCCTTTTTCCCTCCCTATCCCTATAATAATTAATCAGCACTCATTTAGAAGAAAATCATCCCCTGATCCTTCCTCATGTTTCTCTCATTCCCTCCCATTCTCCATAACTTAACCCCAACCATGTCCTAATCCAACCAAGCCCACCCCCTTTCACTCCACCCTCTGGAACTCCTATTCCATAGCAAACTCCCCTTTAACCTGGACGCCTTCATCTCTCACATTCTTTCCATTGTCCCTTCTGATGACAATGCATCCCTGGTAGTTATGGGCATAGCTGAGACTGGTTAACATGAATCTGTTCTGTACCAAACTTCAACTAGGTCCTCACTGTGGCATGGTAGTTCTTTTTTATTCCTCTATAATTGATTTCCTATCTCACTCTTCACAGAGGCTATTCCAAACCTGCTCTTTTTTCCTGAAGTTCCCCACCCCGCACATCTGAGAACCTTGCCTCTTAGACTGCTGAAAACTGGGCTATTCTAAATCTGCTCCCTGCTCTTCCCTTCCTATTAAACCCCCTGACATCATTTCCCATTCTTCCTTTTACCAGGCCCTGACAAAGAGGTGAACCTTTTCCTTGCCAAGGCCCAGCCTTCTACACGTATGTTTTATCCCACCCCCTTCCACCTCCTCAGGCAGACTCACCCTCAATCCTCTCTCCTCTCTTTTGAATCATCAACCACTCTCTATCAACTGGTTCTTTCCTTGCAGCCTTCAAACATGCCCAAGTCCACCCCCTTCCACTCCTGTTCTTAAAAACCTTAACTACATCCTATAAAATAATCTCCTCAACACATCATTCTCTATCTTTCCTCCCTTTCTTAACCAAACTCTAGAAAAAAGTTGTTTACAGTCAATGCTGTCACTTCCTCTCACTCATTCCTCAACTTCTTTCAATTTCTTGGCTGCTAAATCTCAGTTTTACTCCTTCTTGATTTATCTACCACATTTGACAGCGGTGATCACATTCTCTCTTCCTAGATTCTCTGTTCTCTGGGTTTTTACAACACTAATTTTTCCTGGTTCATCTCTTAACTTGTCTGATTACTCCTTCTTGGTTTCCTTTGCTGCCTCATCATCCACATCACACCCCCTATCTGTAGGTGTCTCCCAAAGTTCTGCCCTCGGTCTATTTCTTTATATCATTATACTCTTTCTCGGTAATCCGGTCCCCACAGCTTTAATAACTCTTTATGGAGATGACTCATATTCCTTTATATCTAGCCCTGGTCTGTATTACTAATTACCTACTAGATATTTCAAACAAGATGCCCTACAGACATCTTGAACTGAACTCCTTATCTTTCCCTCTAAATTCTCTCTTTTTCCAAACTTTACTACTTCTGTTGAAGCCACCACTATCTCTCAGTACCTCAGGTTCAAAAGTGAGGTGTTATTCTTGATGCCTTACTCTCCCTTCACTATTCAGTGAGTTACCAAATTTTGTCATTTCTGCCTTTACAATGTCTCTCACATTTGTTCTCTTCTCTTTACCCTCATTTAGTCCCATCTAGATTACTGCAACAGCCTCCTAATAGTTTCTTTGCCTTGAATCTCTCACCACTCGAGTGCAACTGACTCTAAATTAATTTTCCTTCAGCACAGATTTAATCATGTGACTCCCCTACTCAATCAACTCCAGTAGCTCCCTATTACCTCTAGGATCAAATAGAAACTCCTTTGTTCAGTTTTTAAAGCCCTTCACAACCTGCCCCTCTGATCTTTCCAGACTCACTGGACAGTACCCTCCCACTTGCAAGTTTCAATCCAGTCAGACTGGTCCTCTCTCTGTTCCTCATTTACAATGATCCCACTTCTGTCTTCATGTCTTTGAACTTGCCATCCCCCCTTCTTGGACTATACTCTTTCTTTATCTCTGACTAAAGAGTCTCTCTCTTCCTTTAAAATGCAGCTCAGACACCATCTTTTCCATGAAGCCTTTCCTGACCCCTCTGGGTGCTAGTGTTCTCCCTCCCACAGTTACCTTGTATTTAATTACCTTTTACTTGTATCAACACACATACCCAAATACACACTTACATAGATATTAGGCTTTATACTTATGCTACATATATTTTGTTTGCTTTTATTGTTTTCTCCACTAGAAGGTAGGCTCATTTGGAGTAGGGATTGTTTTACTCTTTGTGTCTGTATCCCCAGCACCTTGCACAGTGGCTGGCACATAATAGGTACTTAACAAATATTTGCTGACTGACTGATGATACATCAAATTTAACAAAAACATTAAGTATTATATGCAGGGCATTTCACTAGACCAGTGGCCTCAAGGCTGAAGGTTCCCCACCCCTGCACTAGACATCAGGGATTAAAACCAAAAACAAATAATCCTGCTCTCTAGTAAATCACTTTCTAATTATATAACACCAGGGGAAAAAAAAATCAAAGAATAAAGTTCTTAATGATAACTAAAAACTACTGAGAGGGCTTGAGAGGATACTAGAGAAATCAATTAACTTGAATGATAATATAAATTGTTATAAGCAGCAGGTATCTTCAATTTTTTTTTTTGTAGAAAGAAACCATTTTTTAAATTTTAAAACTTTTTATTAAAATTAAAATTTTTTAAATTTTTAAGCCTTCAGAGAAGGTGGAACACTGATTATAAAACTCCTATGCAGTGACTTTTTGTCAGTACCATTCTTGGTGGGTATACCTTTAACTTTTCCATAACTTTAATTGTGACTAGTTAGGGTGCCTATCTTAGATTTGATGCAGATGAAGAAATATCCACTTGTTCACTTAATTCATAAAAATCAGCATACATTTTGCTATCATGATGAGTCTCTCAGCTCTATATCAGAAGAGAACTGAAGGAATTTTGATTAGAATGACTTACAGATGACTTGAAAAGTCCAGAATCAGGAGTGTAACAGAAACAGACTGCATTTTGTTAAAGATACAATAATCCATATCTTCATCCTGAGAAGGGAATATTCAAATACACATAATCTTAATACTGGAAAAGTTTTAAAAAAGAAGAAGAAAGTTTCCACAATAAAAATTAGCACAATCTCAGGTTAAAAGACCAAATATCATCACAATGGTTTTAATGTATATCACCAAGGAACAGCAATCAATTACTCTCGGTAACATGAATTAATATAATAGCTCTTGTCCATTACCATTACAATAATGTTGAAAAACTACACAGGATCAGATGTACTTTGCATTTACCAAGTAAGAGGAGAATCCATCATTCTTTGTTCGGTCTAAGCTGAAACCAATCTAGAAGGAAGGAAACACAGATAAGAAGAGGTAAACAACCATATGATGTTCTGGTGTCCACACCCTTTCCTCTCCATGACATCACACATAGGATTTTCTTAGTATTCATTTTATAAAAAAGAAGATTCTCATGCATGTTAAATCATGAGTTTTAGAACTACACAAGAATTAATAATCAAATATTAATTTTAAAGATGAACTCTTTCAGTATCTGATAAGGTAATATTATTTTCATCAACCTTAATTTCTTTCATTTTCTTCAACAGTGTAATTTAATGGGGGAAGGCAGGGCAAACCTCTTAAAACCAGCGCAAATACACCTACCATTGCAGTGGCATCTTCATTTCCCTTAACTGAGAGGCTACTGACATTGACCACCATGGACCCATCTTTGAAGAATCCAAAGGTATTGAGATGAACCTTATGTCTCACATCATCCTGAAATGTATTTTACAGTGATAGATTTAGTAACATGCAAAAGTTGTCTTACAATTTATCCAATTAGCTAATTTATCCACCATTTCCTCCAATGTTCCTATCATATGCAACGATATACATAATCATAATACTTCTTTCCTCCCAAGAAGTAAGTTGATGATACTTAGAGAACAATTTCATTTCAAGAGAATCCTTAATCAATTTATTATATAAAGAAATTTGGAAATTTTGTCAGCAATTATTTCATTCCTGAAGGGGAAAAAAAAAAATCACATTTAAAAAAAATGATAAATATAAAAATGTTAAAAGTGATATTACAGATAAGGCCTTACCCAGTTTTGCTCACCTTTAACAATAAATTAACACCAAGTACAGTGCTAGGAGCAAGAGCTGCTGCTAAGCAAAACTTTGAGAACAGCCTCCCTGGTCTTGCTAAATCAAACTACACATGATGTTACTGTGTGTTAAGAGCAGATCCACTTAGAACTCTAAAATGATGTCTTAAAAACCCCAGTGTAATGATCTTATTATCAAATGAGTTGATTATATTTTAAAACAAATATAATATAATGTTATTAGGAAAGAGTTAAAGAGCCAAAACTCTGCGTGCCTAGTTTTTTCCATGCTGATGCTTAAAACCAACCAAAATCATTACCATTTTTAAAAAATGTTTGATAGTGTAGGGTCCTTCTGTAAAACACTTCCAATTTGTAAAACACTTCCAATATGCAGCTTCTGTATTAAATGTGAATCAGTTTTTGTCCCTGATAAACAATCAAATCAATAAATATTTATTAAGTACCTATCTACCTGGCATTATGGTATGTGCTGATACTGTAATCCAGGTGAGAGGTAATTAGCACCTGAAACAGGGTGCTGGAATGTGTGAGTGTCAGGAAGGTGGCAAATGCAAGTATTATGATGGAGGTAAAACTGACAAGACTTGGCAACAAATTAGACTTGTGGGGTGAGGGGGAGAATGAGGAATAAAGGACTTCTTTGAGGTTTCAAACCTGGATGACTCCAAGAATGGTGGTGCCCTTGATAGAAATAGGTAAATTCAATGGAGTAGATTTCAGGGAAGAGTTTGAGATGCCTATACCACTACATTGTTAGCATCGAAATGTGATGCCTCTACTCTCCTTGATATTAAAAAGGTTTCTTATATTTAAAAAAACTTTGCAGATACTTTCCATTTTTCTTTTTCTTGTTTTACTTCTATTTTCTTATTTTTTTTCCAATGACTTGTTTATTTACTTTTAGTTTACAAGATTCAGTTTCACAATCCCTTGAGTTTCAGATTTTCTCCCCTCTCTTCCCTCCCCCCCCATGGTGGCATGCAATCATGTACAAGATCTGGAAATACTTTCACACTGTACAACAGTCTGGTTGTAAAGAAGGGTTGTAACCAATGAGTGAACACTGGGAAAAAAGAAACAAA
>CM053585.1:214757881-214773702 GCA_028646515.1 Pseudochirops corinnae
ACCGAAAAGTGACATAGGAGATAATCGACTGGGGGAGGGGGGACACACTGGGATGGCTGTTTTGGGGCGGTGGGTGGGGGAAAGAGTGGGAGAAAATATGTAACTCAAAATCTTGTGGAAATGAATGATGCAAACTAAAATAAAATTTAAAAAAGAAAAAAGTGATAAAGATAAAAAATATATTCGATTCTAAAGTCAATAGTGAGCCACTAAAATTCATCTAACAACTAATTGGCTATGCAGGGAACTGAATGAGAGTGAAGAGTTAAGAATGAGCCTTTAAATTTGGGAGACTAGAAGAATCATAGCTTTTTTTTTTTTTTTGGAGCTTTCATAGATCTGGGAGGCTACAATCTACTTGAAGCCTGATATCTTTTTTGCACAAAATCTTTTTATTTGGCCAACTCTTCGCCATTCTACTATTAATTTGTTTTTAACCCAAATTTAGGACTTTGAACTTAAATTAATCTGTATTAAATTTCAACTTATTGACCATTTCGAACTATATAAATCAAATGCTAAACTGTTGTGTTTGAACTCTTCTTGCTTAGGAGACTTAATTAGGGAAACTCTTGGCCTTATGTCCTCCTAAATTGGGCCTTAAGGAAGAAAGATAGAGCAGATTTAAATTTTTTTTTAGAACAGTAAGTTTAGTTGAGTATCCTTTTACTATTATGTCAAATAAGGCAAATTTCTTTAAAAACCACAATTTTCATCAGGGATATAAAAATAGAATTAAATATTTAACTCATACACTAAGACATTCAAAATGAAAAAAATATATTGACTTCCTCTAAATTCCTAGTTATTTTATATACTCAGAATCACTAAACAGACTAAATTATCCAAACCATTTTTAGTAATCTAAACCAGAAATGCAATAAAATGCATTTAGACCCCATGTGTCAGCAAAGAAAGAAGTTACTAATCTAATTTCTCTTCCTCCTCAGTAATCCTTAATTTAATTATAATACTCTAGATTAATGAACATTCTTTTTTAAAAGTGCTAGATAAATATTAGCTATTATTAAAAAATAAATCCACTGTGATAATTTTTTACATCAACTATGTTCCCCAGTGTATCTCTCTCTACACTCTCTCCCAGAGAACCATTCCTTATAGTAAATAATAAAAAGAGAAAGAAAAAAAGTTCAGAAGAACCAGTCTGTTACATGCAGTAACTCAGTCCCTTTCCTCCATAAAAAGTGAGGCAAAATGTCTTCACATATCTCTTTTTGGGGGCAAAGCTAAGTCATTAAAATCTCTCAGCTTTTTATTTAAACTCAATGTACTTGTTCTTTCCATTTACATTGTTTCAGGAAAGGTCCAGTGCTCTTAACTTTTACTTCACTTGGCATTTGACCATGGCTTTCTACTCTTCCTTATCAACCCACTCTCTACTCTGGAGAAACTTCTTTATAGAGACACCTTCTCTGAATTAGTAACTTCCTACCTTAGCTATGATCTTGTCTGACTTCCTCCTAGTTGATCCAGGCTTTTTTTTTCTACACCCTGCCTTACTCTTCCCCAATCTGTTCAAGCTCATTTATATGTTGTCTTGCTCCATTAGAATGTAAGCTTTTAATTGTATCCAAAGCATTGGATATATATTGGATAATATCTGGAATATAGTAAGCATTTTAAATCACTGTCTGTATTGTTTTCTTGGTTCTACTTATTTCACTTTGCATCAATTCATCTAAGTTCTTCCATGCTTCACTGTATTCATCATATTTGTTGTTTCTTATAACACAGTAGCATCACATTGATATATCATAATTTAAACATTTCTTAATTGATGAGCATCTAACTTTGCTTCTATTTCTTTGCCATTACAAAAAGTGCTGCTATAAATATTTTGAGTATATGGAGCCTCCATTTTAAAAATTAAATTTCCTGAGGTTATATGCTTAGCAGTGGAATTTCTGGGTATCAAAGGCTATGGACATCTTATTCAAATGGTTGCTAATAGTTTATAATTCTTCCACTTAATGGATTTTCATTTTATATAGCTGTTAATTGTTTATTTTTTTGGATATCATACCACTAACAGAGATATTTGATGCAACTGCTTCTATTCTTATCCTAGTAGAATTTTGTTCATGCAAAAGTTTTTCTATTTCACATAATCACAATTACCTATTATATTTTTTGTAATTGTCTTTATCACTTGTATGGCTAAGAATTCAATTACCTTAAATAATTAATAGTTTCATTAAAGTTACAGTCTATAAAATAAACTCACAAAAATCAATAATAAAAATTTATAAAACAATAACATTTCTATATGGCAATAAGAAAATCCAAAAAGCAATAATCAGAAATGAAGTCCTATTCAAAATAACGATAAAATGCATAATTATTCTTAGCACCAATCTACAAAAGTATACTAAAAATCCATATAGAAATAAGATATTCATCCTTTAAAGAAATAAAGAATAACAAATTAGCTAGAGGGATATTCAATACTTGTGGCTGGAGTACACCAAAATAACGAAAATAACAATTTTGCCCAATTTACTTACAAAGTTAGAGGTATATCAAGCAAACTCTTAACAAAACACTTTAAAGAGGTACCCAAACAACAAAGTTCATTTGGAAGAAAAAAAAGAACCACAATATCAAAGTACATAATGAAAAAAAAAAGAGAGGAAGAGAGGAAGAATAGCACTTCTGGTCCTCAAACTACATTATAAAGCAGTAATCATTAAAACTACCTAGAAAAAAAATTTTTTTAATAAATTTTATCAACTAAACGGAGTGGACAAGTTAGAATCAGAGACACCTGAACTCTATAACTCGGCATAGAAAAACCTGAAAACAAACTACTAAAGGAAAAACTCTCTATTTAAATACATATTTATATACAGAAAAAATTGAGACCATTTTGCTGTGAACTCCCTCTTCTCCCCTCTTCCTCATCCCCTATCTCTCAGATGTCTGCGGCCACTCTCTCTTCCTTCACTCCTGCCTCACATGAGGTGGCCTTACTCCTTACCAAAGCTAAGAACTCTACCTGCTCAAGGGATCCTATTCCATCCCGTCTTTTTCCAAAAGACTGCCCCCTCTGTCATCCCCATTCTATCACTTAGTTTCAATCTCTCCCTGTCTACTTGTTTATTCCCCAATGCCTATAAACATGCTTATGCCTCCCATATTCTGAAAAGAAAAAACCCCTCACTTCATCCTTTCATCTCCCCCAACTATTATTGTGTATTTCTTCTGCCCTCTGTGGCTAACTCCTTGAAAAAGCCATCCATAATAGATGCACTACTCTACTCTCTCCTTAATCCCTTACAATCTGACTTCTGACCTTATCGTTCTACCCAAAGTGCTCCTTCCAAAGTTGCCACATCCACAGATTTTTCTCAATCCTCATTCTCCTTGACTTTTCTGCAGCCTTTGATACTGTTGATCATTCTCTTCTCCTTCATACTCTCTTGTCTCCAGGTTTTTGAGACACCACACTCTTCTGGTTCTCCTCCAACCTATTTGACCAATCCATCTCTGTCTCTTTTGTTGGATGCTCATCCATATCACATCCACTAACTGTAGATGTTCCTCAGGGTTCTGTCCTAGGTCTTTTTCTCTTCTTCTATACTATTTTACTTGAGTTACAATGTATTTCATTATCATATTTATGCTGATATTCTTAACCTACCTATCCTGCCCCAACCTATTTACTACCAATCTCACATCTCCAACTGCTTTTTTGACATCTCCAATTGGATATCTAGTAACATCTTAAACTCTATATGTCCAAAATGGAAGTCATTCTCTTTCCCCCTAAAGCAGGGTGCGGAACAGCAATGTTACTTGCAGCTGCTGTGGAGGTATAAGACCAATAACACCAGCACACAGGAGGGCTGCTAGCACACGTTCTTTGATTGCTTTTCTAAAGGCAAGCAATTCAAAAGGGGACAATAATCTTACTTTAATCATATATATATGTTTTACTTAGTTCAGGGGGAAAGTCAGCACCCTGAACTTCAGAGAAAATATAGACATTACAAGTAGAAATAATAGCATAAAGACTAAGACAGGGCTTCTAACTCTCTGACCAAATAATACATACATCACAGGTCAGCAGGCAGATCCAACTATCTGACCATTACATACATACATAGTTACCAGAGAGAAAAGCACCAACATCTGGTTTTTAAAAACAGCGGGGCTCTTTAACAGCTACTCAGAGTTTCATCTGGCCAAATTACATAAACACTCTTCCAATAAGGTTGCCCCAAAGCAAAATGCTAACCTTAGAGTACAAATACACTTCTTCAGGGTCAGAAGGCAACACTACCCTTGTGACCCAGTGCCTAATTACAAAAATGACAAAAGATGTGGGCCTTCCTGAAGAACAAGCCTCCCCTAATCAAGCTTCTCTTGTTGGGCTCCACGTGAGGCCCATTAATGGATGAGGAAGTTCTTCAACTTAACGTCATAAGGCCACATATGGCCCTCTAGATCCTCAAGCATGGCCCTTTGACTGAATCCAAACTTTACAGAACAAATTCCCTTAATAAAAGGATTTGTTCTGTGAACTTGGACTTTGTCAAAAGGCGGCACAAAGGACCAAAGACCATATATGGCCTTGAGGTCGAAGATTCCCTACCCCTGTCCTAAACTCTCTGGCTTTCTTCCCATCCCTATTACTATAAAGGACCATGCTATCCTCCCAAGTGTCTTGGGCTTGCAACCTAGGAATCATCCTTGATTCCTTGCTCTCAACCCCTCCCTCCCATATCCAATGCACCCCTTCTCTCATCTGACATTGCCACCACTCTAATGAAGGCCCTTGTCATCTCACATCTGCACTATTGTAACAGCCTGCTGATGGGTCTCCCTGCTCCAGTTCCACCTCACTTTCATTTATCTTTCATTTAGCCATTTAAATGATTCCCTAAATTGCATGTTTGTCTCTTCTGAAAAATATCCTCCTACTCTCTGGTGGCTCCCCTATCACCACCACAATCAGATACAAATCCTGTGATTGACACACAAAGCCCTTCATCACCTAGCCCCCTCCTACCTTTTCAGTCTTCTTACATCTTGTTCCCTACCATGGTTCTGTCAGATCCAGGGATGCTGGTTTCTTTGTTGTTCTATGAATAAGGGACTCCATTTCTCAGCTTCAGACATTTTCTCTGGTCGTCCTTTGTGCCTGAAATACTTTCCCTTCTCACCTCCACCTACTGACTTCCCTAGCTTCCTTTAAGGCCCAATTAAAATCTCATCTTTTATTAGAAGTTTTTCCCAAACTCTCTAAATTATAGTGCCTTCTCACTATTAATTATTTCCTATTTATTCCACATATAGCTTGTATGTATAAATTTGTTTGCCTATCATTTCCCCAACTAGACTGTAAATTCCTTGAAAGAAGCAACTGCGTTTTTTTTTGCCTCAGTGTCCTTCATACTCCTCATAACTGACCAAGGAGTCCATTGAGAGAAATGACCTATTAGTTAAACAAAAAAGAGTGATACTAGTTATCAATCTTAATAAATGGAAGAGCAAAAAGAGTATTTCTAGGACTTTTTTTTATGTCAGCCAAATTTCATTTTCATATATGAAGTAAACTTCAAAAACATTTAGAAATGTCTAGTGTCTGGAGATTCCTGTTTTATTTGGCAATCAACTCTAACAGGAAGGGTATTTTTTCTTTAGAAGATTATTAAGGTCAGCATTCTCATATACTTTTCACATAAAGTACCAAAATATTTGTCTTTTTTTTCTAAGTGATAATACAAATAATGAATATACTTCACAAATTCACAATGGTGAGAACTGCTGAATTTCAAATCCTGGACCTGAAAGTAATAACAACAAAGGAGAAAAACATCACAAATAATGTCCTTTCTATGGACATGAAAGTGGAACTTTAGGCAGAACTCATTCAAAAAAATGACAAATAGTGACAAAAATAAATAGGGAAGTGAAGCAAAGAATATGACAGAGTATACCTTTTCAACATCTGCTTTTGTAACATTAATGTCAGCATCCATTTTTTCAAAATACTGTTGTGCTCTGTCAGCTTCTTTGCAATCTCTCTCAAATCGTCGTTTACTCTAAAAGTCAAAAAGAAAAGTGCACAGTTAATTATGAAACTATTAGATTCAAAGAAGCAAAAGATGTTACTTAAAATTAAGCTCAATAAAGAGCACCTTGGCTTAGATAATTTGCTGTAATCAGTGTTGTAAACTTTCACTTAAAATGTACATATATTTGTTTCAATAACACACAAGAACAAAAATCTAAAAGTTGCCTAATCCTGAGATGGTAGGAAAAGAATAAAATGAAGGTATACAACATTACTACTCATTAAGAAAATGTAATATTGGTTATACTCCTTCAGGAGCACCTTATCTTAGAATTATTTTAGAAACAAATTCCATTAAAGTCTCTTTGAAAGAGTCTATAAACATATTTCTTTAGGAGATCTCACTTACTGATTCAAGTTGTTTCCAGCAAGTTTCAATGTGCTGTTGAGCTTTCCGACCATCATGGAAATGCTGGAGGGAGAAGAAATACAGAAATGAAAAATCTTGTCTTTCATGAAAATAAATTTGTGGTCAAAAGAGCAAGAGAAAAACATAATAAAATGGATTAAGGGCATTAGCTGAAGAAGAAGCTATGTTTCAGAATTTTCAGCCCAACTGCATATACTGTTGGATTTAGCTGATATGCTAAATTGTTGGATTTTTTTTTTTCCTATTTCCTTCTTGATTCTTTGTTATATGGGATGGCTCTCTGGGTGGTGAAAAAGAGGATTGGCAAATGAAGGTGATACAAAAATAAAAGCTAAGAACAAAAACTTCAAAAAAACAAATTTTTTATTTCAAATAATAAGTATACTTTTCTAAGTTATTTATGCACAATTTAAGAAAAATTAACTTAGAATTTTTAGTTTATAAAGATTCCTTATGTCATTAGTTCTGTCTGAGGACTGAACCTCACAATTCTGGGATTCTATGATGATCCTATCAGTTGTCAGATAACTCCATATCCCAGAAAAGAAAACACAAAGGCATCTCCAAAGCTTAACAGTAACTACACAGTTCAATTGTCTTGTCCAAGCTAGTTGAAGGTTTATGTAAAGAAGTTTAAAAGAAGGGAGAAGTACAAAAATGAGAACTGCTCCAGACATAAACTTGAAAAGATAAAGATAGTTTTTCAAACTAAACCAAAAAAAATCGACATGACTTTCTAAAGCTTAAAGAATTTCTTCAAACATAGAGGTAAAAATAAGTGAAGCATAAGCACATTTTCGGCTGTCTGAGGGTCACTATTGCAGCGGTTCTCAACCTGTGGGTCACGACCCCTCTGGGGGTCAAACGACCCTTTCACAGGGGTCACAGGGGTCACCTAAGACCATCGGAAAACACATATTTCTGATGGTCTTAGGAACGGAGACACCACTCCTCTGTTTCCAGGCGGATCTGCCCACATGCAGATACGCCCACATACTAGTATTAAAGGGTCATGGCGTTAGGAAGATTGAGAGCCACTGCTCTATTGTAAGGTAAACACAGTATAGTGATTTTACCAAGCGGAGTGTGGTAATATCTTTTTTTTAAACCATAAATCTTTCTGTTAATTTAAATGTATTCTTTTAAAAAGTTCTGCTTCTTCACAATACCTGATTTTAAAAGTATTCTTGCATTTGTGATGTTATTTATTTATAATCAAAAGTCAATGAAAATCTTATCCAAGAGTATGAAAATTATATCCCAGAGTACTAAGACTTGACGATGTGATTCTTGAGGTACTAATTATGACCTCGGAAAAATTTGGTAGAACAGGAAAGATAAAAAGACAGGAGATTGCTAAATGTGTCGATATTTAAAAAGAGGAAGAAAGTGGATTTATCATATAATAAGATGGTGATGTTGACTTTTATTCCAAGCAAAATTCTAAAACTCATTGATAAAGGGAAGCTTTTGGGCACTTACTTAATAAGTGTAATTAGATCATTAATAGCTAGCACGGTGTAATGGTAACGGGAATTTGAAGATCTTCCATGTCCCTTAACAAGCCTAAGGAAATTTGAATATCTTCCCTGCTTTTGAAAATAAACTCTGCCCCCCTAACAGGCTGAATATAATCACATGGAGCCTGTGGTTGGAGGAGTTTGCTAAAGGATGGAACAGAACCCACAGGAAGCTGGGAGTCAGAGGCAGACTAGACTGTTGGGAGGAGAGCCCATGTCCCAGGGAATCAGTCAGGCTTGTAAGTAAATATTGGTCAAATACTGAGTTTGTGGGAAGGATAAAGGATGATGTGGCTCTCTGCTACATTGTGATGCATTAACTTCTATGTTGCTATGATGGATTCAGTTTCCTGTTTTTGGAATTTGGTTTTCTGGTATCTGAATAAATGTTTCACTTGTCTTTTATATCGAGAATTTGTTATATATTGCAATTGTGCACCATACTGGAATATTTATAGTGACCATGGGCACTATGAATATTGTATCAGCACTACAACTGGTGGCAAAGATGGGATCACAAGGTATCAGACCTCTATTTGGAGGCAGTAAGGATTTAAAAATAGAAATGGCTATCCCAGGATGGGAGGATCTACCTTATGCCTCCCTAGCAAGGAAGTGGTGTAAAAGTACAGGGCTCTGTGAAAACTGGGAACAGAGGTTACAGCAGGGAGAACCTAGAGATTTAGAAACATATTTGCAACGAATACCAATAAAACCTGGGAGAGAGCTGGAGGCAGTGTGTAGAAGGGACTGAGTTTTACTAACAGGTTACTGCATTACATGTAAAAGCACAGACAAGTTGTTACAAGAGACAACTCAAATGGAGAGAGAATGGTATTCCAGTGTTCAGACTCTCCTTTAGAAGAGCAAACTGGAGGGGCTCAGGTGGTAGACAAGAGGGCTGTTGTGAATTTGGCTTAGAAAAAGAAGCAGAAAAGTAACAGGAGGAGAAGAGACATTGTTTCATGACCAAGCTTTTACAAGGGTAGAAGTTCACCCAACACTGAGAAGACAGCAAGAAGAATCAGGGAGGCCAAACAATGTTCATGGAAATAATTGAGGATTTAACTCAACAGGAGATTACTGATATATTAAGCAGATTTACCCAAAGGATGGGAGAATCACTGATGTCTTGGATGGTGAGAATCAGTGACAGAGGAGTATCAGTAGATAGTAATATGGACTGCTTAAAATTTATAAGTATTTGTCAGAATCCTTTTGTCCAGTAAACTTTTAGAGATTTTCACATGGCAGGAGGTAACAATATGACTAATCTGTGAGCGTTAGCTACCAATGGATGAAATAAATTGTATCCCACTGATTCTGTGTGGCCTAGTGGAGAGAGACCCTGGTACTCACTTAGAAACTGCATGAGAAAGTTGAAAGAAGTAATGGAAACTGTTATCATGGTTGGAGGTGGCAGATATTTATCATTATATAAGCAGTTCCTCATAGAAATATCATGGTGAAGATGGTTCCTCCTGCCCATAAGCACCTACTTCTGACTCTACTAATTGGTGAAATAGGGTACCCTGTTTCAGAGGTGCTGGATAAGATTTCACAGCTAAGTTACTTAGGAGAATGGGAAAAAGATAAATTTCGTCATGAGAGAAAAGTAAATGGCCAGAGGATTCAAAGTCAGAACAGATTGCCAAGAATAGAATTGTTTATTGCTCTACTGAGAGCAGGGGTAGATTTTAGAAAAATTGATGGTATTCCAACTAATGAACTATATAAAATGTACTGAGATAAGGGGCTTAATGTCTGAGAATACAGAAGTAAGGGCTGCCTCTACAGTTGCTCCTGAACCATTGTATGTAAGTTCATCACACCTTCAGGGAAACTGGCCAAGCCCCTAGTTCAGATTAAAGAAATACACAGACAAGATTGCAAACTCCATATCGATTTGACTGTATATTGGAAAAATGGATCAAATATTGTAACCAGGACCTTGATAGACACAGGGACAGAGGCCTCCCTCATTTATGGGAACCCTGATAAATTCAAGCATGGAACTCCTATGACCATTACATGACTAGGATAAGCTGAAATATCAGCCAGACAAGTCAAACTAATGATGAAAATCGGACAATTACCTAAGAAAGAGCATATTGTGGTTATTGTACCCATTCCTGAATACATCATTGGAATAAATGTATTGAGAGGTATGAACCTGAATTTACCTGAAGGAAGACACCAATTTGCAATAAGGAAGATAGAAGTTAATACAGTTTTAGTTGGAAAACCAAGAAAAACACCAAATAAAACTTTAGATCTCATAAGTCTATATTACGGAACCCCAATGCAGATTGAAAGTGACAATGGGTTACATTTCAAAGGTAATGAAATGAAGAGATACTATATATTAAACAATATAGAAAGGATATATCATATTCTATATTATCCACAAGCATTTGGGTTAATTAAAAGAATGAATGGATTATTGAAAGAACAGTTAAGGAAGTTAAGTTCTAATAATTCATATCAACATTGGAAAGATAATTTATTCACTGCTTTACATTATTTGAATAATAGACAATTGGGAGGTAACACACCTCTAGCCAGAATGATGATCCCAAATCTGCAAATTAGAAAACAGCAGACACATAAGATCCCCAAATATTGAATGTTGGACTATGAGGCAAGATGTCCCAGCACCATATCCAGGAAAACCTGGTTCAGCAAGATATGATTTACATTGTTTAGAAGACTTTTGGAGGGATAGAAAAGAAATAATAAACATCTCTACTAGAATATTTATGAGAATCCCTAAAAATCATTTTGGGTGGAAATTACCTAAATCATGTCTAGCAGCTTAAGGAATACATGTATTAGCTGGAGTAATAGATTCTAATTATCAAAGAGAAATTATTGTGACATTCCAAAATTTGGGTGAAGAAGTTTTGTAAAAGTGATAGAATAGTTCAAGTGATCATTATTCCTTGTAAAACAATACCTCTTGTGAAAACTGACCCTCCTTCTGAAATAACTTTAAGAGGAACTTAAGGGTTTGGTTCTATTAACAGAATAAAATTGGGAACTAAAGTATGGGTAAAGTGGAAGCCAGAAGATGTTCCAAAGGCCACAAAGGTTATAGCACACGGGAAAGACAATAATGTGGCTGTTGTTTGTTCAGGAAAAGATGATTGCTAAATTGTACCCTTACCTCATATACTTTACCATGAATGAGGCTATGGTAGTGAGTTGACTGACTCCAGATGCATGGCTGACATTATTATTTGTCTCTTTTTGGCTTTTGTCTGCTAAACTTGTTTGTGAGATTTGTTTCCTGCAGGATTAGTACTCTCCACCTGCAGATGCCTGGTTGCTTAAGCCAGATGCTACCCTCTGTCCATGACTGTAATGTGTCACCCCTGGACCCGGTGTCAAATTGAGCTCAAGATGCCAGCTAAAGAACTGATCTTTCAAATGGGATCTCCTGGACCTGGCATCTAACAAGTTCCAGATGCCAGCTAAAGAACTGACCTCTCGAATAGGATCTCTTGGAGCAGGGATACCTCTATGTCCCATTTCACCTGGAAGTAGCTATGGAGAAGAGATCTTCATCCCTTACCCCAAGATTTTGAGCCACATTCATTTCAGGGGGGAAAGATGGAGTGTTTGTGCCCAAGCTTCCACCCTAAGATATCACTTTATATGCTTATTTTCTATTAATCCTGTTATATTGCTGCAAAGTTCTGTTGACACCAGTTACCCCACCAGTTACCCCTAAACTCTCATTCAGTTATATAATGAAATGTATTGTTGATTTATTTTTGCTATGTAAGGGACATGAAAGATCTTGGGGCCAAATGTAATGGCAATGGGAATTTGAAGATCTTCCCTGCCCCTTAATGAGCCTAAAGGAATCTGAAGACTTTCCCTGCTTTGAAAATAAACTCTGCCCCCTGATAGGCTGAATGTAATCACATGTAGCCTGTGGTAGAAGGAGTTTACTGAAGGGTAGAGCAGAGCCTGGAGGAAGCTGGGAGTCAGAAGCAGACTAAATGGTTGGGAGGAGAGTACATGTCTTAGGAAGTCAGTCAGGCTTATGAGTAAATATTAGTCAAATATTGATTTGTGGGAAGGCTAAAGGATGACATGGCTCTCTGCTACATTGTGATGCATTAACTTCTATGTTGCTATGACAGATTCAGTTTCCTGGTGTTGGTATTTGGTTTTCTGGTGTCTGTATAAATATTCCACTTCTGTCTTCTATATGGAGAGTCTGTTATATTTTTTTGCGATCGTGCACCATGCAGGTATATTTATAGTGACCATAGATGCTGTGAATATTGCATTGGCACTACACACAGGTTCAACAAAAATTGACCATGTGAGAGTTTTCCTTTTCTTGGATAATGTTACTAAACTGGCAGATATGGGAAGAGCCTTTTTTCTCCTTATATGACAAAGAAATATGTATGTATATACACATACCCAGACACACACAATAACATTATATTATCTGCAATAGGGAAACACTATAAGCCATCCCAATAACTGTGGGGAAGAAGGATAAGGGGATAGACAAAAAAGCCGCCCCATTGTCCCATGATCATTAGAAAAAGTTCCAGAAATGCTAGTGATAAGAAAACATATATAAATTAATACATAAACATTGGCAAAGGAGAGAAAATCATTTCTATTTTCAGGCAAAAAAATAGTTTTCATAGAAAACCATGGAAAATACAGAAATTGAAATAAGAGATTTAAGCAACATGACAAGATACAAAAGTAAATAGGCAAAAGTTATTGGCATTTCTAAACTGTTATTTTAAAAAATTCAGAAAGGCATAACATAAAAGGAAATTCCATTAGAAAGAATTATCAAATACATAAAATGTCTGTATTTCAATCTACTAAGCCACAATCAAGACATATAAATTCAATGACAAAATACTTTAAAAAAAATAAAAAGTGAATTAAGTAAAAGATGGAATATTCCCTTACCCATCATCAGGAAACATTAACATAATTGAAATGGCAACATTAATTTAGAGATTTAGGGCTTATGCCACACTACCAAATAGTTATTTTATAGAACTTGTCAAAATATTGACAAAATTATAACAAAATTTATTTGGAGGGCTACAAGGTCTACAATCTCAGGGAAAATGATGAAAACACGTAGAAATGGAGACCAACAATTTGAGAACTTAAAGTATATTATAAAGCTATAACCACCAAAACTGTGTGACACTGGTCAAAAAATAGAAAAGTGACCACTGAAACAAATTAGATAAGTAATCAAATGAGATATTTGTAAAGCACTTAGTACAATTCCTGGCACACAACAGACACTTAAATGTTTATTCCATTCCATTCCAATAAAACTCAATGTTCCAATGTTTGAAAAATATTTGACAAATTTTTTAACTGCAAAATAAGCTTTTATTATTAATTTGCATTATTAGCATTTTCTTCATCATTTTGTTAAGTTTAGACAATCAACAAAACAATAAATCAAGTCTTGATTTATAGCATTTACCAATTTCCAAAGTATAAATGTTTACAATGAAAATTTAACAATGTAATAGCTGGTTCCAGGACATCACTGGGCAGGATGCTCTATTTAAAAAGAACTGCTGGAAAATCTGGAAAACATTATGGTGAAAAAAAAAAAGTTTAGACCAGCACTATAGACTACAGTACATTCAAAAGAGATAGCTGAACTTAAATATAAAAGATACGTCACAATTTCAATACTGACTGTCATGGGTCCTTTGACCTATTCTATCTCCAACTTGGGCTGATTAGCCCTTTCTTAGGGAGCCTGGTGGCCCTTTGCTTCTAAGAACTCACATATTGATACAGGCTTAGGGGAAACACTCAATCAGCATAGTTCTGCTGCTGCTCAGAACACCCAAGCACAAGTGATCCACCAGCCTCAGACTCCTGGAAGCAAGGAGTGTCTGATACAAATGTGTGTCAACATACCTCCAAGGATAGAAACATTGTAAAGAAAAACAACTTTGAAAGATTTAAGAACTCTGAAATGATGAAGCATGGTACCTAGCTCATGACAGAGATATGATGGACAGACATAAGGTGCAAAGACATACATTTTTCGTGCAGACCTCTGTGTGGATTCATTATGCTCAACTATGGTTATGGACTACAAGGGTTGTTGGTTTTTCCCCCTTTGTTTTTAATGCAAATGGGTTATGAAGAAATTAGCAAGGTTAGCAATTGTGATGACAAAAATAAGGCCACTGAAACATTTTTTAATGCACAGAGGAAAACAGAAGGAAATTTAAAAGGAAGCACAGATAAGTTTTCAAAGTAACATGTAGAATTTGTTTTATATATTATTTAAAAAGCAAGTGGTATGAAAGGGAAATTTATGCTTTCATATAGAATAATCACACTCTGGTATGTCTATGGAAATGTTCATTTTGTGTGTTTTAAAGTTCAGAATAAAAGAAAATAAGGAGAGGCACACTAATACATTGTTAGTGGGACTGAACTGGTTCAGTTATTTAGTAGAAAAAGATGTAATTTTGTTTTTAAAAAGGATGTCCATTATTACCACTATTACTCGATCTGATACTAGAAATGCTAACTATAGCATTAAAACAAGAAAAAGAAATCAAAGGAAGAACAAGCAACAAAAAACAAAGCTATCACTCTTGGCAAACAACATGATGGTATACTTAAAGAGTCCTAGGAAATTAGCTTAAAAAAACCTAGTTTAAACAATTAAAAACTTGAACAAAGTTGCAGGATACAAAATAAATACAAATAAATCATTAGCATTTCTATATATTACCAACACAGTCCAGCAAGAAGAGACAGAAAGAGAAATTCTATCTAAAATAACTGCAAACTATATAATACTTGGGAGTCAACCTGCCAAGAACAAACCCAGGAACCATATGAACACAGTTATGTAACACTTTTCACACAAAGTCAGAACTAAACAAATGGAGAAATATTAATTGCTCATGAGTAGGTCAATTCAACCAAAATCAATTGACTTATTCAGTATCACACCATTCGATCTACCAAAATCAATTTAAAGAGCAAGAAAAAAATAATAAAATTTATCTGGAAGGACAAAAGGTCAATAATATCAAAGGAATCCATGAAAATAAACATGAAGGCAGGCAGCCTTGCAGTATCAGATTTCAAACTATATTACAAAGCAGTAATCACCAAAGCAATTTGATACTGACTAAAAAACAGAGCAATGGATGAATCGAATAGATTAGGTACATAAAGTAAATGCGCACATAGTAGTAAATGATTGTAGTAATCTAGGATTTGGTAAAGTCCCAAACTTTTGGGGCAAGAACTCACTATTTGACAAAATTTACTGGGAAAACTGGAAAGTAGTTTGGTAGAAACTAGGAACAGAACACAACCTCACACCAGATACCAATATAAAGTCAAAATGGGTACATGATTTAGACAGAAAGGTTGATATCACAAGTAAATTAGGGGAGCATGGGAAATTTTACTTGTCAGAGCTATGGATAAGAGAAAAATTTATGATGAAAAAGAAGACAGAAAGGATCACAGAACATGAATAATTTTAGATACATTACATTAAAAAGTTTGTGCACACATAGAAGAGTTGGGGGAAGGGGGATGAGTGGTGGGGTGATGGAGGGGAGGGCAGGGTGGGGAGGAGGGCTGATGAATGTTCACATTTCTGTAGAGGGATAGGGACAGGGTGGAGAGTGGAGGGGCAGGATAGGAAGAAGGAACATTTAATCAGACTCTCACAGTGTGCTCACTATGGAGAGGCTCTGCATAATTTCACATGTTCAGCCTGTATTTGATTGCTTGTCTTTCCAGTGGGCATGGGTGGTGAGGGAGGAGGAGA
>CM053585.1:214774202-214803487 GCA_028646515.1 Pseudochirops corinnae
AAGTGACATAGGAGAGAATAGACTGGGGGAGGGGGGACACACTGGGATGGCTGTTTTGGGGCGGTGGGTGGAGGAAAGAGGGGGAGAAAATATGTAACTCAAAATCTTGTGGAAATGAATGATGCAAACTATAATAAAATTGAAAAAATAAAGTTTGTGCACAAACAAATCAATGCAGCCAAGATTAAGAGGAAAGCAGAAAACCAGGGAAAAAAATTTGCAGTAAGTTTCTCTAATACAGGCCTCATTTTTCAAATATATAGGGAATGGAACTAAATTTATAAAAATAAGAGCCATTACCCAAATGATAAATGATCAAAGGATATGAGAGGAGGCTGGAGGCTCATTGGATGGAGCACTGGGCCTAGAGTTAGGAAGACTTCTGTTCAAATCCAGTCTCAGACATGTCATAGCTGTGTGACCGTCGGCAAGTCACTTAACTTCTGATTGCATGACAAAATGGATCCACTGGAGAAGGAAATGGCAAACCATTCCAGTATCTTTCCCAAGAAAACCCCAATTGGTGGCTTAAACAGTCAGACATGACTGAAAGGACAGAATAAAAACAACAAAATGAAGAAACAGTTTTCAGAAGAAGAAATCAAACATATCTATAGTCATATAAAAAAATGCTCTAAGTCACTACTGAATAGAGAAATGTAACTTAAACTCTGAGGTACCGCCTCACATCTATCAAATTGGCTAACATAATAGAAAAGGAAAATGACAAATGCTAGAAGGGATGTAGAAAAATTAGGACACTGATGCAATTAGTGGTTGGTAGAGTTGTAACCTGGTTCAACCATTCTGGAGAACAATTAGAAACTATACCCAAAGTATACAAAGGCTACAAAACTATGCAATACCACTACTAGGTCTGTATCTCAAAGCAATAAAAGCAAAGGGAAAAGGATCTATCTGTACAAAAATGTTTACAGGAGCTTTTTTTTATGGTAGCAAAGAACTGGAAATTGGGGGAAGCTCATCAACTGAGGAATGGCTAAATAAGTTGTGGTATATGATTGTGATGGAACACTATTGTGTTATAAGAAATGAGGAAAAGGATGGTTTGAGAAAAACCTGGAAAGACTTATATGAACTGACACAAAGTGAAGTGAATGGAACCAGGACAGCATTGTACACAGTAACAGCAAAAGTGCGATGATGATCAGTTGTGAAAGACTTAGCTAATTTAATCAATGCAATGATCCAAGACAATTCTGAAGAACTCACGATGAAAAATGCTACTAACCTCCAGAAAAAGGAATGATGGCGTGAAGTGCCAAGTGAAGTGCAATTTTTTCACTTTCTTTCTTTTTCTTCCTTCTTTTTTTTTGGCAATATGACTAATATGGAAATGTTTTGTATGATTCCATGTGTATAACCGAATTCGTATTGCTTGCCTTCTCAATGCAGGAGAAGGACTGAAGAGTGGGAGAGAATTCAGAACTCAATTTTAAAAAAAAACTCTAATGCTAAAAACAAATAATAAATTTGTTTTACAGAACAGTAAATTCCCTCTTCCTTTTCTGGATGTGCCATATTATTGATGGATTAACATTTAATGGCTAACAGCCAGTAATTCATGCCTGAAGGAGACTTATCTAACACATGTATTTTTAAGGTACATCATAAACCCAAAATCTTGAGGAAATGAATGTTGAAAACTAAAAAATAAACAAATAAATTTATTTTTCAAAAAAGATATACCTTAAGCCTTCTTGCACTTAGGAACACTGGACAGCAATTTAGCACTCCCATTGAGGGACATTTTAAACAGTGAAATAACCAACAAAAAGCACAAAAAATGCAAAAAACATGGCACTAAACAGACCACAAAAAGGACTCTTATTTGCACTATGAGAGCACAAGCAAAGAAGACAGAGCACTGCCTTATTCAACCTTAGCTGGAAACATATTCATTGGGTTAACTCAAATTTTTTACTGCTATATGCTCATCCGTGAATGAATGACTTTGGGCTTACAAATAAACCTTAGCAAGTAAGTAAGTTTGTAAATAAAGACAGTTGATTATATAACTTTTATAGTTTTATAATAGAATTTTGGTTCTAGAATTTCACTATTATTTTATATAGATGGATTACAGATGAGAAAGTCTACCATTAAGAATACATGGAAAGTAGGCAGTAAAATTTCGACTGGTGCTCAAATCCAAGTGCTATATCCTGAGTTACAGGGCATATTTTACTGGACAACAAGTGGATCTCAAAAGATAATGCAGCTAAGAAGCTGGCAATGCTTCAGCTCAAATGCGCCTAACAGTTCCCATTAACACCAAATATCTATCTATCTATCTATCTATCTATCTATCTATCTATCTATCTATCTGACATACTTATAATTTTCTTTATTTGACACTAAACAACTATGTTAAATATTCAAAGAAACAAACATGTCAAAATGGTATAAATCCTTTTTTTAAAAATTCCAGTATTGATGTTGTATAGTTATGATCACCCTAATGTCAAAACAGCTCCTAGTAGTAGAAAGCCTTCAAGTAATTTACAGATGTAGGGAAAAGAAGGGAAAAAAAACCCCATAATTCTGGGTAATGCTAACTAATAAAGGGCCCATTGGTTCTTCATGTTCCTTTCAATAAGGCTGAAACATTGGTTCAGAATATATTTGAATATCATTCTTATTCAACTCAATTAGCAATGAATGGATGTTTATTAGTAGGTAGAAATGATAAAAAAGGGAAACGTATAAAACAAAATTTAAAAAATTAAACTCAAGACAATTCTAATCTTATGCTTTTATCAATTAAATGTGATTTAGTCCATTTTTACCATATTTTCATTGTTTACTTAACAAAAGAGCTCTAAAGTGTTTTGTTTATTTTTTGACAGGCTCTCTATCTCACCCTTTCTGGAACAGCAGGGGCTCCTCATGAGCACAGTCCCATTACTGATCAGCAAGGGTGCTTTTTTTCTTTTAAAATTTACTTATTTTTAGTTTTCAATACTCACTTCCAGAAGCTTTTAAACTTAAATTTTCTCCCCCTCACTTCCTTCCCCCTTCCCCAAGACAGTGTGCAATTTGACATAGGCTCTACATATACATTTATATTAAACATATTTTCACATGTTGTAAAGAAGAATTAGAACCAGTGGGAGGAACCATGAGAAAAAAACCATGAGGAAGAAGAAACAAAAGAGCAACAACAAAAGAGAGCAAATGGTATGCTTCAATCTGCATTCAGACTCCATAGTTCCATCTCTGGATGTGAACAGCGTTTTCCACCATGCGTCTTTAGAGCTGTCTTTAGAGCTGTCTTAGACCCTTGCATTGCTGAGAAGAGCCAAGTCTATGAAAGTTAGTCATGCACAGTGTGGCTGTTACTATGTACAACGTTCTCCTGGTTCTGCTCACTTCACTCAGCATCCGTGCATATAAGTCTTCCAGGGCTTCCTGAAGTCTGACTGTTTATCATTTCTTATAGTACAATAGTATTCCATTACATTGATATACTACAACTTGTTCAACCATTCCCCAATTGATGAGCATCCCCTCAATTTCCAATTCTTGGCCATCACAAAAAGAGCAGCTATAAATATTTTTGTACATGTGGGTCCCTTTCCCATTTCTATGATCTCTTTGAGATACAGACCTAGAAGTGGTATTTCTGGGTCTAAAGGTATGCACAAGTTTTATATCCCTTTGGGCATATTTCCAAATTGCTCTCCAGAATAGCTGGATCAGTTTACAACTCCACCAACAATGCTTTAGTGTTCCATTTTCCCCACATCTTCTCCAACGTTTATCATTTTCCTATTTCGTCATCTTAACCAATCTGACAGATGTGATGGGGTATGATTTGTTTTGATTTGCATTTTTCTAATCAATAGAGATTTAGAGCATTTTTTCATATGACTAGAGATAGTTTTAATTTCTTCATCTTAAAACTGCCTGCTCATATATGATCGGACCATTTAGCAACTGGGGAATGACTTGTAGTCTTATAAATGTGACTCAGTGTTCTATATATTTTTGAAATTAGGCCTTTATCAGAGACAGTGACAGTAAAAATTGTTTCAGCATGGGAGCTCTGGCTTCCATCCTTTCTGACCCACAGGTTGGCCCCTCCTTAGACAGCCTGGTGGTTCTCTGCTCCCAGGGAGTAGTCTTAGTGTGGACACCAAATTTACGTAGTCTTCTGTAGCTCAGAATTCCTAAACTCAAGCAATCCACCATTCTTAGCCTCCAAGGTAGCAGGGATTACAGAAGTCTTTGTGTCCTTTTTGGCCCTGTTGTTTTACTGCATTAAAATGAAACATAAACTATGGTCTGAACATAGTTATTTTTTAAATTTAATGTTTTATTTTTCCTCCAATCACATGTAAGACATTTTTAACATTCATTTTTAAAAATTTTTGAGTTCCAAATTTTTTCCTTCCAGAGGAAAAATGCCACCCCATTGAGAAGGTAAGCAATTTGATATAGGTTACACATCTGCAGTCATACAAAACATATTTCCACATTGTGAAAGAAAACAAACCAAAAAAAAAGAAAGTAAAGTATGCATCAATCTGCAGTCAGACTCTACCAGTTATTTCTCTGGAGACAAAAAGCATGTTCCAACACAAGTCCTTCAAAAGATACTTATTTCTAATGCAATAAAGCAACAAGGGCAAAGAGAACATAAAGAGATCTCATGCAACTTAAAGCTAGAAGGGACCAATCTACTCATTTATAAATTATACATCTGAGGTTCAGAGAGGGTAAGCAACTTACCGAAGGTCACACAAGCAGAGATGGGATTTGAACTCAGATGCTCTGAAAGAGATCTATTATCTATTAAATGAAAGAGATCTATTAAATGGTGAAGGAAAGTACCATTTTTCGTAGTTATATATGATCAGTTTCATTTATCTTTTTACACTTTCTATTTTCTCCCCAAAACTACCAAAGTAGTCTTCCTAATGTATGTTGGTATTTGCGCATATATATATATACACAGACACATACATATGTCTTTATATATAAATATATAATTAAATGTGATGCATGTTATATACTATGTATATATTATTATTTTTATATATGTATGTGGCTATGTACACATACACACACACATATTCTTCTAATTGATAAGAAGCTCTTTGAGGACAAGGATTGAGAGCTTTCATGATGGAAAAGGATATCCACCTCCAAAGAAAAAAACTACAGTCTGAATGCAGATTGAAGCAAACTACTTGCTCTTTCACTTCTGTGTTTCGTTTTGTTTTGTTCCTTCTTTCTCATTGTTTACTCCATTGGTTATAACTCTTCTTTACAACTTGACTAATATTTAATGTGAAGGTATTTGTAGAACCTATATTGGATTGCATGCTGTTATAGAGTGAGGAGGGAGGAGGAGAGGAAGGAGGAGAAAATTTGGCATTCAAGGGATTATGAAATTGAATGTTGTAAACTAAAAGTAAATAAATAAATTTTAAAAAATAAAGGATTGAGATCTTTGAAAATAGTAGGTGCTTAATGAATGTTGAACTGAACTTTCCTAATGTTCAATCAGTTCTATCAATATAGCTTGTTGAGCAATGGTGATTGAATAAAAACACAAAATAGGAAGAGACTAGGCTAGTAGGGTTAAAAAAAAATAAAGACATAGATCAAAGTTCTAGTTCCAAGAAAGGAAGAAATGGAGAATAAGACTAGAAAAGGTAAAGGAATGGCTTAAGGCAAGGAACCAGAAATGAAGGGCTAGGTCCAATTTAGGTAAGGAGGCAAATAAATGAGTCAAAGAGGAAACACAAACATTGAGGCAAAAAGATACAAATATACTGAGTTAACAGGAAGGATGATAAAGAAAAGAAGCAAGATGATTTAAGGAAACAAAGGCAGATAGGACATACATACACACACATATATACATATATATGATGCGATTTATGATGTATCACTTTGACCTGACAACTAAATTTCCCTATTGGTTTCATAAATCTCAAGTCCTTAATATTCAAGGAGGGTAGGAGACAGGGGGAGTGGTGGGATGTGGGAGGAGAGATGCGGTTTCTACACAGGACAATGTTCTGTTAGCCAACAATATATTTCCTCCTATAAAAGTTTCGTTTCAAGATATGAACAACAGGAAAAGACAAACATTGATGTAACTATTCACTCTTCAAAAGCCTGGGTAAATAACTCTAATTTTAAGCTCATCTCCTATATAACATCATTTAAAGTAATTTGCTTTTTTTAGCTTGAAACACACCTTCCAAAATTTACTGCAGTATTGGGCTGGCACATGCACGTATGTGTATATGTGTGTGTGTGTGCGCGTGTGCGCATACATATATATGTATATACACATACACATATATTTATACCTTTATTATGTTAATATCAAACATATTTTAAAAAGTTTTCCATACAAATGTAATCTTGAAAACTAAAGCATAAATACAATTTTTTAAAATAAATAACAACTGAAAAGCATGAAGTAATTCCAATATTTAAAGGAACCACAAATTAATCCTTTTATAGACTAGACAATCCTTTTGTCATGTAAGCAATCATTCTTACTTCACTACTTTCTAAACATTAATTTGCAAATGCTGGTTTTATCACAGCATGGGACAACCATCGATCTCCCTATCCTATAACTCCTCTTATAGTGTATCTATATTAAAATATTTCACCTGAAAAAGTAATTGGCTACAATAATAAACACATTGAACTTTTAAAAAAATGAAACATGTTTATGATGCAGCTTCACATATTTATTTGCATAAAAGCTTATGCTTAAAAATTCGCTGAGAACTGGAACATAAACCATATTGAAAGTTAAAACGGAAGACAGGGTGATTTATGAAATAACTTCTCTTTAGCTTCTCATTTTATCTCACATATGCTTGCAAATAACTTAATACAGTACTTAGCAAAGTAATGAACAGGAGCCCTTGTATATGTGTGTGTACATCTTTTTCAATTTTTCCTTAGAGGTACTAATTTTTTAACTAGTTGTGACATAAAAAACTTCTTTTCTCTAAAGCTAAAAATTATATAGAATTGTGGGATGCATTTGCTGTTGAATAGTACACAAAGGCAAAATATACTCTATTTACATATACAATAAAATAGATATAAAATAACTATAACCCCAAATTTTAAATAGAGATCGTTGAATGGGTGGAAAAATCAACATCTCTTTTTTTTTTTTGAAGGGGAAGGGCAGGGAAACTGGGGTTAAGTGACTTGCCCAAGGTCACATGGCTAGTAAGTGTTTAGTGTCTGAGGTCGGATTTGAACCCAGGTCCTCCTGACTCCAGGGCTGGTGATCTATTTACTTTGCCACCTAGCAGGCCCTGTCAACATCTCTTTTAAAGTTACAGAAGGAATTAATTACAATCTTTTCTCCTGCCTGAGTTTAGAAAGGATACCTTGGTTCTCAAAATTGGGGGAATACATCTTACTTTCTGCTGAAATTTCTTGATTTCTTGTTTTTCATATAATAATATTTAAGCGGGAAATATATGATTACATTTGAAGTAGAATTTAAACTTCCTTATTTTGAAACAACTTCTTTCATGCCTTAAACTTACACAAAGCAATAAGTTCACAGAAAAGTGCCCTACAATAATTTCCAAGATAAAAATCAAAGAAAACTTAAAATGAGGGAACATTTTAGAAAGAACTATCATTACAAATTAATCAAGAATAATATGATATGCTACAAAAGATACTGATTGGATAGAGGTTAAGATGGTAATACAATATGGTATGATTCAGTTAGTTTTATCATATTACACACACAGCTAACAACAAAAATGGAAAAATTAACAAAATATACAATGAGAATGCAACAATTCAAAATCACAGCAATAAAGTAATAATCATCCCTGTCAGCATTTTATCATTCTGAGTTTTAAATAAAACTCAAATCCCACAAATGAAAAGAAATTCAAAAATTGAAAGAGAAAGAAAAAGTTGAGAGGCAAATATCAATGATAAATGGTATAAATTTTCTCAGAATTATGTCATAAAGTAGAGAGACTGGAATGTTATGTTGTAAATTTCACAACAGGTTTCATCATTCTAAATTAACTTGAAAATATAAATATTTACACATATAATCTAAAAACATCCTATGTGCAACAATTGTAAAGGAATTAAAGAAATTCAAGGGATCGTTCATGATGTAATAAAATGCCAAAAGATAAAGTCTGAAAATTGTCTATATTGGGGCGGTTAGGTGGTGCAGTGAATAGAGCACTGGCCCTGGAGTCAGGAGGACCTGAGTTCAAATTGAGCCTCAGACACTTAACACTTACCAGCTGTGTGACCTTGGGCAAGGCACTTAACCCCAATTGCAACCCCAATTGCCCTGCCCTGCCCTGCCCTCCTCCCTCCAAAAAGCAAAAAAAAATAGGCTATATTGAGCAATATACACTGAAAAATAATTAACGATACATATTATAAAGTGGTAATCATCAAAACAATCTAGTAATGGCTAAGAAAATCAGAGTGATGGATCAGTGGAATAGATCACGTGCCCTGCATGTTGCAGTAAATGACCACAGTAATGTAGTGTTTGATAAACCCAAAGATCCAAGCTTTTGGGACAACAACTCACTATCTGACAAAAACTAATGGGAAAACTATGAAATAGCATCACAGAAACTAGGTATCCAGAGGTGGGCAACCTGCGGCCTCGAAGCCACATGTGGACTTCTACTCCTTAGGTGCCTCCTTTTGACTCAGTCCTTAATAAAAGGATTTCTTCCCTAAAACTTGGACTCTGTCAAAAGGCCACACCAAGGACCAAGATGGCCACATGTGGCCTCAAGGCTGCAGGTTCCCCAATCACACCAAATGCCAAGATAAGGTGAAAATGGGTACATAGACAAAAAGCAAACTAGAGGAGAATAGAATAGTTTACCTGTCAGATCTATGAATAGGAAAAGAATGTAAGACTAAATAATAGATAAAAAGCATTACAAAATGTAAAATATAATTGATTGTACTAAATTTTAAAAGCTTTACACAAAAAACAAACAATCCAATGAAACCAAAATTAAAAGGAAAGCAGAAAACTGGGTAAAATTCTTTACAGCAAGCATCTCTGATAAAGGCTTCATTTCTCAAATACGCAGAGAATTTAGTCAAATTTGGAAGAATACAACTCATTCCCCAATTGATAAATGTTCAAAGAATACGAACAAGTTTTCAGACAAAGAAATCAAAGCTATCTATTTGCCATATGAAAAACATGTTCTAGGGTTGGCTAGGTGGCACAGTGAATATGGCACTGGCCCTGGAGTCAGGAGGACCTGAGTTCAAATGTGACCTCAGACACTTAACATAACACTTACTGGCTGTGTGACCTTGGGCAAGTCATGTAAACGCAATTGCCTTGCCCTACGAAAAGCAAAAAAAAAAAAAGTTCTAAATGACTATTGATCAGAGAAATGCAAATTAAAACAACTCTCTGAGGTACCACTTCACAGCAATCAGTTAGCTAATGTGACAGGCAAAAAAAATGATAAATGCTAGAAGGGATGTGGAAAAACTGGGACACCAATAAATGATGGTGGAGATGTGAACTGATCCAACCATTTTGGAGAGCAATTTGGAACTATGCCCAAAGGGCTATAAAACTATGCATATCCTTTGATCCAGCAATACTACTACAAGGTCTGTATCCCAAAGAGATTTTTTAAAAAGGGAGGGGAGAAAGGAACTATTTGTACAAAAATATTTATTATGTATAGCACCTCTTTTTGTGGTGGTTAAGAATAGGAGCTAAGAGGATGCTCATCAATCGGGAAATGGCTGAACAAGTTGTGGTATATGATTATAATAGAATATTATTGCTCTGTTAGAAATTACTAGCAAGTTGATTTTGAAAAGACTTACATGAACTGATGCATAGTGAAATGAGTATAAGGAGAACATTATACATAGTAAACATTAATATTTATTGTAGAATTAAAACTGTGAATGACTTAGCTATTCTCAGCAATACAATAATCTAAGATAACTGTGAAGGACTCATGATGAAAAATGCTATCCACCCCCAGAGAAAGAACTAATGGTGTCTGAATATGGACTAAATGATACTATTTTTTTCTTTTTTTCTTCCTTGGTTCAAGTTTTCTTCTAGAAAATGACTAATATAAAAATATGTTTTACATGATTACACACATATAACATATAAGATTGCTCACCATCTCAGGGAGGGAAGATGGATAGAATTTGAAACTCAAAATTTAAATTAGGGAAAAAATAAAATATTATTTTAAAAAAGAAAAGAAAAATAATTGCACTTCCATTTGGGATAACAAAGAATTGGAAACTGAGGGGGTATCCATCAATTGGGGAATGGTTGAACAAGTTATAGTATATGAATATTATGGAATACTATTCTAACGTAAGAAATTGTTAAGAGAACAGTTCCAGAGAATCCTGGGAAGGCTTATATGAACTGAGGCAGAGTGAGATAACAACCATGAGAATAATTTGTACAATAACAACAATACTACAAAGACAAACATATTTGAAAGATTTGGGGACTCTGATAAATATAATGAACAAACACAATTTCCAGAGGACTCATGATGAAATATGCTGCCAACTGCCTGATATATGGATTCAGACATTGACTGAAGATGGAGGACTGAGATATTTTAATTTTAAAAATTAGAAGTTATATAAAATTTGACACAAGGGCAATTCCTAATTCATTGGGCATAATGTGCAATACATTATTATAACCTAATCAGAAGCCTTGTTAGTAATTAAGAAGATGGAAGAATTTTACAATGAAATTAGAAACTAAAACTAATTGAATTGGATAATTATAAGCCTTATCAAATGATATAATGGCATAATTACTAATGCAATCCAGAAACTAACAAAAAAAACTTTTAAAATTTCAGCAACGGAAGTGATTTCAGAGGTCATTAACCTGAATTCTTCTACAGCATCCCAGAAAAATAGTCATTGAACCCTCAGTTGAAGTCTTTTAGTGATGGACAAGTCACAACTGCAATCCAATACATTTTTGGACAGGTCTATTCATCAAGAAGTTTTTCTCCTTACATCAAGCTCAATCAATCAAGCCCTCACCATTACACTTGCTCTTCCTTGGACTTAACCACCAAATTTTTTCTAAAATGTAATATTCCAAAATGAAACTAATCAATGTAATTTGATCAAGGAATAGGACAATGAGATTATCTCTTACCTTTTGTAGATATTATAAACTATAATTCTTTTAACATAGCTTAAGACTACAATAGTGTTTTAGTCTTCCTAATCTTACAATGACCTTGGCTAACACTGGTTAACTTACACTCACCTTGCAGTCCAACAAAATCTATGCATGCATCCTTCGTCTGTATTTGCATCAACTTTGTAAGTGTAGGACCTCATACTTATTCATCCTTACTAAATTTCATCTTGTTAGATTCAGATGACTGAGATTCTTTTTTGGGTCCTAAATGTATCATACAATATATGCTTAGCTATATCTTCCAGCTTCATGTCAACCAAAGGTTTCCTAATATCACAGAACCATAGAATTTGTAATTGGAACGGAGTTTTCAACGTACAGAGAGTAATCATCTAATCTAAACTGTACCTAAAAAGGATTTTTGGCTTTTACTTCATAATTATGACCATCCCCTTTCTTGGGTACCTTCTGACACCACCACCCTGCCGTGAACTGCCCCTCCCCACCAGCCCTAGTCCCATCTTTCACCTTCCTTTTGTATACTGTCTACCCCCATCAAACTATAATTTCCTTAAGGACAGGGACTTCTTTTTCTTTGTTTGTATCCTAGTTAATCAGTGATTAACGCAATATTTGGCACAAAATGGACACTTAATGTTTAATTAATATATTATATCTTAAACTATCGAAAGACTATAGAAAATTTGACATTCAAATACAAGAAGCATGAGAAGGTAAACATGGAAAAGAATTAATAAGGAACTTATCAAAGTTGAACTATTTACATACCAACATGGAAAAATGATCATTGTAACTTATCATTTTAAAACATACATTTTCTCAGTATAAGGATAGGTGAAGGGAATATAAAAGTGTACATATGTATACATACACATCTGTCTATATAGGAGGGTATATATGCGTAGGAATACATATGTGAGCATGTGTATATATGTGTACATAGACAGAGGACACAGGATCAATTGAATAGGAAGAGATGATATTTTAAAATGTGAAATTGAGAGGTGGGAGAGGAATAGAATGAGAGGATACAGGGAAAGACAGAATGGGGCTAATCATCTCATATAGAAGAGGCAAGGGATAACTGTTACAATGGAGGGGAAGAACAAGAAGGCAAAAGGGAATGGGGTCAACCTTACTCTCATTGAATTTGGCTTAGGAAAGGAATGACATGTACTCTAAATTGGGTATCTTACCCTACAGGAGAGTAGGGGGGAAGTGGATGAGAAGGGGGATGATGGAAGGGAGGGCAGGTTGAGGGGGAGGGTTGTTAGAAGCACACACTTCTGTAAAGGGACAGGCACAAAGTAGAGAAGAGAACAAGTGGGGGGTGGGATAAGAAGGAGGGAAACACAGTCTTTCACAATATGTCCATTGTGGAGATGTTCTGTGTAACTACACATATACGGCTTGTATTGAATTGCTTGTCTTTCCAGTGGGGGTGGGTGACGAGGGAGGAAGGGAAAGAATCTAGAATTTAAAGTTCTAAAATCAAATGTTAAAATATATATATGTGTGTGTGTGTATTACTACTACTATTATTATTATTATTATTATCATTATTTACATGCAACTGGGTACTAAGATATACAGGCACTGGGGTAATAAGATATACAGGCACAGATTCATCTTGCCCTAACAGAAAGCCAGAGGGGTGATGAAGGAGGATATAGGAGAGAGCAGATTGGGGGAGGGGATATACAGTGGGATCACTGTTTTGGGGTGGTGGGTAGGGGAAAGATGGGGAGAAAATTTGTAACTCAAAATCTCGTGGAAATGAATGAGGTAAACTAAAAATAAACAAAAGTTAATTTAAAAAAAAAGAAATCCTTTTATAATCCCCTAAATAATTCACTATCTCCCTCACCATAGCAGCTCTTCCAATCTTTTCACCCTTCCTCAAACCTTTCATGGCTCTCAAATCCCCTATCCTCTCAGCTGAGAACCTTGTCTTCTCTTACTGAAAAGACTGAGGGTATTTGTCAAGAGTTCCTTCATCTCTTTTCCTCATCTCACATTACCCTGATGTCTTCTGCCACCATCTCTTTCTTTGTCCCTGTTTTCATATGAAGAGGTGGCGCTTTTCCTTGCCACGGCAAACACCCCTACATGCACAAGTAATCCTATTCCACCACTTCTCTAGCAGATTGCACCCTCCATCATCTCCAACCAATCACTTATCTTCTCTCTCTCTCCCTGTCTCCTTGGTGGTTCTCTAATTCCCATAAACAGGGCCATGTTACCCCACTCAAAAAATCCTCTTTTAATCCATCCATCCCCACTAGCTATATTATCATGTTGCTAAACATCTTGAAAAGTCTATCTATAATTGATGCCTCCACTTCCTTTCTTTCCTTTCTCTCTTTTTTGTATTTATTTAGTATTTAATTTTTCCCTGGTTATATGTAAACAACAATTTTGAACATCTGTTTTTAATATTTTGAGTTCCAAATTCTCTCCCTTCCTCCCTCCCCACCCACCTCCATTAAGAAGGCAAACAATTCCATATAGATTATAGTCATGCAAACCATATCTATGATAGTCATGTTGTGAAAGAAAACACAGATTTAAAAAATGACGAAAAATAAAGAAAGTGAAAAAAAGTTGCTTCAATTTATATTCAGACACCACCAGTTCTTTCTCTGGGGATGGATAGCATTTTTCATGCTAAGTGTGCATTTTTCATCCTTAAGTACTTCAGAATTGTCATGAATTGTTGTATTGCTGAAAATAGCTAAGTCATTTATGGCTGATCATCCTATAATATTGCTGTTACTTTGTACCTATTAGATTTCACTTTGCATCAACCCATGTAAGTCTTTCTAGGTTTTTCTGAAAGCATCCTGCTCATCATTTCTTATAGTACAATAATATTCCCTCACAATTACATACCACAACTTATTCAACCTTCCCCAATTGATGTGCACCCCCTCAATTTCCAATTCCTTACTCCCAGAAAAGAGCTGCTATAAATATTTTTGTATATATAGACCCTTTTCCTTTTTGTTTTTTTATCTTTTTTGGGATACAGACCCAGTAGTAGTATTGCTATGTCAAAGGATATGCATGGTTTTCTAGCCCTTTGGGCATAGTTCCAAATTGCTCTATAGAATGGTTTAAGCAGTTCGCAATTCTGAGAACAGTACATTAGTGTGTCATTTTTCCCACATCCCCTCCAACATTTGTCATTTACCTTTTCTGCTCTGTTATCTAATCTATTAAGTATGAGGTACTACCTCAGAATTGTTTTAATTTGCATTTCTTCAATCAAAAGAGATAGACTATTTTTTCATATGGTTATAGATAGCTTTAATTACTTCACCTAAAACTGAATATATCTTTTGATCATTTATCAACTCGGGAATGGCTCTTATTTTAATAAATTTGACATAGTTATCTATCTGTTACAGAAATGAAGTCCTTATCAGGGAAGTTTGCTTCAAAAAAATTTTCCCCACAATTAGTATTGCTAACTATATTTCCCTTCATCCTATTCCTTCTACCCCTGTTTGTTCTATTCTCTCTCTTCTTTCACCCTGTCCCTTCTCAAAAGTGTTTTGCTTCTGATGACTCCTCCCATTCTGTCCTCCCTTTTCTCACTCACACACACACACACACACACACTCCCCTCTCTTATCCCCTTATCCTTCTATTTTCCTGTAGGGTAAGATAGATTTCTATACCCCATTGTCTGTATATCTTATTTCCCAGTTACTTGTAAAAACAATTTTTTTTTTTTGCTTTTTTTGGAGGGGGGAGGGCAGGGCAATTGGGGTTAAGTGACTTGTCCGAGGTCACATGGCTAGTAAGTGTGTCAAGTGTCTGAGGCCATATCTGAACTCGGGTCCTTCTGACTCCAGGGCCAATGCTCTATTCACTGCGCAACCTAGCTGCCCCCAAAACAATTTTTAACATTCATTTTTATAACTGAGATCCAAATTCTTAACCTTCCTCCCTCCCTACCCATCCTCATTGAGAAAGCAAGCAATTCAAAATAGGTTATACATGTGCAGTCATACAAAACACTTATATAATAGTCATGTTGTTTCTTTTCCTCCTGTCCCTCCTCAAAAGTATTTACTTCTGATTACCCCTTCTCCCAATCTTCCTCCCTTCTATCACTCCCCTCCTTACCCTCTTTCCTCCCCCTACTTTCCTGTAGGTCAGTGGTTCTCAACCTGTGGGTTGTGACCCCTTTGGGGGATTGAACAACCCTTTCACAGGGGTCACAGGGGTCACTTAAGACCATTGGAAAACTCATATTTCTGATGGTCTTAGGAACCGAGACACCGCTCCTCTATCCATCTCCAGGCAGGTCTGCCCACATGCAGATATGCCCACATAACGAGTATTAAAGGGTCCCAGCATTAGGAAGGTTGAGAACCACTGTTGTAGGTTGAGATAGATTTTCATACCCAACTGAGAGTTTATGTTATTCTCTCCTTAAGTCAATTTCAATGAGAGTAAGGTTTACACATTTCCTCTCACTTCCCCCCTCTTCTCCACTGTAAAAGCTTTTTCTTGCTTCTTTTAAGTGAAATAATTGACCCCATTCTACCTCTCCCTCTCTCCTTGTACATTCCTCTCTCATCCCTCAATATTATTTTTTAGATATCATCTTTTCATATTCAATGCCTCCTTCTGTATGTGCATATATATTCCCTCCAAATACCCTAATAATGAGAATTCCATGTAGGAATGTAAACAGTTCAAATATCATCTTTCCATGTAGGAATGTAAACAGTTCAACTTTAATAAGTCCCTTATGATCTCTTTTCTGTTTACCTTGTCATGCTTTCCTTGAGTCTTGTACTGGAAAGTCAAATTTTCTATTTAGCTCTGGGTTTTTCCTCAAGAATGCATTTTCCCCTCACTGATTACATTCCTCTAGAATATCATATTCCAAGACCACCGATCCCTTAATGTAGAAGCTGCTAAATCTTGTGTTATTCTGATTATGGTTCCACAATACTTGAATTGTTTCTTTCTGGCTACTTGCAATATTTTCTCCTTGACCTGGGCAGTCTGGAATTTGGCTATAATATTCCTGGGAGTTTTCATTTTGGGATCTCTTTCAGGAGGTGACTGGCAGATTCTTTCAATTTCTATTTTACCCTTTGGTACTAGAATATCAGGGAAGTTTTCCTTGATAACATCTTGAAGAATGATGGCTAGGCTTTTTGTGATCATGGCTTTCAGGTAGTCCAATAATTTTTAAATTATGTCTCCCAGATCAATTTTCCAGGTAAGTTGATTTTCTAATGAGATATTTCATAGTCTTCTATTTTTTTCATTTTTTTGGTTCTGTTTTATAATTTCTTGATTTCTCATAGAATCATTAGCATTTGCTCCATTCTAATTTTTAAGGAATTATTTTCTTCAGTAAGCTTTTAGACCTTCTATTTTGTCAGTTCTGCTTTTTAAGGCATTCCTCTCCTCACTGACTTTTTGGACCTCTTTTGCCAATTTGGTCTTGCCTATTTTAAAAAATTTCTTCAATACTTTTTTGGGTCTTCTTTACCAAGCTGTTGACTCATTTTTCATGACTTTCTGCATCACTCTCATTTCTCTTCTCAATTTTTCCTCTACTTCTCTTACTTGATTTTCAAAATCTTTTCTGAGCTCTTCCATGGTCAGAGACCAATTCATATTTTTCTTTTTCTTTCTCAACAAAGAAGACTTTGTTGTCTTCTTCTGAGTGTATGTTTTGATCTTCCTTGTCGCTGAAATAAGATTCTATAGTCTGAGATATTTTTCACATTGTTTGCTCATTTTCCCAGTCTATTTCTTAACTTTTTAATTCTTTGTTAAGGCAAGGCTCTGCTTCTAGTATAGAGGGCATACTGTACCAAGCTTTAGGGGTTTTGTGCAGCTGTTTTCAGAGATATTTCTAGGGACCTGTAAGTTTTCAGTTCTTCCAAGGTGGTATGATCTAAGGAGAGGTGTTTACTCCTCTCCTGGCCTGTGCTCTGGTCTGTGAGACCATAAGCACTTTTTTTCTGCCCTAGAACTATCAGGAGGGTTCCTTCTCCACTGCTGCCACAAGCTCTGCTATGTCAGTGATCCTCCTCATCCCAGGACTGCCACCCAGGACTGCAACCCAGATATAAGTATAGGCAAAGCAAGAGTCCTGCTTCAGTGTCAGCAGAGCAACCCTGTAATCTCCTTCTGACCAATTGTTCGATCCTCTTACTGTATGTGGGCTGAGAGCTCTGGAAACTGCTGCTACCACTGTCGTCACCACTGCTAGTACCACCACTGCTAATTCAATCACTCCCTAGGCCTGTTCCTGGTTTGCTGGAGCTGGATAGTGCTCCTCTCTCACCCAGGTCCGATAGCCCTTTCTTACTGACTTTCTAAGCTGTTTTTGGTATCTGTGGGTTGAGAGGTCTGGAAACTGCCAGTGATTCAGGCTTGGGGTCTGCTCAGGATTTGCTGAGGCTTGGTCTTTGCTGGCGCAGCCTGCACTGAATTATGATCTCTCAACCTGATGCAATAGACCTTTCCTGTTGACCTTCCAGGTTGATCTCATCAGTTTCATGGTTTCAGTTGTCTTCTCTATGCTGATGATTCTCAAGTCTACTTATCCAGCCCTAATATCTTTCTCCTAACTTCCACTCTCACATCTCCAAGTACTTTTTGGATATCTCAAATTAGATGACCCTTTTAAGACACCTTAAATCAGACATGTGCAAAACTCAGCTCATTATCTTCCCATTCCCAAATCCTTCTCCCCACACCATTCAGAACGTCTCCATTACCACTGAGGGCAAGACCATCCTTGCAGTCATCCTGTCTCACAAGTGTGTCATTCTTGACTCCTCACTCTATCATCCTGCAATAGACACTCTATAGCCAAGTCTTGTCTTGATGATTTTACCATATTAACATCTCTTGTATACACATCCTTCTCTCCCCTCTGACTCTGCACCACTCTGGTTCAGACCTTTATCACTTCATGCCTGGATTTTTTCAACAGCCTGTTGGTTAGTCTCCCTGATTCAAGTCTCTCCCCAATTTATTCCATCCTCCACTCAGCTGCCAAATGGACCTTCCTAAAGAAGAGATCTTACCACAACAACTTCCATACTCATATACTCCCCACACACACTCAGTAAACTCCAAAGGCTCCCTATCACTTCTACGATCAAATATAAAAACCTCAGTTTTGCATTCAAAGCCCTTCACTACCTAGCCCCCACCCTAGTTTTCTTGTCTTTTTAAACCTTACTTCCCTCAATGTACTCAATGTACAATCCATTGACACTGTCTCCTTCCTTTTCCTCACATAAGATACTCCACCTTGACTCAACATTTTCACTGACTATACCCACTACCTGGAATTCTTTCCTTCCTCATCACTACATCCTGGATACCTTGGCTTCCTGGATACCCTGGCTTCCCTTCAAGTCTTAGCTAAAAAACTACTTTCTACAAGCAACCTTTTGTGATCCCCATTAATGCTAGTGCCTTCTTCCGCAGGAATGATTTTTTGCTTTTCTTTGTATCTCTAGCATTTAGCACAATGCCTAGCATGTAATAAGTAGCTAATATTTATAGACTAACTATTCTTTGATCCAATTCCACTGCTGGGCACATCCCCGAAGGAAGTCAATGATGAAAAGAAAGGCCTCAAATAAACTAAAATATTTGCAGTAAAATTTTTTGTAGCTGTCAAGAATTGAATACCCATTCATTAAAGAGTAGCTAAGTAAACTATGGCACATGAATATAATGGAATATTACTATGCTGAAAGAAATTAATGTATAGAAGCATGGATAAAAAATGAAGCAGAATGACTAAAACAATATACATAATATCAACAACAATGAAAACATAAAGAACAACAATAATACAACAATTAAAATGGAATGTTTGGCCCCCCCAAAAAAGAGGAGAGGGGGCAGGGTCAAGATGGCGGCATAGAAACAGGAGAACTCCGTGAGCTCCCCCAATACCACCTGAAATACCTGTAAAATATGACTCTAAACAAATTTTAGAGCTCCAGACTCCATAAAAATGACAGAGTAACAAAGTTCCTGCTGAAGGCAGCCCCATAGGCAGTCATCACAGAGCCCAGCCGCATGTGGTTTCAGCCCCAGGGCATCCAGGAGAAGCCACAGCTGTAGCATTCAGGAGAACGGATCATCAACAGTTGTGGTGATTTCCAGAATCACCAACCCACAAGAGCCAAAGACAAAGTGAAAAAGTCAGTGGAACTCAGCTAAATTTGGGGGAAAGTGTTCAGCCAAACCACCTCCAGAGCTAGAAGCAGTCTGAAGCTGTGGCCCTGCAGCTGCCTCCACATGGCTACTTCAGAAGCTCCTGGCCTGCAGATTGCAGGGGAGCTAAGCAATCATTCAGAGGCTAAGTGCTCTTGCCTTGAGCTGCCTGGATCAGATAGTGGTCTTGGGCAGTAGTCCTGAGGTGCATTTTCAGTGAGCCAAAGCTGGTGGGAGGTACAAAAAATGGCGGCCTCCTAATAGCTCCAGCAGCTGCAAAAATCCCAGTGATTTGGGACAGAGTTCTGCCCACTGAAAGCAGAGTTTTACTACTGAGCCCAAAAGCCAAGTAATTGGCTGGCAACATGAACAGGCAAAGGAAGCAAATCAAGCCCAGGAATCCACCTTTAGATTCCTTTTTTTTGGGGACAAAAAGGACCAAAGCATGGAACAGGAGGAAGACAACACAGTCAGAACTCCCACACCAAAAGTTTCCAAGAAAAATATGAACTGGATAGAGGCCACAGAGGAGCTTAAAAAGGATTTTGAAAACCAAATAAATGGAGGAAAAATTGGGGAGAGAAATGAGAATGATGCAAGAAAATCATGAAAAGAGAGTCAACAACCTGACTGAAGAAAATAACACCAAAAAAAGAGGAGAATATATCAAAGGCATGGAACACTGTCAAACTCTGAACATGTTAACTAGTTTCATTGAACATTTTTCTTCTTCTTTTTTGCTTTCTGAAAGGGGGAAGGCAGGGCAATTGGTGTTAAGTGACTTGACAAAAGTCACACAGCTAAGTGTTAAGTGTCTGAGGCCAGATTTGAACTCAGGTCCTCCTGACTCCAGGGCCGATGCTCTATTCACTGTGCCACCTAGCTGCCCCTGGCTAATTATTTCACCTGCAAATTATTATTACTTGCCATTACTAAGTCCCTACATATTTTAGAACTTGTTATTCCTCATAACAAATTATTTATTGATAATTTTGTGTTTTGATATAAAGATTGAAGAAATATCTGTCAAAATCTATTTTGAATTTTAATTGCCAAAAATGATTGATCCCTGATTCTATCCAGTGCAAAGAAAAGTTCATTGTTTCGTCCCCTAAAAAGGGCACCAAATGCTTTAAGAAGTCATTATGAGATAAAACAGACCATATTTGACTGCTTCCAGCTCTGTTAGTATTTCATAATAAATGATAATTGAAATACAAGAAAGGACCTGAGTTCCTTTTTTGGATAACGTGACTAATAAAGGCTAAGAACCTGCTTTTTAAGTTTACTTGTTTTAATACTAGGCTCTACTTTTGAATTTAATTGTGAAATAACCCTCTCATCTTTCAACTAACAGTACTGCCATATCTAGAATATATCACACTGAGAAGAAACATGGTATAGTGGTAAGAACATTGATTTTTGAGTTAAATGATTTAGGTTCAAATGAGGTTCTCCTACTTACTGCCTGTATAACACTGTTTCTGTAAGTCAGTTATTAGCTTCTATGGGCCTCTTTTGCTCTTCTATAAAATTAGGGCATATATTGTTCAAGTCTTTTCGAGGCCTAAATAGGATTATTCTGTCAAAATTAAGCATATCTTCCAAAATGGTCCACTCAGTCTACTTATTTTTTTATTACAAAGAGAACAATGATTCTGCAGATGTAATCATGTTAATTCAACCATTTGGGGTACTATAGAGAGAAAGTATTCAACTTTATAGTTGGAGAAATAGAAGCGCAAATAATATTAAATTGCTTGCTCATGGATAAACAATGATGAATTTCTGAAGTCAATTGTAATCTCAGTCCTCCTATCCTCATTTTCCTTCCCCTTCCTTCCCCTTGAACATATAAAAAGGGACAAAGCCAAATAAATACCAATGCATACTACTTTTTAGCTTTGCCAATAACTTTCTCAGTGAATCAACTATTTAGGCATCTTTGAAAATTTCCAGATGAAATGGAATTGTCTGTAACATTATTTCACTGGATTTGGAGACATTTCATGCAAAAATGGTAGCCAGTAATTTTGTAAATTCCAAAGTGTACTTTTTGACATAAAATCTTCGGTGGCTTTCCATTTGGTGGTTACAGAATGAAATTCAAATGTTACAAACCAAGGCCAGGCATTCAAGACTTTCCAAGATCCAGTGCCATCTTAGTGAGTTTTCCAGCTTTCTACTACCTTCTAACTTATCAATATACCCTCTACTTTTCTTCCTTCATATTTTTGTTCGTGCTATTGCTTCTTCTTAGAATATTCTCCATTCCTTTCCTCAGTTCCTGAGCTTCTACTTAAAGCTTAAATCAAATTCTACTGCCTAGAAGAAGCCTTCCTAAATTTCCCTGTATCAACAATTTTCCCTGTCAGATCTCATAGCACATACTATTTTGTACCTAATGTATTTGCGTCTTCTGCGTTATATTTGTATGAATATGAGACCTCTACTAATTCCTCTGATACACTTGTAGTTCCATGAGGACAAGAACTATCTTATCTAAAGTTTTTATCTCACTTCAGCACCTAGCACAGAACTTTACATATAATAAAGGTATTTTTCAGATGTTTGTTGAACTCAGTTGATATTTAACTATGAAAAATTGTGTGTGAAAAGATATGGAGAGAGGAAATGAGCTTGCACTGGATAACAATAAAAATTGCAAAAATATTGGGAAGTTCAAAACTTACTAAAATTTAACATTCACTAATTACAAATATATTGTATATCACAATTATATTTTTCACAATTAAACACCTATGTTTAATTTCTCCTACATCTTAAACATCTACTGTTACCAGTGATCAAGATGCTTATATTTGATAATGAGATTCAATTACAGGACCAAGTTATCACACTGAAGTAATAATTCTGTGAAAATAACATTACTTTTGGCCTTTTATCCTCTTTTCTAAAGGATATAAAAAAATCAATCATATTATTCCTTCAGTTTAAAATTTTTAGTCCACATTAGCAAGTTTAATTAGCAGGGGAAAAAAAGATATATAAAGTAGTATAGCTGTCCCAAGCAGACAAACTTTTAAACAAATAATTCTCAATATGAAAAGGTAATTTCAGATATATTACCAGTATGGTGGGGCTAAATGTTTTCAAAAATTTTTTTAACTGGGATGGCTAGGCAGCGCAGTGAATAGAGCACTGACCCTGGAGTAAGGAAGACCTGAATTCAAATCCAGCCTCAGACACTTCACAAACACACGCACGCACACACTAGGTGACCTTGGGCAAGTCACTTACCCCCAATTGCCTTACCTTCCCCTTCCAGAAAAGGCAAAAAAAATTTTTTTTAATTAACAGAAATCTATTTTCTCTCTCATTTCACTCCTTCCAAAAAGAAAAACAAATCCTCTTGAAATAAATGTGCATGGCAAAGCAAAAAAACTCTCTTATATTGGTCATCCAGCATTACGAGTTCATCATTTCTCTGTAAAGCTTTGATAATACATATTTCCCTGAGAACATTCAAAAGGGCCACTGAGAAACTATACCAAGTTCATAACCACACTTCCCAGTGATAGGGTCAAAAACAGACTACTACTAATAACGGCTAACAGGCATCCAGCTTATCATGTGCACATACTCTGCCGGCCACTTTAAAACTATTACCTCATTTGCTCTTCACAACAATAACCCTGAGAGGTAGGTGCTAATATTGTCCTCATTTTATAGATAAGGAAACTGAAGTAAAGAGGGTGTGACTTGTCCAGGGTCACACAATTAGTAAATATTTGAAGCTGAATGTGAACTCAGGTATTCCTGACTCCAGGTCTGGTGCTCTATTCACTATGCCACCTAACTGTCCCATAAGAGATTTGTCCTCAATACCTCCCTGATAATATACATTTGCCTACTTATACCTACTATGTGTCTTTCAACTTCCCTTAGGGTAATTTGAAATTTTCAATCTTAGGAGATTTTTTATTTTAGCCACATAGCATCACTAGGACAATTTTGATGTTTAAAAGATGGGCTTTAATGGCAAGAAATATTTGGAGGCAATGAAAGTGCTATTCAATTTCTCAAATGCCATCTAGTATTCTCTCCTTATTGCTATTAAATGTTGGAGGAAGTCCAATATCCATCTGTTGTACATGTTCAAGAGATAGGTTATCAGTGGATCAGTAATGGGCTATTCATTCATTTGAATGCCATGATCTGGAAAATATACCTTCTTTATCAACCTGGAATTTCCTATATGGATTTCTAAGCTAATTGCTTGATTGGCCATGGATAGTAATGAAGACAGAAAAGTGGGTATAAATAGGCTAATTTACCAAAGATTGCCAATACACTCCAAGTGGTATAATAGGCAACATAAAGATACCTGGAAAGGACAGCATGCCAACCATGTAGAATAAGAAATAATAGATGCAGAGCCTGAGTATTACACTGGTACCCATGAGGAAAGCCTCACCAGTTTTGGGTGGATTGATCTTCTCTGAAGGATCTTTACTTTAACTGCCTTGGGCAATGACAGATTAAGTGACTTGCCTGTGGTCACATAGCTAGTTTGTCCCAGAAGCAACATCAAATCCAAGTTTTCCTTACTCCAAAATGGACTCTTTATCTACTATAACACACAGTCTCTTGATTACATTACATCATTCATTCATTTACACAAATCAAACCAATATATCAGGTATAAAGAATCACTCCCTAACTGGAAACTTACGGAGAAATGGTTTCTATAGGAACTCATTGTAGTGAGTCAAAAGTTTATGGGATCTAGAAGATGAAACCAATTAGTTTTGATTAACCACAAAAGGAGAAAAGCTTCCTCAAGGTGACAAAGCACCTGAAATTGATTGTTTAAAAATAATTTCCAACTAAGAAATGACCAAGAAAATGATAATTAACCTGGTTTTGGCTTTCTGACTAAATTTTTAAGCAAACCAGAGTGTAAGCTCTATTACCTCTAAAAAAATGCAATTTGTATATAAATATGATAATTATATATTACTTTACCTTCATCAGAGAATTTTCATGGAATGTGCTATGTTCTACAATTATTTAATATTGCTACCAAGGAAGAGTAATATCTCAGAGCTGTTTGTTTGTAATTCTCAAAAACAAAAGGAATATTATAGAATGCAATATATTATCTATAACATGTTTGATGGGTAGATTCTCCATGAAAGACATATGAGAGGTCATGAACAAGAATTTCATGAGATAGAAAGATATAGAAAGTTACAATCTGCATGGGTAAAAGGAGTACCAACAATGATGACATGGACCCAAAGAATTCAAGTAAATTACATTATACAAAAATTTTAATCATTTAAATTAACCATATCTGAAAAATAAAAATGAAAAACTATATGAATGACTGAACAGCTGGGAATATATCAGAGGTCAATAAAATAGTACTTCATTTGGAGAATGCAATGTAAAAAAAAAGTCCTGGTTTAAATCCCAACTCTACTACTCACTAGGTGTGTAACACTGGTCAAATCACTTTACCTTTCTGGGTCTCAGTTTTTCTCATCTGTAAAATGAGAAGGCTGGACTAGATGACCACTAAGTTCCCTTCCACCTATGTGGTGCTGAGTCATTAATAATAAATAAGACTAAAGACTCAACATATAATCTTAGCCACCAGAAACCAGGAAGGAAAAAGAATAAAGAAATAAAAGTCTTCAATTAGAATACACAAAACATACAATAGTTTACAGCAGCATAGTACTTTAAGGTTCTAAAATACTTCATATACAATACCCTTCATGAACCTCACAATTCTGTATGACAGTAATACAATTATCATCACAGTCATTTTAAAGAATCAGAGGCTCCAGGAAGTTAAGTGACATGACCAAAGTGTTATGTCTAATAAAAAGCAGAGCCTTGGACAAGAACCCAGATCTTTTGACTCAAAGTGTGATATTTTTTCATATCATCTTTGCATTTGAGTTTAAGGTTTCTCTTGGTATTTTTATCTATCTTATTACTGTTGCCCAAAACGGAATTTAACTACTCATTAAAATAAGAGTACAAAGCTCTATTTAGGAAGCTAACCAAAATTTTGACTACATACATAAAGAAAGGCTGGTAAATAGGGACAGATAACTGTATTCACACCAAGCTTAATCTACTATACAAACAAGATGTGGGCCAAGAAAAGAACAGGAAGCACAGAACTGGTTGAACTCAAGTGTCTGGACTTTATATCTGCTCCTATCATAGATATTAAGTATCTGTACATTATTTTGAACTTCATCTTGCTGTTATACAGTTAGTTTTCCACACAAAAGTAACTTGGACTGAGACCGTAACTCAGCAGTTACTGCTGTCTGCATGAGTACTCTGACAAACATAAAATTCTTACTTTTAATTTATTAACAAAGAATTCATTGTAATCATTTCTTAATCTCAACTCAGGCTTGTCAGCACCCTTTCCTAAATACACCTCAAATGATGCACTAAATAGAGTTGAACTTCTATAGTAAGATTAAAAAAAGAGAACTAAGACAAAAATAATAATCATAATCTCATCTTTAATTCAAAAGGCTAACATGTTCCCAAATATTCAGTTTCTTCTTTTAAACATGATGTTTTTCTATTGACTGCGCCCCTAAGCAGATACAGTTAAAGAACAAATCCAGCTACTTTCATCCATTCCAAAATCAGTGGAAGCCTTCAGAAAGGATAGGTAAAGATTGGGAGAAGTGAAAACTAAGATTTTATTGGATGGCATGGAATTAGAAGAGTATAAAATGTAAAATATCAACAAGTAATGGACATCATTTATAATCTCTCCTCAATCACTTTTACTTCATTTTAACTTCTATAGAAAATTTTGTGCATTTAACACTTAATTATGAAAACTCATATCACCAGTGCAGATCAGCAACTCAACAATTTGTAGAAAGTCTCCCGCATTGCAATGAAGAATAAGTGACTTGCCCAGGATCACAGAGCTAATATATATCAGAGTTATGTCTTGAACCCAGACCTAACTAGTTCTAAAGCCATTCATATGCATATGTCATGATGTTTATTACCATCTTTTTACAAACATTTCTTATGTCCTCAAATACTTGCAGACAAAGACTAGCTTTTATGCTTTCCCCTATAATTTGAACCTGTTTTGTCATATTCCTTACCCATTATTTTCACATTAGCAAGTATCTCTAGTTTAAATGTTACCCAGTGCTGGAATCCCATTAATTTATTACATACTTTTATCATTTAGAAAGAAATGGTTAGGTGGCACAGTGAATAGAGCATTGGCCCTGGAGTCAGGAGGACCTGAGTTCAAATTTGACCTCAGACCTTAACACTTACTAGCTGTGTGACCTTGGGCAAGTCACTTAACCCCAATTGCTCTTCCTTCTCCCCTCCAAAAAGACAAAAGAAAAAGAAGAAAGAAAGAAATGGTTCATTACCGATTTCCTTTCCTGCTTTAGTTCCTGCACATATCGAGTTAACTCCACGGTAATCTGTGAGGTCATATTCTCTGAAATAACTTCATGTTGCCCTGCATAATCATTCATTTCATTCAAAGTGGAAATGAAAGCTTTACATGATGTATACCTGTGAAGTACAACAGAAACAGAAATTTGTATTACTGCATTTACTTATACAAAGCCACAGATCTCTCCCATCATTCAATATTGCTTGCCACAGGGAATATTAATTAAAACAAGTTAATTTGCAAGAGGTTCCCAAAAGGGATCCAGACCAATCATTAAACATTTTCACCAAAATGACTGATAATTTAATTACAGGTTTAAAAAAATTGCCTTAGAAGTTATACTGACTTAAGTCAGTTAATTGATGATTTTGTCACAGTTAAGATAATTTTGTTACTGCTTATCTAACTCAAAGTAACTTCTGGGGTAGGAATTGATGACATTTTATAAGTCTCCATAACTAATGTTTCTGCCAAATACCACATGACTGATAGGGACATTTTCCAGATGATGAGCATAATATCATATTAATAACACCATGATTACAAATCTGAATGGTCTCCATTCTTCAGAAAATGCCATGTTATGTATTAAGTTTATTCCTAGTTGTATTAATACATACAACCTGGAAAATGTAAATAGAATAAATACCTTTTACCCTATATGGGGGTTTTAATAATACCCAAAACAATTTGTTAAATGACCAACTGAAAAAAAAAATTTCCTCTGTTGTGCTGTTTATTTTTTTCTGGTAGTAGGTTTACAATGTAAACAGGTATATTTTCTCTTTCAGCCCTTTAAACTAAAGTAAAACTAAACCTATCTTGCAGGTGCCTGTTTCTTCTGCCTCCCAAAGGATAATCATCATCAAGATTATGTAGAAAAACTGATAATAAACATACTTGTATTCTTCCTCTTCCTTTGAATTTCTTTTGGGTTGATATTTCTTTGAAAGATTCCTAAAATTAAAAGAAATACAAATGTATTTAACCGAGGGAGTCCAAATTCTTATCATAATACTAACAATTCAGAGAATGAAACAGACTTTGATTTTTCCTATTTGAAGGTGAATTAAGCAACTGTACCGCCATATTTGCTGTATATAATGTCTTAGATTAGTCACTGGGCACATACAAAAATTTTTTAAAAGATATGTTTCAGGACCTAAAAGACTAAGAAGGTGGGAAAATATATGCATAGAAGTGAAGTAAAGAAAAACAAAAACATCTAGCTTTGGGTTTAATTCTCATTTATTATTAAGAAATGTAAATAGTTCAGATTCTCCCTTAACAAATATGGTAAAGATTCAAGGCATTACTCTGTATTTTCTAAATCTAAGAAATTCAATGCTCCATTAAAAAATAAGAAAAAAGACAGGTTACAAAGCATAGGGGTACATATTCAAGAATGTTATTATATAGTGATAAACAAATAAGAAAGATTAACCTTACAGGACAACTAAAATGTCAATGGGGACAAATGAGGAGAAATATTGATGAGGTAAAAACAACAATCCCTATATCCAAAGAGTTTACATTCTAGTTAGTGAAGACAAAATATTAAAGACAGGTCAGCTACATAGTAGATGGAAGGGCCTAGTGATCCTTAGAGTACAGTGGCATGGTGAACAAGGTCCAATGAAACAACACAGACTGTACTAGCAGGTCATATGGAAATGAATAGGAGTCTGGGGCAAAGGGAAATGGTTAAGACCCAGTGGACCTAAAAGTATACCAGCAAAAGAGATGGTAAAGTATGATGGTCCTTTATCTTAACATAAGTTTTGGAGTGAGTTCTTGCTCATCCAAGCAGTAGGAGAAGATACCCATATGGGTACTGGTGATGCAGTCACTGGTGCATGGCCATTGAGAAGAGAAGACTATGCCTGAGTGTAGAAATGGAACCGGGGCTCTGGGTTCCTCCCACCCTCCAGAGGTGGTGATGAAGGTTCAGCATCCAACTGGAAGAAGTTAAGAACTCCACGAGAAAGATTCAATGGACCTTGTAGTACCTAAGCAAACATATCCCTCCACCTGCAAGTAGGCTGGCTATGGTGGTGGTAGTATGGAAAGTGGAAGAGGTCTCCTGATGCCAGCTCAAACAAGACTACATGGGGTCATATTTTTTATCAAGTAATGATTATGCAAGACTAACCTTATAATCATTTGTGACATGGTAGAAATACGATAAAAGGAAATATAATAGACATAGGATGCCTGCATTTCAAGAAAGTATTTAATAAAATTTCTCATGCTAATGGTGTGGATTTCAGGGCAGAGCCAAGATGGCGGCATAGCAGCAGCAACATATCGCAGCTCTCACATAGCCACTCCAAAATACCCATAAAATAGGACTCTAAACCAATCCTAGAACTCCAAAACGCACACAAGAATACTTCCCACTAAAGT
>CM053585.1:214803987-214822635 GCA_028646515.1 Pseudochirops corinnae
GCTGACTTTAGTGGGAAGTATCTGTGTGCGTTTTTGAAGTTCTAGGTTGGTCCAGAGTCCTATTCCATGGGTATTTGGGGGTGGCTATGTGAGAGCTGCGATATATTGCTGCTGCTACGCTGCCATCTTGGCTCCGCCCCCAATTCTCCAATTTCTGATTGTCAATCTGAATTCCCCCTCAAACCACATGGGGGAGGGGGGCTGTATTCCAACAAATAATGAAAACTATTTGAGCCTGAGGCAGGGAGCATTCATTTTGTCAGCACCCCACCTCACTTATCCTGTAGGTAGGGAAGGTAAGAAATAAAAGAGTTAGGGAGAGCTGCTAAGAGAACATTTTTATGTCCATTAGAAGTTCTTTGTTCTCAGTTCCTGCCTTTCATATGCAAATATTGTCAGTAACAAACTTTCAATACTTTGAGTCACACAATATAGAGATTTTTTAATCTAGTTGAATTCCCCCCCCACCAGATTTCAAATTCTAGAAGCCTAGATCCTATGTTTGATTTCATCTTGTTGTCAATCAATGCCCAGTATAATCTCTACCTGCTCCCTACTCACTTCCCCAATGCTTAACACATTCTTCTACCTCATGTTCTCAAGCTTCTTTTCCCAATATTTCATCTAGATTTATGGTCCTTGGTATATGCACCTTTTGGCTATTAACTTCCCCTCAAATTCTTACTAGATTTCATTCTCTCAACTCCATACATCCTAACTGTGGCACCTACTTATTCTCTTCTGGCTACTCATTCTACTGTGCCATTTGGAACTCCATTTTTTTTTAATTAATAAGCTTCCTTTTCATTCTCCATCACTTACTCTTACAGTCAATTCATCTCTTCCCATTGCGTTAGCTTTCCTCTCTACATTTCTTATAGCTCTCTGTAACACAGGCTTCTTTTCCAAATTCTCTTTTTCTTCTGGTTTCCCTTATTTCTCTCCAGGTCTCTAAGGTGGAATCAGTATATCTTTTTAACACCCTATCCTTATAGATTATTAACCTTCCTATGAAGTCTACACCTTACTACTTCAGCCACCCACAAATGTGGTCAAAATCTGGACCTCATCCTCACTCAAAACTGTTCTACCTCCACAATTTCCTAGTCTGATAATCTTTTTCCTTTCACTTCTCCTCATTCTCTTATCTTTTCTAGGATGGGACTTACCCCTCATCCTGACCTTCAATCTCTTAGTTCTTCCCCATTCTTTCAGTATACAAACTTTACTCACATGTGATCTTGACATTCTGATCACTACACACGTCACCTACACATAAATCCCTTTGAATTCTTCTACTTTCTTGCTCCAAGTCTTAACTGACTAACTCCTACTGCTCAGCTCCCTCCTGTGCTACTCATAAGCTGTCAAATACTTCTGGAGAAGATCTGAAATCAAGTGGCGTGAACCTCCTACAAAATTCCACTATCTAACATCATTTGGGTTATTTTATTCTTTTGTTAGTTTGTTTGGGGGGTTTTAGCATGAGGGGGCTGGAAGGATCTTAAGAGTTCTCATCTAACCCAAACCCCTCATTTTACAAATGAAGGAATTAAGGCTCTGAGAAGCTTTGTTACTCACCCAAGGTTACAAAGGAAGTAAGCAGAGCCAAGATTTGAACCTACATCCTCTGATTTTCTATATGGCATGGAATCATGACATTTCTCAGTTCTTATTAACTATCACATAACCTACACAATAGCTGTTCTAAACCTTTAAGCACCAACTCTATCCCCTATACCATCCAGTGACGACAAACTCAAATAGAAATGAGGCCACTAAACCATACATGAGAATCTCTACAGATGCAGAAAATCACATATTAACACTGTGTATGTTTTATTGCATTCTTAGTTATCAAAGATTTACCAATTACATTTTAATCTGTAAAAATTTAATTTTAATTTAATGTAAACCAATTACATTTAAGCCCACTTAGGAGTGTTGTGGGCTACATGCAAGCTGGTGGGCTGCATATTTGACATTTCAACAATAGAAGAATTCCTACTACATTATTGAGATTGAATACAACTGATTCTAAGTTTTCTATAAGGCCTCTCAAGATTTTTATAGATTTATCTCTGCTAAAATCTACAACTTTTATCCTGAATCTCATCTTATCCATTTCCCCATTTGTGCTTCTAAAACAAAATAACAAATAATCTTTTCCTTGACCAACTGATCATCCAACATCTACAAAAATAATAGTTTGCATTTGCTGCTACCTCACAATCTGCTTAGTCCCTAAGTCTTTGTAATCTGGCTTCCATCCAACAATGAATAGAAAGAACTCTTGGTAAGTGTTCTAATAACCTTTTAAAAATCTTTAGATCTAATTACCTTTTTTCCCATCCTTATTCTCTTATACCTCTCTGTCATCGACACTTGACAATGTGATCGCCCTTTCTTTCTTGTTAACCTTTTCTCCTTTGGTTTCCATAATACCAAATTCTTATGATTCTCTTCCTACCTCTAAGACTCCTCCTCTGAGTTCAATCAGGGCGATCTTAATACGGTTCTGTCCTTGACCCTCTTTTCTCTCTCCTTATTGGTGATTTCAATCACTTTGACAGCTTTATTACCTCCATGTCGCTGACTCCCAAATCAATAAATCTCTACCAGCAACTTTCTATCAGAGATAGAGTCCAATATTTCCATCTGTACTGAATATGCCACTAACACTTCAAACTCATGGGCAAAATTAAACTCATCTCAAAAAATTTCCATTTCTCTGTTTCTGTTGACAGTGTAACAAGTCTTCTAATCATCCAGTTGTCTTCACGTTCCCTCATCTCCTACATCCAATCAGTTGTCAGAATCTGTTAAATCTAACTCTGCAAACTTTACCTCAGATCAGGGCCCCTTTTCAACTTCCTTTGTCCCATTCCAGCTTAAGTTCCCATTTCTCCAGCCTAGAGAACTGTGACAGTTTCCTACCTGGTCTTCTTGCCTCCATCAGGGGCCCCTCTCCAATTCATCCTTTATATTACTTCCTTAATAGTATTTCTAATACATGGATATTTTTACCAGAGTCCTCCTTAATAGGCTGATCCTTCATCCAGAAGGTGGTCATCTACCTGAGAGCCAGTGTGGTTTCATAAAGGATCAAGGAACAATTAATATGGTGTTTCCTGCCCGACAACTCCAGGAGAAATGCCAGGAGCAGAAGAGAGGTCTGTACCCAATGCCTGTAGATCTGACCAAGGCCTTTGATACTATTAATCATGACGGCTTATGGAAAACTATGCCAAAATTTGGTTGCCTGGAGAAGTTCATCAGCACAGCAGGTCAATTTCATGACAGCATATTTGCCCGGACTCTAGATAACAGACAATGCTCTCATGCCTTCCCAGTCACTAATGGAATGAAAAAAGGCTGTGTGCTTGCTCCCATGCTTTTTAGCATGATGTTTTCAGCCATGTTGTCAAATGCATTCAATGAGGATGAATATGACATCATGGTCTGCTACCACACTGATGGTAAACTCATCAACTTGAAAAGGTTACAGGTCAAGACCAAAGTGGAGGGAGTATTGGCACATGATTTTTTGTTTGTGGATGATTGTGCACTCAATACAGTCTCTGAAGCTGAGATGCAACAAAGTGTGGATCAATTTTCTGCTGCTTGTGCTAATTTTGGCCTAACAATTAACACCAAGAAAATACAAGTGCTCCATCAGCCACCACCACACCATCCATGTCCGAACCATCAGTTACAGCAAATGGCAAAGTTCTGAACGCTGTGGATAAGTCCATTTACCTTGCTTGTGTACTTTACGGGCGTGTACACAATGATAATGAGGTTGACACATGCACTGCCAGAACTAGCTCAGCGTTTGGGAGGCACCAAAAGAAAGTATGTGAGAGAAGAGGTATTAGACTGACTACCAAACTGAAGGTCTGCAAAGTGGTTGTGCTGACCTCATAGTTGTATGCCAGTGAAACCTGGATAGTCTACCAGCACCAGGCCAGGAAACTGAATTGCTTTCATTTGAATTGACTTAGGAAGATTCTGAAGATCACCTGACAGGATAAGGTACCAGACACTGAGGTCCTTACTTGAACTAATCTGCCAAGGACTCAAACTCTGCTTCAGAGGGTCCAACAACGATGGGCTGGTCATGTTGTTCGAATGTAAAACATGGGCTTGCCAAAAAGACTGTTTTATGGGGAACTCACATATGGCAAGTATTCACATGGTGGTCAGAAGAAGTGATACAGGGACACTCTCAAGGTCTCTCTTAAAGAATTTAGGAATTGTGTGTGACATGGGAGATACGGGCACAGGACCGCTAAGCATGGCATGCCCACATCAAAGAAGGTGTTGTACTCCATGAGCAAAGCAGAATGGAAACAGTTCAAAGGAAATGCAGTATGCGCAAAATTAGATAAGAGTATCCACCCCAAATGTTCACATGGACTATTTGTGCCTGACCTATGGTAGAGCTTGTATTGGTCTGATCAGTCACAGTGAAACTTGACTCTAGCATAGGGATGTCATTGTGGTCCTCTTTGAGAACGAAGGACAACAATCAATACACGAATAGGATTATGTCACTCTGCTACTCAAAGAATTTCTTCAGTATCTACCCACTCCTTGTGAAATAAACTCCTGATCCTGGCATTCAAGACCCACAATTTGTCTTAAAACCAGCATTTCAAGCTAATCTGATTCCCATTAAAAGGAATCCAGGCAAATGAGATTATACTTTTCCTTCCTTTCTCACCCTGTTCTCACTAACACCATCACTCATAGACTATATTTTCCTCCAATAATGTTCCCAAATTTCCATCTGCTTAAGTAATCCCTCTCCTTCAAAGTTCAACTCACAGGGCAGGAAGTTCGTCTAGCTGAAGCATCAGGTCACCCTTAAGGGGCGAGAAGAAGCACCATGTTGACCATCACCTTTTCCATATGAAACACTTGAAGACAGACTTCTCCTCTCTAGTATAAATTCCTAGATTCTTTCAACCAATCTTCAATGACATAGACTCAAAATCCCTCATTCTGGTTGCCCTTCTCTGGATACATGCTAGGTAATCAATGTCTGCCTTAAAGTGAGACATCCAAAACTGAACACAATATGCTAGAGCAGCGTGCAAAGGAGCGTGGGCATTGAACTTGGAGTCAGGAAGATGTGAATTCAAATTACATCCTTAAACATTACCAGCTGTGTGAACTCAGGCAAATCACTTCATCTCTGTGCCTCAGTTTCTTCATATATAAAATGAGAGATTAGCCTCAAAGATCTCTAAGATCCCTTCAGACCTGTCCTTTTTCATGGAAGCCATAGCATTCAATGCAGCTCCAAAGTGCATTGGTATGATACCACACAAGACTACTGACTCATATTGGGTTTGTAGTTCATTAAAACCCCAAGGTCTTTTTCACAGAAACTGCTATCACCATACCTATCCCATTCTGTTTTTGTAACAATTTTTTTTTCCTAATCCAAGTGAAAGACACTGCATTTTCCCATACTTGACGTCATCATATTATGCTCTAGCCTGTAAGTATCTTTTAGGATAATGATTCTGTCTCATACAATGAATTACCAGTCTTTCTCAGATTTGTGTCACCTGCAGACTTAAAGAGAATGCCATCTATACTTTTATCCAAATTACTGATAAAAATGACAACCAGCACAAGACTAAGCACAGATTCCTGAGGCTCTCCACTAGTACCTCTTAAAGTACCTTTCCCAATTTCCAAGATCTTTCAAGTATCACTGGCAACATCTTAACTCTCACATGTGCTAGTTCTTTCAGTACCTGAGGATTCATATAGACTAGTTGATGTTAATTCATCTAAGGCAACTAGATCCTCTTTTACTACCTCCTTACTTGTGATCAATATTAGCTCGCTATTGGCCAATTTAATTAAATCATTTCCAAAGCAAAAGTCATTCTCCTAAGAGAATAAGCATAAAGTAAGAATTAAGTAGCTCTGCTTTATTCTGCAGCTAGTTGTCACTGTCCCTTACATCCTAACGAGTAGTTCTATCTCTTATTTTATCCTGTTCTTTTGCCCCTTAAAGCACCCCCACCCCCAAAACAAACCAAAAAACCCTACCTATTGTTGGATTTAGTCTGGAAGTATCATGGGATGACTTGACTTTATGTAAGCTCCAGGTATTTTTAACACTACCAAACAGAACTACCATCTCCTCTCCCAGTAACTAACTCCTTATCTATCTTCAGTGAGAGGTTTCTCTCAAAGAACAGGCTTAGGAAATTATTCTAGTGACAGTATTATACACAGCCAAGAAATAATGTACTCATCTATATTTCTATGTATATGAGAGTAAAGAAACTAAATAGGACAACTGATACAGTTATCCCAACATTCAAATACAAATATTAGCAAAAACTAAAGAAAACTACCATGTTTGTAATTTAAAGAAACTGAAGGGGCAGCTAGGTGGCACAGTGAATAGAGCACTGGCCCTGGAGTCAGGAGGACTGGAGTTCAAATCTGCCCTCAGACACTTAATACTTACTAGCTGTGTGACCTTGGGCAAGTCACTTAACTCCAACTGCCCTGCCTTCCCTCCTCCAAAAAGAAAAAAAAAGAAAAGAAAATGAAAAATACTAAGCCTCTTCAAATTAGCAAAGAAGCGATTAAGATATACCACAAAAATAACTAGAGTCTAATTTGATAACTGTTAAATAAATTGAATGAAGGTAACACTCATGTTTTCTGAAAGGCAAAAATGATTTATATGTTAAGCTGTGAAAAGGCAGTGCTTTCTGTAACAAACTAAATAATTCGTTCTTATAAATCAGAAAGACAAAATTCTGCTACAGTTTCAAAATGTAGAACCTTCTCAACGTTCTCCCACATATAGAAGCCCAGAGTGAGGGAAGCACTTTTAAAATAATGAAGTCACCACACACTGAAACACATTACTGGCTGAATGTGGTACTACTGAACCAAGTTCAATACTTACATTTTTTTGATCAATAGATTCAGCTGCCTTTGCTATACCATCTAGACATTTCCCAATGATTGGTATCACTTGGCGATCCACCTCAGCATAAGTTTTCATTGATTCACCAATTCTAATTATTCTCCTTTCCTCCATCTCTTGTATTTTCTGAAACATAATATTTTGTATGTGATCAGTTTACATATTTTTCTAGGACTTAAGAAAGCTTTATTTCCACAGGATGGTAACATTTAAGATGTTCTTTCAGAGATAAAGAGGTCAATAAAAAAGTCACTGACCAGTTAATTGTATCTAAATATTGGATATGCTTTTCAGCAGATGTCAAACTCATAGACTATAGCCCACAAAACTCCCTAAGTCGATGTGCAGCCAGCAGGGATCCATTTCTGAGTTTGACATCACTGCTTTAGAGAATAAAGAGTGGTCTAAAAAACATCATTATCATTCATACTGCATAGATTTTAACAGGTCATCCCCAAATCTGATAGTAGTACGATTTCAAACATCAATGATGCTTTATTTTGAATACATTACTTTATTAATTTGAATTTATCATTTAATGTTTTATTCTTTCCCATTATTTGCCATAAGAAAAATCTATCTTTATATGAATAACTGCTTTCACCCACTACTTCTACTATAAGTAAAATAAAATCAGTGTTCTCTACATATGGAGAAACCTTTGTTTTTAGTATTGGTAGAGTTCATATACAACCATGTGTGTATGCAACAAGAAATTTACTATTTCTGTTAACAAAAAATCTACCTATAAAACTACTGTTTTTCCATACTCAAGTAGAGAAGTAAAATCAGTAGTCTGTATTCCTCAAGTAAAAATGAATCAAAACAAAAATGAAAGAAAGAATTGACTATCAACCCCTGTTTGAGCTTCACATCTCTGTGAAGGTTTTAAAATGCTGAAGCAGAATATGGGGATTCTCAGGCTAAATAAATCTAAGATATCAGGAAGACCATCAACATATTATTAATCTTTAAGGTAGATAAGATATTACTGTCTTCCTATGAGTTTAAAAACTAACCCCAAATCCTTTCCAAAGGACATATTTTAAAACAGATCTTTGGTGCACCACTCCAATTATTCCTTGAAAATCCTAGAACTAAAATTTGTCAGAATCTTAATGTTATGTGCTACTCAGTTTTTAAAAAAAATTATTTGGTTCGGGGAGGGGGTCTACAGTGGGATTGCTGTTTTGGGGTGGTGGGTAGGGGGAAAATGGGGAGAAAATTTGTAACTCAAAATCTCGTGGAAAAAAATGATTTGGCTTAGGGGGAACATTGGATTACGCTGATTTGTAAGCCACAGTCACAACTGTGAACATGATTTACAAAAAATAAACAACTCTTTTACCTGGAAGATGCTTGGTATGTGGGTATAATAATGTTCATGCTGTTCATGGTTAAACTTCTGAAGAATGGATGAGTAATCTGCCTTGCTATCCTCTGCCATTTGATGCCTTAATTGAGCTTGTTGCCGTGCCTTTGAAAAACAAAAACAAAAACATAATACTCTTTAGTTTACACTCATGGAAAATACAAAGCAATGTATTTATTCATTCAGCAAAATAATCATTAAAAAAACCTTACAACTTGTTTATTTTAAATTTTATTTTTAAATCCACTAAAATTAGGTACTCCTTATGGTAGCTCTCTCCTCTTTATATTTCAGTTCTATCCTCTGTAAAACACTGCTTTTCTCAAAGAAAAATTTATACATCTTTCTCTTCTGGATCTTAACTTGAGCTTTATCATTTAACTGAAAAATCTGTATCCTTTTGTGGTAGGAGCAACATCTACTACTAATCTGGCTGGACCCATAGCAGTGACACTTCGAGATAGGTCAATTTTTCCCCCTAAAAGAGCAAGGAAACCAGTCTCAAGATTTAATTGGTCCAGGTGCTAAGGCTCAAATTGTTGACTGTAGTTTCCTGGTTCCTAAGGCATAAAAGTTTAGCATAGTTAGTAGTCTGTATTCCTCAGGCTTGGTGAACTTTCCATTTCTCCCCAAGTCAATATACTCTTGTAATTGGAAATACCATAGTGGCAAACATGGAAGCAAGGGTAGCTATATCCAGTTCAACCAGTTCTGGGTCTATGTTGAATATCCTTTCCATGCTATTGCTGAGGAACATTCCTTCTAGCATACTTTACATGACCTGAGTTTCTCATTTTATTGAGCATGAAATTGAACCACTATACCAAACTGAGTCATGTCCAAAACCATCATAAATTGCATTGATCCCCCTCAGTTCTTCAGAATTATTCTTCTTATTTTAATTTTATAAAAATAATTTTTTTAAATGACATCTTTTGTTTTTACATTAATTTGCAAGTATATCCCTCCCCATTTCACTACTGAGAGCCACTCTTTGAAAAAACAATAAAAAAGGAAAAAAGCATGTCAGTAAAACTAACCAATACATCAATCAAGTATATATGCACAAAGATCTCATCTTCAAAAAACTCTCACTAGATCTATCTCTATTAGGTATCTTCCTGTATCTTCTTCCCCTTTTGTAAATAATTCCTTGAGGAGGGTGTATATATATAATCAGTACCTCCACTTTGCTTTCTTTCATTCTCTTTTTAATTCTCTTTAGTCAGTCTTCTGACCTGTTGGAGCCAGATCTTACTAGTTCCTCATTGTTAATTTTGAGTGTATTTACACTTCGTAAGTCAGCAAATGCTAGAAATCAGGGCTTTATTTAATGTTTGATTGTCTAGACTTAAGAAAGTGATGAAGGAAAATGCTAATAATGCAAATTTAACATAAAAGTGTGACTTGAATTTTTGGAGAGCCAGTTGTTAAACATTTACCAGCACACACTTGTTTCAGACTTCATCATTCAACTGAACCTGCTCTCTCCAAAGATACCAATGATCACTTAACTGCCAAATCTAATTGCCTTTCCTCAATTTTCATCATTCTTGATCTCACTATAGCCTTTGACATTGTTAATCACCTTTTCTCCAAACAGGGGGAAAACTATATACATACATACATGGATGTGTATAGGATAAATAAAAAGTAAATACAAGGTAAACTTGGAAAAGAAGAAACTAGTAACTGGGTGGAAGAGGGGAGAACCAGAATTAGAGCCTATTACATTATTTATGTAGCATGTTTTTTTTTTTTAACTGAGGCATGTATGTGTTTTTACTGTGCGTTTGTACATATATGTATATGTGTATATATGTGTATATATATATATATGTGTGTGTATGTGTGTGTGTGTGTGTGTGTGTGTGTGTATACATATATAAATACACACACTTTTTTGGACCAGTCATCTAGACCTGTGATTACATCATTGTAAGGTGACTTTTGGCATATCACTTACCCCTGTTTACCTCAGTTTTCTCATCTGTAAAATGAGCTGGAGAAGGAAATGGTAAACCACTCCAATATTTTTGCCAAGAAAACCCCAAATAGGGTCATGAAGAACTGGACATTACTAACATGCCAATGCCATCCAGATACTCAATTCATCTGTGATATAATGTCATCTCAGAAAGTTACCTTGTGAACTGAGAGATTAAGTAATTTGCCCATTGCGTCATACATCTAGATATTAGAGTGAGGATTTAAACCCAGGTCTCCCTGAACATGATGTATTTCCTCTATCCTCTATGCCAGGCTGCCTTGACATATAGCATTTCATTAACTTTTGTAACATACATGGTGTGTGGCAATGATGGACTAAGAAGGTGATAACAAGGCCAAGCCTTAGAAATCTTAAGTAACAAGGAAAAGGTACTCTTCCTTCCTTCATAATTTTAGAAAAAGTTCATTTTTATTGTAGGACTTTCAAATGGAAAGCCTAAGTAAAATAAACCATCAAGGTTTGTTTCATTTTATGTCAGCGCAGTTGATAACATCAAGCATCATTTCCCCTCCCCTCCTTCACATACTTTATTGGTTTCCTGCCTTTGTATGTAAGTATTTAGCCAGATATGATTTTCACTTCCTTGACAAAATTTAGCCACATCATTGGGTGAAAACCCCTAGGTGATAATTTATATCTAGTTCCTTTATTTTATTCTCTATTTGTACCATAAAACTTTCCAAATGAAGGTGATGTTTTTAAAATTTCCAACTGAATTTCCCTAAGTTTTTTTTCTCTTCTTTCTCCGAACTTTTAGTTATCTGTTCTCCCTATTAAACTACTTTTTTCTTGCCTACAATCTGCTTATTTTAGTTACCACTTTTTTTCTTTTTGGCTAAGCCTCCTATTAGCTCTCTTCCTGCCCATATGCCTTGGCTTTCTTTTGTTGTCCAGTATGAAAAAAAAAATCCAAACTCCCTCTTCTAAAAAAAACAAAAACAAACCAAAAACCCCAAACACTAACTCCGGCACAGAGAAAGACCCTTTTCTGCTAAAATGACAGTTATCCCACCCACATGTATATTCCATTTGATCCTAAAATAAGATCTCAGATTCATAAATCATTGTCAATGAAATTTACAGAATGCCTTCAGTTTCATAATCTGTTAAAATCATATTAAATAAAGCAGAAAATGTGAGACAGTGTTAATCTTTTAATTTGTTTTAAAAATTCTTAAACTCTGTATTTCCCCAAATATTTTAAAGTTCTTATTCCACACATCTCTTCCCCTCACTTTTTAAAAAGAGATAACAATGTTAAAGGATATATTTCTATGAAAACAATTCTGAAAATTACTTTTTTAAAAAGAAAAGTTCAAAATTTGATCTGCATGCAACCAACAAAGAGACATTTCCTTGACAATAAATATTTCAATATAATATCATAGGATATTCAATTCATAATAGCTAGACACTAACAAGGGACTATAAGAAGTTGCAGAGTGGGGTGGCTAGGTGGCGTAGTGAATAGAGCACAGGACCTGGAGTCAGAAAGACCTGACTTCAAATCCGGCCTCAGACACTTAACACAAAACAAAAAAAACTAGGCATGTGACCTTGGGCAAGTCACTTAACCCCAACTGCCCTACCTTCCCCCCTCCAAAAAGCAAAAAAACAAACCAAAAAAAATAATAATAAAAAAAGAAGTTTCAGAGCTCCGTCTATTTAGAAATGGATCTACTTCTTCTCCTTTCAACTCATACCACTTAATTAATTCTTATGTCCTCCGTTGGCTGTGAAATTGCTTTGAAAAGGTTATTAACATAATTGTTTCATGATGTACTTTGCTTTGTTTCCAATGTAGATTTCAAATCTTAATGATTCTACTGAACTGAAGAAATAGCTGAATAAGAAGTAATAGACAAAACCTAGCCAAAAGATTAGCTGAGTAGAAAAAAAGGAAATATGATTTCTTCTGAGAGTGGATCTTTAGCTTTTATGTAAGGAAGTTTATCACCTCGAGGGTTTTGTTGAATAAAAAGTTTATATAAAGTTATTAATAGATTATCTAAAAATATTTTCCTATAGTTACAGAATATCAGTACATTTGCAAAAATAGAAATGAACTAAAAAGCAACATAAAGATACCATTATGTATCAAACTCTAACAGGGCAACAGCAAGAGAACAGTAGCATCTTATTCTTTCTTCACCAGGGCCCAGCTATTAGAGAATCACTTATGAATCTCATTCTGTATTACCACCTAAGAACATACTATTGTTCTAGGAAACTTCTAATATGGAAACCCTATTTTTGTTTCTGTAGTCTGCTGCTTGTTTATTTGAACAATACAACATAAAAATCTATCTCTGAATTTATTGCTGAATCATGACAGTTATTCATTATTACAAACAGATTTTTCCTAACATTTTTAAGATCTAAGAAAAAGTTTTAAAAACTACAACCAATTAGCAATTATATTTTAAAACAGTATTGCTTTTTATGCCTATAACTAAATGAAGATTAGAATAATTTTACTGTTTCTCATTTCCTTTTATGTGGCTCTGAAAAATCTGCTTTTTTTTTCCAAAGAAGTATAGTATTTCAGTTCTAAAAGTTTTTTTATTTCTCTACTGAACTATCAAAAATTTTTCAGATGACTTCCCATCTCCTGTCTCCTTTTCCTCCATGCCCCGTGAGCATTAAATACACTGTATTTTCTGCAAGACGCCAGAGTATCTGGAATGTAAAAAAAACTTTTTTGCACAATTTTTTGTTTGTTTGTTTTTTGCTTTTTGGAGGGGGAAGGCAGGGCAGTTGGGGTTCAGTGACTTGCCCAAGGTCCACGGCCAGTAAGTATTAAGTGTTTGAGGCCGGATTTGAACCCAGGTCCTCCTGACTCCAGGGCAGGCACTCTATTCACTGTGCCACCTAGCCACCCCTGTACAAAATTTTTTAATGAGTTAATTACAGAATCCAGAAATAAGAATCTACAAACTTCTTAAATAATGATATGGCAAGAGTTATAAGCACAAAAAATAGACTACAGTTATTTTTGCTTTCATGCTTGTTTTAAAAACATGAATGTGTTCCAATGCAATTGATATACTATGGACCAATTTGAGCATAATGTGAATTCTGTGTTTGCCTATGCTTGATTTCATCTGTGAGAGAACACAAAAACCACATCACATCACAATAACTCACAAGCTGCAACCCTTCTCATGCTCACAGCCACAAGGAAAGTTCAGGTCTTTTTAAAGCACAAGTGCTATATTTATTGTATAACTTCTGGTGCAATAAGAGCTATGGGCTGAGGACGGCTACCTACCTTCTCTTCTGGACCCAGAATGTTGGCAATACTCTTACCAGTAGTGGCAGTGGTGGTAGTAATAATAGTATCAGTAGCTAACATTTTATAGAGTGCTTACTGTGTGCCAAGCACTGTGCTAAGCCCTTTACAATTATTATCTCATTTGATCCTCAAAACAACTCTAAAAGATAGGTGCTATTGATATCCCACGGATGAAACAGAGGCAAACGGAGGTTAAATGACTTGTCCAGGGTCACACAGCTAGTAAGTATCTGAGGCTGGATTTGAATTCATGTCTTCCTGATTCTAGGCCCAGTGAGCTATCCACTGCTACTCTTCTGACTTAGTTGGATCAACTATTTCAGGATTCTATGGGAATCCTTAGTCAGTAAATATACATTTAGTGTACGTGCCTATTATGTGCCAGGCTCTGTGCAAAGGACTAGGAATACAAAAAGAGGCAAAAGACAGTCCCTGACATCAAAGGGCTGAAAACTAATGGGGGAGACAACAAGCAAACAAATATTACAAATTATATGCAGGATAAAAAGGAAATATTTTTAAAATGGAAGGTGATAAAATTAATAGGGATTGGGGAAAGACTTCCTGTAGAAGACAGGTTTTACTTGGGATTTAAAGTAACCTAGGGAAGGGAATAAAAGAAGATGAGGAAGGAGGAATATTATAGGCATAGGGGACAGACAGAAAAAGTGTCTAGAGTTGAGATGAAATTTCATGGAACAACATCCAGTGTCACTTAATAAGATTTTAAGAAGACTGGAAAGGTAGGAAGGGTCTATGTTATGAAGGGCTTTGGATGTTAAATAGAGGATTTTGTACTTGATCTTAAAAGTGATAGGGAGCCACTGGAGTTTCTGGAATAGGGGAAGGGTGATGTAGTTGGAACTGCAATTTGAGAAAATTACTGTGATAGCTGACAGGAGGATGCATTGAAGTGGGAAGAGACTTGAAGCAGGCAACCACAAAACAAGGCTATTGCAATAACCTAGATATGAGGTGATGAAGTTCTGCACTAGAGTGGTAACAATGTCAGAGGAGAGAAGGGAACTTATTTGAGAGGTGTTACAAAGGTAAAATAAAGCAACAGCTTGGATATGGGGAGAAGGAAGGGTGAGAGATAGTAAGGAGTTGAGGATGACTCATAGATTGTGAGCCTGAGAGACTGGGACAAGAGTGGGGAACATGCGGCCTTGAGGCCACATGTGACCCTTTAAGTCCTCAAGTGCAACCCTTTGACTGAATCTACACTTTACAAAACGAATCCCCTTAATAAAAGAATTAGTTCTGTAAAACGTGGATTCAGTCAAACGGCTGCACTTGAGAATCCAGAAGGCCAGAAACTTGTAGCTTCAAGTTCTCCACCTCGGAGGAGGGCTTAGTGGAAAAGATAATGAATTCAGTTTTGTAAATATTCGATTTAAGATGCCTGCGGGAAATTCAATTTGAGATATATAAAAGGCAGTATGAAATGAAAGACTAGAGGTCGGCTGAGAGGATAGGGCAGGAAAGGTAGTTCCCAGAATCATAAACACAGAGATGTCAATCAAATCCATGGGAACTGATGCTATCACCAAGTGTAGTATAGAGGGAGAAGAAAATAAGGTCCAGGATAGAACCCAGTGAGGCCCTGATAACTAGAGTGTGTGATCTGAACGAGGAACCAGCAAAGAAGACTGCATGATGGTCTGATAGGTAGAATAAATGAACAAGAAAAGCCAGATCTTCATTTAACCAAGTTACTTACCTCCATCTCCTTCAGTTTTTGTCCCCTGAGGGAAAGTGGCAAGGGACCAGGCTAGGCTAACTTCCATTTGTGCTAGCACAAGGCAACTCTCATCAGCTCTTGCCAGCCTGATCTCCCAACAGTGATGTGGAGAACCTCCCACACAATGGGGAAAAATCTTCCCTTTTACCTTAGGTCTTCCATCTCCTGTTGTACCTGCCTCTTCAGGGAAGAGGAAAGTCACTGAAGAGTGGGACTCCCATCTCCTATTGTGCAGGTTTGACTCCATCTCCTGCTATATCCTTTCCAGCCTTCAAAGTAGAAGAGGAGTGTGAAACAGGGCCTCATATCTGTAACTTGTATCTCATGTTACAACTGTCTCCAGCCTGATTTCAAACCTCCTTTGGGAAGAAGAGTGGCACCTTCCACTCAGTGATGAACAGTATCAAACCCATTCCTACCTTACACATCCCAGTAATTTTGGACCCTTATAGGTCATCATTCAAACCCCAATCCCTATCCTGCCCCACTCTGGATTCTTTATACCCACTTGTCTCACCTCTCTCAAAGCTTGCAACCAAGCATCATCCTTCCCATCCACTGTGCCTTCTGGAATGCCTGTTCCACAGGCAACAAACTTCCCTTCATTCTAAATCTTTTCCTATCTTACTTCTTCCATCTCCTAGATACTACATATACCTGGCACCCTTCTGATGACATAGCATTCCTGGCTACCCTTGCCATTACTGGCTGTACCGTAATTCCTTCTCTCAGTTCACTGGTTGAAGTGGGAGAGCTAGAAAATTCTTTTGCTCCCCAATGCCACTTCCAGGATCTCTCCCTACTTTGATCACTCAGTAACCTCTCCTTCTTTGAGAATCATGGGATTTATCTCTATTACCCAATCAAAATCCTAGTAGTTGTTATCTATACACATCCAGATCATTCCCCTTTCTTCCTCAATGAGTTTGGTATATGGATCACATTTTTTCTCTCCTCGACTCCTGTCCTTATATCTAGAGTCTTCAAAATACATACTGACCGTAACTCCAATACCCTAGTCACTCAATTACTCAAACTACTCACTTTCCATGACCTACAAAGATTTTTCCCCCCAATCAACCGACCACTTGCTTCTTAGTCTAGTGCCTTAATTTTGTCTATACGGAAGCTTTTCAGTTTCAAGTAATCCAGATTATCTATTGCAATTGCCTTTACCTCTTGATTGTTTAAGAATACATCTCCTACCCATAGCTGTGAGAGATATTTAATCTATTTTCCTTTTAATTTTTAAAAGTAATGACTTAATATTAAGGTAACATATGTACTATAGAATATGGTATAAAGTGTTGGTTTAAGCCTAATTTCTACCAGAAGGCTTTCTAGCTTTCCCAGCAATTAATTTTTTCCTAGATAATTTGTTTTCCAATTTTATCAAACATTATGTTATTAAGTTATATTGTTTCTAATTCTCCCTTGTCTAGTCTGATTTAACTCTATTTTTTAAGCAATATCATACAGTTTTTATGACTGCTGCTTTATAAGATGAGCCCTAGAAAAACTTTTCATTTATTTCCCCAATTTGGGGGGATCCCCTTAGACTCTCATTCTTTGACATATTAAAAAGAGCTATAAATGTTTTTACACATCCTTAGAGTTTGGTTGCTAAAGACTAATCCTGCTAGGGACAGCTAGGTGGCATAGTGAATAGAGCACTGTCCCCGCAGTCAGAAGGACCTGAGTTCAAATCCAGCCTCAGACACTTAACACTAACTAGCTGTGTGACCTTGGGCATGACATTTAACCCCAATTGCCCTGACCTTCCCCCCTCCAAAAAAAAAAAGACTAATCCCTTCTTTAATCTACCATCTCTCTAAATCTCCCTCCTCTCCTCTCCTCTTTTCCCTCTCATTTCCTTGTTGAATTAAATGTATTCTTCTACCCAAATGTATGTCTTCTTCCTTTTTTTGACCAGTTCAAATAACAGTGAGGTTTAAGTGCCAGTCATTCCCTTCCACCTGCTCCTTGTTTGTATAAATGTCTACTTGTTCACCCGGATTATATGAAATAATTTCCTCTAACCTTCCTTTCCTTTCCTCCTTAGTATATTCCTCTTCTTTCTTTCTATTCCTAAGATCATTAAGACATAATGGAACCACTCTCAAGCCTTCCATTCCCCCTATGACCCTTGATATTAGGGGTTCAGAATGAACTGATCATTTCTCCATATTTTTTCAATTAAGAATGTTTTTGAATCTATTTTCTAAACTTATTATTTAACGTTCATTACATTTTTAAAAATTGTTAATTCTCGGAGAGAGGAGCCAAGATGGCAGCGCAGAAGCAGCAACATATTGCAATTCTCACATAGCCACCTCAAAATAGCCATAAAATGTGACTCTAAATAAATTCTCGAACTCCAAAACGCACACAAACATACTTTCTGCTAAAGTCAGCTCGGCTACAAGGAACCATATCAGCATATCAGCACTGCGAACCGAAACCAGCCCAGCCTGAAACTGTGGCTTTGCCCTGGAGGCTGGCTGGACGAGAGGAGCTGAGCTCCGGCTGGAGGTTTGGGAGAGCAGATCTGCAGCAGCTGTGGCAGTTCCCAGAATTAGGTTAGTGGAGCTCAGCTAAATCAGGGGAGAAAAGTGGGTCTGGCCAAACTGCCTCCAGGGCAAGGACACCGCAGAAGCAGAGGTCTTGCATCCGCCTCCACACTGCCACTTCAGAGCTCCTGGCCTGCAGATTGCAGGGTGATCAAGCGATTGTTCAGAGGCCAAGTGCTCTCCTGTTGAGCGGCCTGGATTCAGATTGCAGTCTTGGGTGGTGGTCCTGGGGTTTTTTTTTCAGTGAGCCGGAGTTGGAGAGGGACCCAGCAGCCTCCTGAAAGCTCCAGCAGCTGGGAAAACCCCAGCAATTTGGGACAGAGCTTTCCCCTCTGGAAGCAGAGTTCCACAGAGCTTAAAAAAAAAAAAACACAGACTGACCAACCATGAATAAGGATAAGAAGCAAAGTAAGAACAGCAACCAAACCCTAGGTTCCTTCTTTGGGGAAAAGAAGGATCAAGGCAGGGAGCAGGAGGAGGATAACACAGTCAGAGCTCCCACACCAAAAGCTTCCAAGAAACATGAAGATTGCCAAAAAGCTAGAGATCAGCTGAAGAAAAATTTTGAAAACCAAATGAGAGAAGTGGAAGAAAAACTGGGAAGAGAAATAAGAATGATGCAAGAAAATCATGAAAAGAGAGTCAACAACTTGACTGAAGAAATTAATACCTTAAAAAATAGATTA
>CM053585.1:214823135-214852510 GCA_028646515.1 Pseudochirops corinnae
ATCCTGCCCTACCAAAAAGTCAGAGGGGTAAGGGGGGAAGACATAGGAGAGAATAGATTGGGGGAGGGAGGATACACTGGGATGGCTGTTTTGGGGTGGTGGGTAGGGGAAAGATGGAGAGAAAATTTGTTACTCAAAATTTCGTGGAAATGAATGATGTAAACTAAACTAAACTAAAATTTAATTTAATTTAATTTAATTTAAAAAAAGAAAAAAAAAGGCCCAAGAGGTAGTTGATGTGAAATAGGAACAAGAAAGAAACCAGGCACAAATATATAGGACTATGTATCATCATCATAGGATGAATAGTAATTCACTGAACACTCATTTTAAATAAAATTATTACTGTGTACTAAATAGAGGACAAGGGTTCACATTCTGCCTTTAATACCTATTATCTATGTGACCCTGGGTAAATCATATGGATTTTTTCACCTTTATAATAAGGGACTGCATTAAAATACCTCTGATGTTTCTTCCAGATGGAAATCCAATGATGCTATATAAGAAATTGGTGACATTGTAATCTTACTATTTAATGAATGACAGGTAGTCAAACTGATAATATAATTTCTACATATCTAGAATTTCTATCCTTTTAAAACTAATAGCGGGATCTTTCAAGAAGTCATTCTTAAATGACATTCCATTGAAACACAAAGTTCAAATATTGACTATACAATGCCAACATAAACTCCTATGACTACTTGATTTTAATTGAATAGACAAAATAAATCATATTTGGCACCATGCATACAAAGCCTTATTTTAAAAGTAAATTGACTGAGGATGATAGAATCACATGACTAACAAGATAGGAGAATTAGATGTTTTTTCCGATTCCCTTGAGCTCTCAAATTTTTCAAAATAGAAGCAATGTACCAGAGATAAAGCAATTGTAGATGTCTCCATGGTCTAGGACACAGGTTCCCAAATTAGGTGATACTGGCCCCTGAGGGGCGCTGAAATGATGGGGGGGGAGGGGTGTAGTAGCCTTTGATGCAATTGGGGAATATTGAATAAAAATAAGGGAGCAGTAAAAGCATAAGAAGAGAAGAAAATTTTGAAAAACTGTACTTTCATCTGCTACATAACAGTTAAAGTCTTAATGACATTATTTTCCAAATAAACACACAAAATGCAAATTATAAACAATCAGTGGTCAAGTTCACCAACAAGTCTTAACAAGCAAGTGTCGGTAGGCACATGGCTTGGGGGGGGAGGGCGCAGTATTGTCAGGAAGTCCATCATATATTGGCAGGAATATGTGCATGTTATGATTTGCTTACAATACAATACTATATGGTTACATTACCCAATATTGTATCATCAAAATTTCAATGCAGGAAAACCCCCAACAAATTTACAATTATTAAATTTAAGATGTATCATTTTTAAAAAATATACATATTTTTTAAATGATGCAAATTTTTTAAAAAGTTAAAGGATTAAAGAAAGCAGAATTTCAGTAGGGCACAGAGTAAGTTTTTTTTTTAAGAGATCAGAAGGCCAAATGAGTTTAGGAACCTCTTATGTAAGACATCAAGAACCTAAGTGAGGTAAGACTCTAAGGAGCTTAGACAATAATTCCTAACTCCTAATGTGCTCATTTAGTACCACTTCCCACACCAACTACCACACTAGCAGCAGCATTGCACAAGCGACCCACAAACTTGCTACAGAACTCAGCTCTATATTCTGCCCCACTCGCCTAGTACACTGAGACCCAGAAGTCTATTCAGGATATAACAACAGAATCCAGCACAATAGAGCTACGTCACAAGAGAGCTCAGAATGAACAAACGAAGCAACAGGGAGAACTGAGGCAGTATACCTGTGAATCACGCTTCACAAAGTCTGAGAGAAAGAGTCCAGCACCAAGCTGGGGTCAGTTTTGTCCCTTCATAAGTCACTTGGGACTGAACACAAGGCTGATGAACAATGAGTTTTCCAAGTTAGGAGGAGGCTAAGTCCACTTTGAGGTCTAGCTCCTAGAAAACTGCCTCCAAAGGGAATAGAGTCAGAGGTAAGCAATAGGGAAAAAATAAGGAAAAAACTTTGAAATTAACAAAAATTTCAGAAAAAAGAAATCTTGGAGCAGCTAGGTGGCACAGTAAATAGAGCACTAGTCCTGGAATCAAGAGGACCTGAGTTCAAATTCAGTCTCAGACATTTAACATTTACTAGCTGTGTGACCCTGGGCAAGTCATTTAACCCCAATTGTCCTGCCTTCCCCCCTTCAAAAAGCCAAAAAAGAAAAAAGAAATCTCAAAGGCCTTGAGCATTAAGCAGTATATAAACAAACAGAAGGTATCAATAACAAGGGACTATGTTAGTGTTCAGACTGGGGAAAATGGGGAAAAAAGTTCAGGCATCTCTGAATATTCTAAAACAATGGAAAATTAATCAAAGTAAGGCAAAAGACCCTGTGAATTCACAACAAAAGAACCACAGCAGGATGTTCTGGAATGGTTTAAAAGAGAAATAAGAACTTCGGAAGCAAAATACATGGGCTGTGTGGAAGAAATAATTGTCAGAAACTAAGGTGGCAAGTCTCAGCAAAAAAACAAGAGTCTGACTGGCACTACAAATATGCAGAAGTGAAGGACAATTTGGAAAAAAAAAAAAGCAAGAAAGTAATAACATTAAAAGAAAGCATAATCTCCATACAAGCAAGACAGGTTGTGTATAGACAATCTAAGAATCATAGGTCCCCCAAAAGAATACTGGCTAAAAAGCAATTAATTAGTTAATTAACTGCTATTGGTGCAGAGATAGGAAGGCTAGAGAAAGTCGTCCTGAAAGAACTAGAGAAATGGGATTAAATATCAACAACTATTAATTCACCATTGTGCCTACACAGGAAAATTTATATGTGAACTGTGAATTTTGCTTTCATAATTATAAAAATCAATGAGCAAATCATTTCAAAATAGGTCACCCACTCAGGGTTACTTCATCTGTAACTGAATAAATTCTGCTGAATAAATTTAAATTTGGCAAAAATTAACTTTTCCCCTAAAATAACTGTACTCATGCTGATTTTTTAAGAATTTGTTGCTAGTCAAATGGAAAGCTTCAAATTTTCCATATGAGAGTCTACACAAATTAAAACTAAGCATAATAAACATAGTATCAATTTTATCCTTGCAGAATATACACACTCGGATATATTACGGGATTAAAAAGAAAATACCCAGTCTGAATATAACAGGTCCAATTAAAACCGTTGCTAGGATCTGCATTTCAGGCAGTACAACTATGTTTTAATCACATTTCTTCTCAGTGTGAATATTAAAGGAGAACTTACTCTTAGCAATCAAAAATTTAGCATGAAAATTGTTCATATTTATAATATTATCTACACATGCATGCTTTCATTACACTTTCATTACATCAATCTTTAACCTCTCATATTTTGAGCATCCTCTTTCCATTCTGTCTTGCTAAGCAAACAAATGTGTAACTTTTGGAGGTGTTGTTTACTAAATGTTGCATATATTTAGGAGATATTATCTATAATAATATTCAAAGTATAATACTTTCATCAGTATAAAAGTAAAGAGTTTTAGATAAGGACTCAATAATAAAACTATTAAATGAGAAAAATTACAATAAAATGACTAATAATACTAGTAAATTGATATGCAAAATTAATTCAACAGATTTATCAGTCTTATTCAAATGACATCCCCATGAGTTTGCAGATTCAAAACAGGTTAAGAATCTAAAGAACTCTGGAAAGCTACAAGCTTTTCATGTGGCAAGGTGCTTTCAGGTCTTTACTCCAAACAAGACAAAAAAAAGATAGTAAAAAAGCAACTCTGCATTTCTATTTGAGCATATATGTACATAAACACATACATAATACTTTGATCAACTTTTGTGTATAAAGACATATGCACTCTTAGCCACACACACATCAACACGTTGGTTTTCATGTTTGTTGTTTACATCTGACTTTAATGACAATGGTTAGTTTTGATAATTCTTTCATGGATCTATGATTTTAACAGCATAGGTACTATCACCAATTATGCACACTGCAGCCCTCCACACTTTTTCATTCTGTACAACTTTTATATATGTCTTCTCACAAATTATCCACTAAAGGGTTCACTTAACAAGCTGAGGTCTGTTCTCTAGATGATTTGACTTTGCACAGATATCAATAGAAACACTGACCATCAGTTATATCATTCTCACTACATGACCATGCCACTCCCTTTTCTGGTCATCTCTCTCTCTTTGCCTCTATTTTCTCACCTCTCACATCTCTCAATCCTTTGCAAACTCTGTTTTAACTTCATTATCCAGCTAATCACTCTCTTCAAAATTACCTATAAGATGTTTTCATATCCATACTGATCTACTTGCTCTTTACTGAACATGAGACTCCATCTCTCAGGTCCTTCCTTGCCTTTGTACTGATTGTCCTCCATCCCTGGAATGCTCTGTCCCCTAATCTCCACCTCAGCTCCCCTGGTATCTTCAAGACTTAACCGCTCCCAATGTGGGAAGCTTTTCTCAGTCAGCTCTCTACTAGTGCCTTCTCTTAGAGCTTAGCTTCCATTTATGCTTTACATACCTTGTATGTACAGTTATTTGCACACTGTCTCAACTATTCAGAATATGAGCTGCTGGAGGACAAGGACCATATTTTTGCTTTCTTTCTATTCCCAGTGCTTAGCATAGAGCTTGGTACATAAAAAGAGTTTAATAAATACTTGTTGATTAACACTGCCCCTTAATGGTACCATTGCTTATTATTACTTTTTATTGCTCATTATCACATTAATAATCAGAATGCCAATGAACAAAATTACCTTTGTTGTTACATCTTTCAAAGAATCTTTGATAATTTTCTCATATGCATGGGAGACACCTTATTAGAAGAGAATTTTTGATACTTTCATTGAAATAATCCTTTTCTGTGGTAAATAATACAATACTGTAATGCATGTAAAATGATCTTTTGCAAATTACTTCTATTTTCAAATAATTCTAATATAGGTAACATAAAATTCAAAATTTCAAACAGCTTTACTCAGTTAAATTTCACCATACTTTTAGTTGATTTAACTCGGGTGATAACTGTCAAAACCATTGAAAACTCATTGCTAAAAACGCAACCAATTTTTGTACCAACTTCTGTCTTCCACACACTACTTAGAATAACTTTAGCAAAGTTTATCTAAAACTATTAAATACTCATTTCAGTTATATATTTAGGATTTTAAACAACTTTTTATATGGGGGATTGATCTACACAAAATGACTTTTTTTGGAGGGAGGGAGCATCATGACCTATGATTTCTTTTTTTAATTTTTTTTTATTTACTCATTTACTTTTAATTTACAAGACTCAGTTCCACAATCACTTGAGTTTCAGATTTTCTCCTCTCCCTTCCCCGCCCCCCATGGTGGCGTGCAATCATGTATAGGATCTGCAAATACTTTCACATTGTACAATAGTTTATGACCTATGATTTCAATGCTATTGTGAACTCTGAATAATACCCTCTAAAGATGCAGAAGGGCAACTATTGTATAGCCAGGCACAATAGATAAAAGAGCCTAGAATGAAATCAGGACAATGGTTCTTCAGGTCTAGTTTCAGATATCTACTGGTAGTATGACTCAGGGTAATTAACTTCAGCTCTTAGTACCTCAGAGAACTCTTTAAGTGAATACTTTATTAGCTAATAATTTTTTGCCTTTGGTTTAATGGCACTTTAAAAATATAATCTGAAGTAAAACTTTAACACATTTTTATGGAAGAAAAAAATATACCAGAGCTTTCAATTATACTTAGAAGACTAATAGAAGACATATGAGGAGTTTAATTGTTTTGACTAACTTTTATGATAAAATTTTAAATTTCCTAAGAAAGGTTTTCTCGAATGAACAAACAGGTTTTCTCAGAAATTCTCAAATATGAGCACTTCCTGATGAGCCAAGAGAAACCTATCTTGATGACAGTGAATGTTAGTCCTTAAAAATTCTTTTTTTTTAATGCCCTTTTCTCCATGCTAAAACAATTCAACATGACCAAAGTAACACCTAATGATGGAGATGGTATTCAAGCCTATGTCGCCTAAGGTTAATCATACTTCAATCAAAGTTAATCAAACTTTAGCCTTTTAAGTGAAAAATCTATCTCTATAACCTACCAAAAAAAAAAAAAAGAATTGGGTGGTCAAAAAATCTTGGGGCAGGGCAAGGAGCAGAGGAGAATCACTCATAATATCAGGTTGAATTATTCTCATTTTGAGATGAGGGGAGTCATTCCATTCACTTTTTCTTTTTTCAGTTAGATCCTTACAGAGTAAATGGTAAAGTTAGCTACTACCTGCCTTAATTAGCTATGCAGTGATGGGCTACTACTGAAGTTTTATATATGTAAAGTATGTATAAATGAGGAATATTTTAATTTTGCTGTTGGACTGCCACTTAGGGAAGAGAACTAGATAATAATCAGTGGACAACTATAAGGAAAGAGTCAATTAAGTGTGAAGTTATATAGTAACAAAAACCAAAAATAGAGGACAACAGTTCTTTGCTTCAATGTGCCAGACAATAAACAATATAAGCATTATGCTACTTTTTAACAAGAATAGAAACAGAAGTTTTAAGAAATAAGATTGTCCTTCAATTCAAACACTTATTAAGGGTCTATTATGCCTAATGATTTAATTAAGCAAGGGACATAAAAACCTAAAAAAAGGATCATATTTACATATGTTTTATAACATAGTTTATGCTAATATGTAACACAGAATAAATTCTTCAACAGTCTGTCCTGAAATGCATGTTCATATTCTAACTATCCTAAATATGAAGATTTGAGAAGATAAAATGTAGACTTTACTTAAGTCTATTATTAAGAACTATTAGCTTTTTCTGAACTAAGACTACATCAGTGCCGTCAAATTATATAACTAAAAGGAGGACTCACTTTTCACTGGACACTTGGCATTCTTTCAACTTTAATGAAACAGTATATGAATGTTGCTAAGAAACTCAACTATTTTCAATAGTTGGAAAGTTCTTAACACTGTTCTGGTGAATATCTCCAAATTTCTCACTAGCTTTCTATTCAAATACTAATCCTTAAGTGAATATTTTCAGTATCCAACTACTTTGTCACAGTCACAGTTACTAAAAATAAGCATCACAATTAATGAAACTGTATTAAGGACCTCAATAAGTGAAACCTTATATAGCAACACAGGCCTACTAACCAATGGTTTAAAGTAAAGTTGGTCTTAAAATAAATCATAATCAAGGAAAGAGTAAGTAGCAACTTACAATCCACTTTAGTATTAATGTACCTCTTAAAGCCATAAGTAGGAATTTTGGGGGAGTTTTGAGGAAACCACAGATAACACAGAAAAAGTTTAAGAACTCAGAAATGTATAAAATATATGTGCAGAATTGTAATAATAATACCCTATAAAACAAAAAGAAAAAATTCAGACTTCTTCTTTAGTACAAAGGAAAGGCCAAAAACTTTTACATGGATTTTCCAGATTGTATGGGTGCCACACCTCAAATCACCTCCAAGTAGAAGGGATAACTGCAGTAAATATATTAACTATTGATAAAAATGCTTGAAAAATTTCAAGGTCCTATTTATTATTCTGCTCACAATACAAGTTTCTAAAAGATCTACAAGTCATCATTCATAATGAGGCTTATATTATCAAAGCAAAATTTATTCTATCCTTTCCTATTTGACAGTTTTAACCATTTTACTTTTTAATGTCACCCTGGGCCTTATTGGTAAAAGTAACAACATTCTGACACTCCCTATACAGAACTGTAACTTCTTATTACTGGTTATAATAAGATGTAATGTTATTTATTAATTATTATATTATAGTCTAATGTAATATATGTAACATAATGTAAATATAATATCATATTATTAATAATCCATACTATAAAGTCCAATAAGACTGTTCTATTCATCCTTCCTACTCCCTTCTATCTTCAATCTTTTTATCTTCTCTGCCTACTTCTTCCTGGCCAAAAAAATTCTAATTCTGCTATCCCCCTCAAGCTATACCTTTTTATCTTCCCTTCCTTTGCTAACTCAATACTTTTCATACTTACAACATCTAAAAGAAACATTCATTTCATGTATCTACATTTAGTTATAGTCCAAATTCTTAAGTAGAGTCACACCCTAGACATTCAATCTATGGTACAGAGTTCCTAGCAACTTAAATAGCATCATTAAGCACATTCCTTACGTGTCACATCCTGGATTGCTGAACTGTTCACAAATCTTTTACCATTATTAGCATTTCTCTGAGCTCCTACCCTTTGGGAACTACACAAAGTTTCTGTTAAAAGCATCTATCCTTTAGGCTCAGGTAAATCTAAACTATAAATGTGACATATTTTAGCTTTGAGGTTAATTACCAACCAATACACTGACAACATGTTATTTCACTGACTATTGCTCTCTGAGTTTGAATTATCTGAGTTTTCCTTCAAGATTTCAAAAACTTAACTGCCAAAACAAATGGTACGGGAAATATTAAAATGTCTTTGTTTTGTGAGGCAACTTATTAGGTGTATTCTTTAACCAGAAAAGAACTATACAATTTTAGGGGTTGAAAGGACCCTAAAGATTATGCAAGCCAACTCTCATTATTTTATAGAGGAGTATCTAAAGTATCTCTGCGAGAAAAGACTGTATTAAAGACTGCCAAATCTAAAAACAAAAAGAAAGATCTTAAATAAGAAAACTAGTAGGGGCACATGATCTGGGTCACAAAATCAACAAGAAAGAGAACTAGATATTTTCTTTGCTGCCCATGACCTTGGAAACCTCTCCAAAACACAAATTATAGGTCAGCAGATAAAAAACAACTTCAACTGTCTGCATGGTCTAGGATACCTGGAATTGAAAAGAAGATTAAAAAATAAAAATAAAAAAACAAATCAATGAACAGATATCTACCCTGAACTCATTCAGCCTACCTGCCTCTACCAGCTACCATACTACTGGTAGCCAGGCTGCACTAGCCTACCCAAGAACACAACATGGACTGGTGACAAAAACCAACCCCACATCCTAATCTTCACTCCCTCTTTCCATTGCTATGGAGATCCAGGTGGAGATGCAACAGCCAGCAACGTGTTGTGCTACAAAAGAGCTCTGCAGGAGAACAAAGGGACAGAGAGAAAAGGGCAGGCTTAAAATAGAGCACAAAACTGTGCTACTCTGTCTCTTCCTCATTACCCTGTCCCCTCCTTCTAGATCCTGAGAGACCCAAACAACAGACATCAATCCAGTAGCACCACCATGGCAAATGCCAGGCCCATGAACTGAGGAACAGAGGGAGAAGAAAAGGATAGTGTGTGTGTGTGTGTGTGTGTGTGTGTGTGTGTGTGTTGCAGGTAGAGAACTGGATAGCATTCCACTATCCAGCAGGGACTAGTTCTGTTCTCTCAAGTAGAGACCTAGGCTGGTGAACCATGAAATGCCCATAGTGGGAGAGGGCTGAGACCCTTTGAGATTTAGCCTGCAGGGAAATCATAGTCAGAGAGGAGGGAGTCAGAAAGTAAATAAGAGGGGGGAAGGAGGGAGTGGACTGAAATTACAGAAGAAAACTCAAAGACCTTGAACATAAATATATCAACAGGGAAAACATTAACAGCTTAAGGAAATATAGCCTCTAGAGTGTACACTACAAAACAAAACAATCCAGCACTTGATGAGACAGAGGACCCTGTCAAATGTGAGGATCTTGTGGAACCACAACATGCTGTTTCTGGTTGGTTCAAAACAGAAATAAGAATTATGAGAGCAAAGTTTATGACCTGCACAGAAGAAATAATGGACAGGATAGAAAAACTGGAATCTTTGATGACAAGTCTCACCAAAGAAACAACAGAAGATGTTTGAGTGGTTGTGGAATGATAGGCACATGAACACAGTGCTGATAGAGTCATGAAATGGTACAAACATTTTGGAAAGCAATTTGGAATTATGCAAATAAAAGTACTAAATATTCATACTCTTTGAACCAGAGTCTCCATTATTGGGTTTATTATGCCTCACAGAAGCCACTGATAGAAGAAATTCCTCATAATACAGCAAAATATTTCTACCAGTACTTTTTATGATAGTAAAGAAATGGGGAAAAAAGTAAATGTCTCTCATTTGGGGAATAGCTAAACAAACTGTGGTATGTGATTGTAATGGGATATTACTGTACTATAAGAAATTATGTGTGATGAATAGAAAAAGATGTAGTTGTATAGCCTGTATTTAATTGCTTGTCCTTCCAGTGGGGGTGGGTGACGAGGATTTAAAGTTCTATAATCAAATGTTAAAAATATATATGTGTGTATATATATATATATACAATTATTATTATTAATATTATTAACTACATCCTACTGGGACTTAAGATACACAGGCACTGTGGTAGGGAGATCCATTCTGCCCTACTGGAAAGTCAGAGGGGTGATGGGGGAGGACATAGGAGAGAATAGATTGGGGGAGAGGTTATGCAATGGGATGGCTGTTTTGGGGTGGTGGGTAGGGGAAAGATGGGGAGAAAATTTGTAACTCAAAATCTCGTGGAAATGAATGATGTAAACTAAAATAAATAAAAGTTTAAAAAGAAAAAAAGAAAGAAAGAAAAAGATGTAGAGATTTACATAAACTGATGCAGAATGAAGTAAACAGAACCATAAAAATATACACAAAACTAAAACAAATGGAAATGGAAAGAACCTCTCTATACCAAAAAAAGAAAAGTAAATATAAAAAAATTTAAAAGTTCAAGCTTAATTCAAATAAAGAAATATGAGAAGATAACTCTCAATACAACTTTTCATGGAGTTGGGAGGTAGATAGCGTATTAGTTGCACCGATTTTTCCCCCCTTTAAAAAATACTAGTTGTGGGAGGCTAGATGGCACCATGAATAGAGCACCAGCCCTGGAGTCAGGAGGACCTGAGTTCAAATCTGAACTCACACACTTAACACTTACTAGCCATGTGATCCTTGAACAAGTCACTTAACCCCAACTGCCCTGTCTTCCCCCCTCCAAAAAGCAAAAAAAAAAAAAAAATACTAGTTGTTATATAGGATGGTTCTCTGGGAAGAGAGTGGGAAGGATACTGGGGATAAATACAATGACATTTTTTTAAAAAGCATAAAACATCAATAAAAACTTATTTTAAAATTTAATAAGAAAACCAGGAGATTATTTTTATGGTTATAACAGGATCAGATACCATTCAGTCTAATTTATTCCAAATGACAGATGTTCAATGCAATAGTGCTAGCATTATTTGGTTTTCCTCAAAAGCACCTAAAATTATGTATATATGATCTAAATTGCTAATTATCTCTAGAAAGCTAAATATTCATTATAGCCATTCACTTGTATTTTTCAGTTGACAAAACATGTATGCTTCAAGTAGACTTCTGGACTTTTGTTTTTATTGGTTTGGAATTTAGACAAAATTTTAAAATGTATGCAAAAACAAAACCAATGGAGCTAAAATCAGAAGAGAGACAGATAGCCAGGGGGAAAAAAATCTCTGAAGCAAATTTCTCTGATAAGGCTTTCATTTCCAAGGTATACAAGGAAATGATCCAAATTTATAAGAACAAGAGTCATTTCCCAATTGCTAAATGGGCAAAAGACATAAACAGGTATTCACAGGAAGAAACCCACCATGAAATGGCCATTTGGAAAAAATGCTCTTAATCACAAATAATTAGAAAAATGTATATTCAAACGACACTAATGTTCCTCCTCCCATCTATCATAATGGCAAAACTGACAAAAAAAGAAAATGACAAATACTGGAGCAGCTGTGACAAATTAATGCACTGTTGGTGGGGTTGTCCACTGGTCCAGTCATTCTGGAAAGTAATTTGGAACTATACCCACAAAATTAATAGATTGTACATACCCTTTGACCTAGAGATACCACTACTAGGCCTATGCTCCAAAAAGATGAAAAAGTAAAAGGACGCAATGTGCAAAAATATTTGTAGCAGCTCTTTTGTGATGGCAAAAAACTGAAGAACAGCTGAATAAATTATGGTGCATGAATACTATCTTATACATTGACACATAGTAAAGTGAGCAGAATCAAGAAAATAATTTACAAAACAATATTATAAAGAAAAACAACTGAGAAAGATATAAGAAATTTGGATCAACTCAAAGACCAACCATCATTCCAGAAGATAAGATTATGAAGCATGATACTCATTTCCTGAGACAGATGTAATGGACTTATGGTGTGAACTGAGACGTATATTTTCAAACATGGCAAATATGGGAATTTATTTTGCTTGATTATCTGTGTTACAGGGAGTTTGTTTTTCTTTTTCTTTTTTTTCCCTGATGAGGTGGAGGAGAACAAGAGGTGGGAAGTAGGTGAAAAAAAATCCATTTTTGTTTACTTAAAAAGATAAAATCTTAAAATATTAATGAAATGCACAGAAGAAAATTCAAAAGGAAACACAAAAGCAGGATAGATCTGAAAGTAACATGTAGAATGTTATATATATAACATATATATATATATATATATATATGTACTTTTTTTTTTGCTTTTTTTTTTTTGGAGGGGGGAATGCAGGGCAGTTAGGGTTAAGTGACTTGCCCAAAGTCATACAGCTAGTGTTAAATGCCTGAGGCCACATTTGAACTCAGGTCCTCCAGACTCCAGGGCTGGTGCTCTATTCACTGCGCCACCTAGCTGCCCCATGTTATATATATATATTTTAAAAGCAAATGGGTTGAAATGGAGATTTCTGGTTTCACATGAAATCCTTTTTCTGTTCTGCTATGCATATGGGCATGCTCTTTTCCAGGTAAAAAAATTAAAAATGTAAAGTATTCAGTGGATAAGCTGTTTATCCACTCACATGTAAAATAAGAGGGCTGAACTAAAGGAACTATAAAGTCATTTCTATCCTTCACACTATAAGTTATCAATCTGTATTGGTGAAGGGAGTTCCCTCACCAGGAATTCCCCACCCTGGTGAAACCACAGATCTGAAGGAAAGAAAATTAATGACATAACATACATAGATGGTGACCTACCAAAAGAGAATTAAGGAAGGGTCACAAATGAGAAGAACTAGGAAGCAATAAAACAAAGAAAGCCAAGGCAGGAAAGATCATTTAGGAGGAAGGCATGTTCAATAGTGTCAAAAACTGTGAAGTGAAAAAGGACAAAACTAAAATAAGTCCACCGAATTTAGCAATCAGTTAAACTGTTGACAGCAGAAGGAAGATTCTGGAGGGCACAACAAGAGGAATCAAGAGGAATAGGACTAAGATTGATAAGAATGGGGAAAAGGGACTGGTAGCTGGGAAAGGGGATTTTTACCTTCGCAGCCAAGGACTCTGAATCACAGGTATTGGAAGAAGAGATTATAAGAGATTAGATCAAAGGATCATAGATGTAGTGGTACAGAAGAGACTTTGGAGGTCATCTAGTCCAGCTCCCTTATCCACTGAGAAAACTGATACCCAAGGTAATTATGTAACTTGTCTGAAGTCACACAAGTAGTGACAAGAGGTAGGATTTGAACCAGGTATTCCAATTATAAATCCAATGCTCTTTCCTCTGTACTACCCTTGGTAAGGTCTTTTCTTGCCATAGGGAAGGAAGTACCATTTGAATAGATATTCCTGTCATCAAGATGGATGGAGAGGTATCATTGTGTAGCCTTTCAAAAATGGATAAAAAGATAAAACAATGGGTATCAAGTACCTGGTACAATACTTGGTGACTGGGATCCAAGGCACCTAAAGGAACTCTTATTCAACATAATGTTCTTTCCAATGTCCTCAATTGGCTAGTGACATTAATGTACAGTTGAAATATATGCACTTGGCTCCTAGTCAGTTGTAGTGACTGGAATCTTTCTTCTGTATCTGGTTTTGGTGTCAAAGAGCTTGGTATTTGAATTCTGGATGATTATGAAGGCTTCTTGATTATCTCATTTTTTTGTGAACATCTTTGTACCACTGTGGATATCTGCTACTCATTCCTGAATGCAACATTGATGCTGATTTTCTCACATTTTTAAAAAACAATCAACCATCCTATTCCTGGCTACATCAGTCTTGTTGATTTGGTCACCCTTCCAGGTAAGCAACTTTAACTAGACATCCAAAGGATTCATTTGTTCATTTGTTATGTTTGATTTACAAAATAACCCAGAGGGAAAAAATGCATAACATTGTGCCAGGAGTTTAGAATTTTAATGCTGCTTGCATGATGAAGTATGAACCCTAAGTAAATCACAATCTATGAGAGAAGAAAAGTAAACAGAGAAAGAGGCCCTTTAAAGTCTAGGAAGGAAAATGAAAGAGAAGGTGCCCTGCTATCTAAATGGTTATTGATCAAGAAAATGAGTCTGAGACATCAGTAAAATGTTACAATTCTGAAAAGCATCTTAGAAATAACACTGGATTTGTAGATAGCAGACCTAGGTTTGAAAAGTGAAAAGTGGCAATAAGTACCTATGTAAATCATCACTTATCTTCTCTGAGCCTTATTTTCCTCTTCTACAAAATGAGGGAGTTGATACCTCACATTCAAGGTCCTTTTCACATCTAAATCTATAACACTATAATTAAGTAGGAAATAACTGTAGGATGCCAAATTACTTTCATCTTCAACAGAACTGAAAAGAGTCGAACCAAAACAAAAACTCAACAAGAAAAAAAGTCTAAAGTTTTTATGTAGATGCACAATTGATTTATAACTTTACCATCTCCTATTCTGCCCTACAGGTAACATAGCATAAATGAGGGCTGGAGGATGCTTAGGCCCAGAGAGGCTAAATTGCAGCAAAATCTGCAAAAATTCAACATGAAAAAAGTAATCCTCTGGTCAAACCTATAGTTGAAAAAAGTCCCCTCCATGACATGCCAGACACGATCATCCAATCTCTCCTTTTAAGTCTCTAATTAATAGTTTTGATTTGGTTTCTTTCTTTATATCAAGCCTAGATTTGCCTGTTATAGTTTCTATACAACGATCCCATTTTTGCCCCCTGGGGAAAAGTGGAGCACATCAATACAATCTTTCTTCCACATAACAATCTTTCACATACTTAAAAGATAACTTTTATGTTCCTCCTAAATCTTCTCATCTCCAAGATAAACATCATCAGTTTCTCAAATCACTTCTCATATGGCATGATCTTTCACCATCCTCTGGGCAATCTATAACCTGTTAATGTCATTCCTAAAATATAACTGAACAGAATATTCCAGGTCAAAAGTATAGCAGGACTCTTTATGAAAATAAATGCCTGAAAACTATGCCTCTTTTAATGCAGATTAAGACTGCATTAGCTCTCTTGTCTGCGATATAAGAATATTAACTTGTATTGAGCTTGAAGTCTATTAAAATTCCCATATTTTTCCAGAGAATCTGCTACTTAGCCATGCCTTCCTCTATCTTGCTCATGAACAGTTGATCTTTTAAAAATATAAAGACTTTACATTTATACTTAATAAATTTCAACCTATTTAAACTGTCCCAATGTGCTGGGGGGGGGGGGTTTTGAATCCTGACTTATTAATTCAGTATGTTAGCTTTTTCTCCACTTCCATGTCTTCAGACTAACTGACAAGGATGAACATCAATGACTACCCAAATCACAGACTTTTTTCTAAGGGAGGTTGGGAAGCTAAATACCACAGGGCCAAGCACATAACTACGGGATATTTCACTGCTGTCTTCCCTCTAAGTGGACTTCAAGTTAATAATGAGCATTTTGGGGGTCCGATCAAACAATTCTTAATCAACTTAACTGTACTACCATCTAGCCCCATTTCTCTCCATCTTTTTCCTAAGGATATCCTGTGAAATTTTATCTAGATATTTTTTAAATTCTAGATACACTGTATCTATAGCATTCCTTGGTCCTACCAGTTTATGGTAGGTTAGTCAAAAAGGAAATAAGATTAGTCCGCTATGCCATATTAGTTCTTCCACTTCCTTTTCTACATGTTCAGTAGTTCAAGAGACTAATCTGAATAAAGTCATACTGGCTGTCTCTCACAATCTAAAATTTTAGAACTTTGCCAGAAATCAAAGTTTAGCTCACTAGCCTACTTTAAATTTCCAAACTTCTCTTTTAAGAAAACTGGGATACACTTGTACTTTTCCAATCCTATATGTTTCATGTTCTCCACAATCTTTCAAAGATCACTGACTGTGGCTCAGTAATGACATCTACTAAGTTATCTAAGTACCTTAGGCTGTAGTTTACATCAAGCCTGGGCCAGGAAACATGAACTCATTTTAAGAGCACCTAAGTGTTCTCTATTTCTTTATTTATTAAGCACATCAACTCCCTATTTACCTATCTTTGCTTTCTCTGCTTCAATCCAAAACTAATTCTTAAAAAAAGAAAAAAAAAAACAAAATAAGAATTGAACAGCTTTGCCTTCTCTCTGCTGTCAATTATCTTCCCCATCTATCCCCAAAATTGGTCCTATCACTTCTTGAATCATTTTTCCTGAACGTAGCTACACACACACACAACCAATAAAAAAGACCTACCCCTTTTTATTGTCCTGAACTTACTGGCCTCAACTTCTCTGAGCTGTAAGCATTCTCATCTTTATTCTTATAGGACTATGCCACACTTTTGTTACTTTTATTTACTTCTTCCTTCTGTGTTTGCCATCTAAAAATATAAGGCTGGTGACTTTCTTATAAATATACCTCAGATTCCTTACACAATTCCCCCATTCTCCTTTAACTACAACTTTAACTTCATCAAGATTATTTCTATGTATCTTTAGGATTTCAATCTTAAAAGCTTCCAAAAGTAGCCTAACTTTACCAGATCTAAAACTATAATATAAAGCAGCAATCATTAAAACTACTTGGTACTAAGAAACAGAGTGACAGATCAGTGGAATAGGTTGGATACACAAGACACAGTAGTCAAGGACTATAGTAACCTACTGATTGATAAAGTCAAAGACTCCAGGGCTTCTGGGATAAGCACTCACTATTGACAAAAACTGCTGGGAAAACTGGAAAACAATATGGCAAAAAATTGGCATAGACCAACATCTTATACCACATACCAAGGTAAGGTCAAAATTGGTACATGATTTGGACATAAAGTGTGAAACTATAAGCAAATGATGAGAGCAAGGAATAGTTTACCTGTCAGATCTAATGAGAAGGGAAGAATTTATGACCAAACAAGAGATAGAGAACATTATGAAATGCAAAATAGATAATTTTGATTACATTAAGTTAAAATTTTTTTTGCAGAAAGCCAATGCAATCAAGATTAGGAGGGAAGTAGAAAACTGGGAAAGAATTTTTACAACCAATGACTCTGATAAAGGCCTCATTTCTAAAATATATAGAGAAATGAGTCAAATTTATAAGAATACAACTCATTTCCCAATTGATAAATGGTCAAAGGATATGAACAGTTTTCAGATGAAGAAACTAAAGCTATCATCATATGAAAAAATGCTCTAAATCACTACTGATTAGAGAAATCCAAATCAAAACAACTCTAAGGCACCACTTGACACCTATCAGATTGGCTAAAATGACAGAAAAAGAAAATTATAAAAGTTGGAGAAGATGTGAGAAAGTCGTAACATTAATGCATTGTAGGTAGAGGTGTGAATTGACCCAACCATTTTGGAAAGCAATTTGGAACTGTGCTCAAAGGGCTATAAAACTGTGCATATCCCTTGATCTAGTAATACTGCTACTAGGTCTGTACTCCAAACAGATCATAAAAACGGGAAAAGGACCCACATATACAAAAATATTTATAGCAGCTCTTTTGGGTAGCAAAGAATTAGAAATTGAGGTGATGCTCAACAATTGGGGAATGGCTGAACAAGTTGTGATATGTGAATGTAATGGAATACTGTTGTTCCATAAGAACAGGTGGATTTCAGAAAAACCTGGAAAGACTTGCATGAACTGATGCTGAGTGAGCAGAATCAAGAGAACACTGTACACAATAACAACAACACTGTTCAATAACGGAATTTGTTAGACTTAGCTCTTCTGAGCAATGCAATGATCTAAGTCAATTCTAAAAGTCTCATGATGGAAAATGCTATTCACACCCAGAGAAAGAAGTGATGGAGTCTGAATGCAGACCAAAGCATACTATTTTCTCATTTTTTTGCTTCTTCTTTCTCATGGTTTTTCTCTTTTGTTCTGATTCTTTTTTCACAACCATGACTAATGTAACAATATGTTTAATATGATTGTACATGTATAGCCTATATCAGACTGCATGCCATCTTTGGGAGGGGAGATGGGAGGAAGGGTTCGGTGAAAACTGAGAACTCAAAATCTTATAAAAGTAAATATTGAAAACTAAAAATAAATATTTTTAAAAGGCTTCCTACTTTTCTGGAAGGATGTTCTTTGTGAAATTTTAGGCCACAGTATCTTACCTGTCATGTCTCTGAAGTATGTGAAAGGAATATGCCAGATTATTACTTATTACTGACTTTCCTTCACCATATTTTTTTTTATTTGCTCATTTACTTTTAATTTACAAGATTCAGTTCCACAATCACTTGAGTTTCAGATTTTCTCCCCTCCCTTCCCCTCCCCCCCCATGGTGGCGTGCAATCATGTATAGGATCTGCAAATACTTTCACATTGTACAATAGTTTGGTCATATAGAAGGGCTGTAACCAATGACTTCACCATATTTTTTTCCTTTTTAAAATAATTTTACTTTTTGTTACATTTTAAGTTTTGAACTGTCTCTCTCCTTCCCTCCCCACCTCACACTAGAGGAAGCACCATTTGACACCATTGTATGTATGTGTATATATGTCCATGTCTCTCTCTCTATATATATACACACATACATATATATATATATGAACTGATAAATAGAAGTATGCATAATATGGTTTTACATATATACCTATATGTATGTATATTATATATATGTTTTATACCTGTTTTAATATACATACACATATATAGAATCATCCCATGCATACTTATATGTGTAAACATACATGTGTGTACTTATGTGCTGACATATATACATAAATATACATAACCCTAAATGCATACTTCTATATATCAGTTCTTTCTCTGGAGGTGGATAGCATCTTCCATCATAGGTCGTTTGTAGTTGATGTGAGTATTTACAATATCCAGAATCACTTAATCATTTAATTATTCTTTGAACAACACTGCTGTAGTGTATATAATGTTCTCTTGGTTCTTCTCATTTCACTCTTTGTAATTTCATTCAAATCTTTCCATGTTTTTCTAAAATCAACCAGGTCATCATTTCTTACAGTCTGGTAGTATTCGATTACATGCATATGCCACAATTTGTTGAAATTACCCAAATGATGTACATCCCCTCAATTTCCAGTTCTTTGCCACCACACAGAGAGTTGTGTCTGTTGCTATAGATCTTTTAGAATATATAGGTTCTTTTCCTTTTCCTCTGATCACCTTGGGAAACAGACCCAATAGTGGTGTTGCTGAGCCAAAGAGCACTTGCAATTTTATAACTCTGGGCATAATTCCAGAGGCCTCTCTAAAAGAGCTGGATCAGTTCGCAGCTCTACCAATGGTGTATTAGTGTCTGAGTTCGTCCACATCCCGTCCAACACTTGTCATTTTCCCTTTGTTACACTTTATTTTCTGAACTATCCCCTTCCCTTCCCACCCCAGACAAGAAAAGGCCATTATTTCACACACAGACACACACACAACCATACTATGTGTACTTCTATTTATCAGTTCTTTCTCTGGAAGTGAATAACATCTTCCTTCTTAGATACTTTTCAGTTGATTTGAGTATTTATCATACTCAAAAACCTTAGTTGTTCACAGTTATTCTTTGAACAAGATTGCTGTTAATATATACAACATTCTCTTGGGTCTGCCCATTTCATTTTTCATCAATTCATATGAATCTTCCCATGTTTTTTTCTAAAATCAACCAGCTCACCATTTCTAACCTCTATCATAAACTCTAAAGTGGAATGGTAACTTTATCCCAGGATTGAGAGCATTTACATGCCAGCAACCAACTTTTTTTCCATTGGCAAGATCAGATAAAGAACAGAATTTCCCCTCATTGGATCTTTCATCTTTTTTTTTTTTTTTTTTGCGGGGGAAGGCAGGGCAATTGGGATTAAGTGACTTTCCCAAGGTCACACTGCTAGTAAGCCTTAAGTATCTGAGGTCAGATCTGAACTCAGGTCCTCCTGCCTCCAGGGCCAGTGCTCTATTCACTGAACCACCTAGCTGCCCCTTCTCTTTCATCCTTAGAAGAAAGAAATTACTAAGCAAATCAAGAAATGACTAGAAATTCTGTTTTGACTGAGCTCCAATAGATATTTGCCTGTCCCATCTCTACCATAATATGCCTCTGTGACAGGTTTGTGATCTGCCCCCCAAACTCTTCATTATTTTTTTCTTTCTGTCCAGGCTGAATGTTTTATATATTCCAAAGGCATTACTGCTTCTATTTTTGTCTCTACTTCAGCCAACCACTATTTACCGTGCTTCTTCCTCTTTCTGGTTCCTGGACTTCCTAAGATAAATATATCAATGCTATCCTGACTGCAAATCCAGGGCTCTTTTTGATACTCAATTCAATAAAAGACATTAAGTTTCTATTTGAAAAGCAATGTGCTAGATGTTGGGGAAGATAGAAAGTTCAGATGAGATATTTCCCATTCTCATGGAACTTGAAAGATTTTCAAGGGAATAAAAAAACATTTATAGATATTACAAGCAACAATACATGATAAGTTCATTAGAGTTGTATTTTTTTAAAAAGTGATATGTGAGGTATGAGGGAAAAGGCTAACAGAATAGATTAAATATCTTTAGGATGAGTAGGAATTCAAACACTTAAAGAGGGTCAATTGTGGGCACAGGGAACATAGACAGCAAAGCTCGGAACTTGTTTGGAAGACTGAGAGCAATTTAATTTGACTGAAGGACAGAGTGTGTAAAAAGAAGTAATAAGAGAAAAGGCTGGCAAGGGAGAGTGGAACCCCATTATAGAAGAGTTTGAATGTTAGGCAAGAGTTTAACTTTATTTGGTAATATAAAGACACTAATTATTTTAATAAATCTGTAACCTTAATAAATGTACAAAAAGAAAAATAATAGTCCTTACTCAAGAAGTTTATCTATTAATAATAGAGACAGGATTTATACACAAATAAATATGATACAAAGTAGAGTGAGATAGCAGCAAAGGGAAAAAAAAATAAAGAAAAAATGCTCCAGAAAAATTTGGGAAGCTTCTTTCCTGTTGATCATAAGATGTAAGGATGCTTCTCTGAGATCCAGAGGTTGCTGAGAGAAGTCCTATCACCCCTGCCCAAACTGAGCTGATCTGAGAATATATAGCTCCCTAAGGATACATGTGTCAGGGATGGTCTACCTCCTGCATTTATCTTCTGTCCTTTGACGCTAAGCCTTATAAGATCTTCTCAGGGACTGAGGGAGTAGAGGAGAAGAATGTGCCAATTTGGGGGATGTGCTTGAACTTCAGAAGTTATTGCTATATTTTGCTAGTAAATATCTCTTTGTAAAAACTTAAGCAGGTGGGGGTGGGGGAAGGACCAAGGAGGAAAGATCACATTTAGCTATGGGACACAGGAAGAGGACTCAGATAGCTTCACAGAATGGTTGGCATAAATTTGGCCTTGAAAGATGAGAAAATTTGCAAAGGCAGAGATGAAGGAATTTGTTCCAGGTATAAAGGGATAGTGAGATAGAAATAATCAGACATTACAAAGCTAGAACTGGTAGGACTTAGAAAGTGATTGGACGTGGATGGAAAGAGGAGGCAGAGAGAAGACCTGAAGATAATTCCAAAGTTTTAGACCTTGGAAAGCTCTAAAGCTATTGAATGATGGTACCATAGACAAAAATAAGGAAACTGGTAAAAGAGATTGGTTTAAGGATGAAAACCAGTTTTGGATACGAATAGATTGAGGTGTTAGTGGGGATGTCTAGATATAAAGGTTTAAAGTTTGTAAAGTCTAAGAATGGCATTCCCAATTCTCCCAATTCTTTTATGTGTGTAATTGTTATGATTTATTTTCCTGATTCTAACATACAATAAAAGGGTTGGTCCTGCAGGTCCTACAGTCAAGAGAAGGTTTCCTTTGGACATTATTGGTCAGTCTCTGAGCAGATATCTCTCTTGTGCCAGGCTTTAGAGAGTGAACAGTCTTTTAGTTCAGATTCAATGTTGGGATGAAACAAGGTACTGGGAAGTCATTGGACAGTTAACAGTAGCAGGTTTCATTTCTGCTACCTGGGAAAGACCTTAGCTTAAAAAGTCCAAGCTCTTCCACTGCATCCAGAGCCATCTCCAGTCATCTTGATATAAATCTTGCTACTGGATCCAGATGGTTCCAGAGGAGAGAGCAAGGCTGATTGACTTTGCATGGCCCTGCCTCATTTAAATTCAATTCACCTGCAAGTCATGACATTACCTTCCTGATGTCAAGGTCCTCTTTGAGAACAAAGAACAAACAATAGTAAAAGATTTAAATCTCATTTTAACCTCACAAAACAGGGAGGGAGGGAGGTGCTATAAATATTTCCATCTTACAAATGAGGAAACTGAGGCAGTCAGAGGTTAAGTAACTTGCTCAGGGTCACAGAGCCAGAAAATATCTAAGGTGGGCTTTGAACTCAGATCTTGCCAATTCCAAGTGCAAAGGTTTATCCACTCTACCACCTAGCAAAAGATGTCTAGCAGGCTGCTAGAAGTGCAGGGAAAGGTTGAGGCTAAACATACTGATTTGGGAATAATTTGTATAGTGATACCTGAAGTTAAACTTCTAGGTATTTGTAGAACCTATATCAGATTACATTTTTCCAATGCCATGGCAGGGTAAGGGGGAAGGTGAGGAGAGGGAGGAGCAGAAAATTTGGAACTCAAGTGATTGTACAACTGAATGCTATAAACTAAAAGTAAATAAATAATTTTTTTAAAAAATAAATAAGTAAATATTTCCTGTTATGGAAATATTTGTTTTATTTCATAAATTAAAAATAAAATAAACATTTTAAAAAAATTTTAAAGTTAAACTTCTAAAATTATCTTTTCCTACTAACTGACACATTTTAAAAGTATTTGCAACATATATCTGGGAGATATCTGTGGTGTGTCAGAAAGAATGCTATACATGAGTTAAAAGACTGGCCTGGTTCTAACATGTAAGAACAGTTACTAGAATAGTCACTTAAGTTCTCTTGGCCAACAGTGACTATACTGTGTAGAAGAAAGAGCAAGAACTTGTAAAGAGCACTAAACTGGAGACATGGTAAGTATTAGCAGTGTGGCCTCAGGCAACTTAATCTCTCTGAGTCTCAGTTTCTTTATATTTAAAATAGTGTTAACACTTCCAGGTCACATGATCAATAAAATGTAGGATTAGACATTTTTCCTAATCTCCACGATCTTTCAAGCCACTCCAAAACATAAAGTATATGCCAAAGATAAAGCAATTTCAGCTGTCTGAATAGTCTAGGATAACTAGACTCTAAAAGAAGGTTAAAAAAATACCCCCTGAAATATGAATCAATGCTTACTAACCTGAACATCACTGAGCACTCCTCCCCCTACCTTGCATACTATTGGCAGTAAGGCTGCATTAGCAGGTCCAAGGATAGATTACAAGCTTACAATAAAACCCACCCTCACACTCTGGTCCCTTTCCTTCTTTCCAGTGCAGTAGACATCCTGGCTACAGGCTGTGGAAATTTATGGCCACAGTCCCTGAAGAGGCCACAACCCTGTAGTACCAGTGCTGCAAAACTCTTTGAACTGCCAGGGCAGACAGCTCTGTAGCTAAAATATAGCCAGAACTAGGCCAACAATCTCATAATACCAGCAGAGTTGGTGCCAGGGAAGACAACCTTGAAGTACCAACTGAGCTTGGTACTGGGCCAACAACCCTATAACATCAGTAGAGTCTGGAGCCTAAGAGGCCAATTCTGTAACACCAAGCATTGAAAAGAGTAACAACAGAAGGAAATACAGCCTCTAGATCTAGTAAATGAGTCCAGTTACCTACAAATAAACACTGCAAAACAAAGGAAAATGGTCCAACACTTGATAAGACAGAAAATCCTATGGAACATGGGAACATGGAGCCACACATGCTCCTGAGTGGTTCAAAAGAAAAACAAAAATTACAGGAGCAGAATTAATGGCTTAAACAGAAAAAATAATGGACAGAAGAGAAAAATTAGAATCTGCAATAGCCTCACTGAAGAAACAAAAGAGAGAACAATAGATTAGGAATGCAAATACAAAGAAGTGAAGGGCAATCTAGAAAAAGAGAAACGAAAAACAACATTAAAAGAAAATATGTTCCCTATATAAACAAAACATACTGATCTCGAAGACAGGATTCAGAGAGACAACCTAGGATCATAGGTTTTCCAGAAGAACATGGCAGGACAAAAAAAACCCAACAATAACAACAAAACCCTTAATACCATAATAAAAGGAATAATAGAAGAGGAATTGTCAGCACTTCTTAACATAAAAAAAATGAAAATCTAATTGAAAGAATTCACAGATCACCACCAGGAAAAAACTCAAGGCTGCAAACTCCAAGACACATAGTAGCTAAATTTAACAATTCAAATCAGAAACAAGTTTTGCAAGCAATCAGGAGAAAGACCTTCAAATGCAAAGGAAAACACTGGAATGATGCAAGACTATTCTGTACTCAACAGAAAATGGAGGAAGAAATGGAATAATGTATTACAAAGAAAAATGGAGCTTAAAAATGCAGCCCAGGTGAGCTACCCTGAAAATCTGAGCTTAACCATACATGAAAAATGAAGGGTTTGAAACATTTTTAGAAAGAAAATCAGAACTGAAGAGATTATTTGTTTCTTGAACACCCCAAACAACAAAAATTCAGTAAGAGTTAATAAATGCAGCAGATAAAGACAGCAACATCAAGAGAATGACAATAAAGAGACCAGTAAGAAACTTCTTTCTAAATGTACATAAGGAGACAGGAGTAAAGGCTGGAATCTGGTAAAGGAAACAATGATGAGGCAAACAGGGACGTTATTGGCACAACTTACTTTAGTGACATCCTACTTACAGGTGAATCAATGTCTTTTTGTGGAACTACATTACAACATGGAAGGATACAAAAAAGGGAAGCAGGGAGAAGAGTAGGGAGAAAGAGAGGAGCATGTAAGGGGAAAGTGACCTGTATGGTGTGACAGAAAGAAAAGAGCCTATAGAGGAGTGAGTAGGAAGGGGAAAGATTAGATAGAGTAGGGATAAGGAGGAAAGCCTAACTTTGGTGATAGGATGGTGTTCCACTGATGAATGTTTCTATGTGTAAAGAGAGAAAAGAGATAAGGAGCTTACACTGGGTATGACCTGGGGCATTTGATGCCTGAAAAATTTACTCATTCTGTGTTAGGAGGGAAGGAGTCAGAACTCCTATGGAGCAACTGACACCTGGGGGAGTGGGAGAACTTGGACTAGGGGAAGCGATTTTAAAGGCAAATGAGGTAGTAGGGGGAGTATCTGGGAAAGAGTAAAGATCAGCGTTGGCCTGCATAATCAAGAAGGTAGTGGAGGAGGGACCTTACAATGGGGCAGTGTCTTCTCAAGACACTTGCAATAATTAGCATTGTTCTGGGAGTAAGTTACAAGTAAAAAGGAAATCCACCTAAAAAGTCATATAAGGCAGTGACAGAAAGCTCCTAGAGAGGAGAGCCTAGAATAGATACCTTGAAAACTTTAATTAATTGAGGAATACAGAGAAGAGAGACTAGATACTTATAGCAGTCATGAATCAAAGAATAAGGGTCTAAAGAAGACAGACAGAATGAATAATGAAGAATGAAAGAAATCCTTTCTGAAAAGGGGCACAAAAATGAAATTAAGAAAACTAATGAACTGGATTAGTTGAAAGGGAGGAGAGGAAAGGAGACTACTTGACCAACTAAAATGGAAAAGGGATAGGAAGAACTAAATAACCAGATAAAAGCAGGAAAGAAAAAAGCACTACTAAACAAAACCCAAAAGGAAAGGGGAAATGAGTTGGAGAGAGGATTGGGGATAAGGAAAAGAAAGCCAGTGGGAACTGGGTTGATGGGGGTGCTTGGGTGCCTGTGCTTGAGCCCCAGTTTGTAAAATCACATTAGTTTGCAAAATCACATTTCTCTCTAGGCTCAAGTCTCCCTAGCCCCAAAACACTGTCTCAGGCAGTTTCTCCCTAGCTCAAGGGCAGCACACCCTAACAAAATACTTATCTCTCTTCTAGTTACAGTGGTCAGCTGCATCTATAAAATTTAGTAGTTTGACCCAACTGTGTCCTGGCTGAAGCAGCTGTGTACGGGTATCTATCTATCACATATATCATAGGCTCAGTTATGTGTATACTCCTTAGCTCATTGTACACATCCTGGATCCCTTGTTAGCTTGGGACATATGTGTACTCCCAACATCCATCTTTTCAAACAGGACATTCATGGGTAACAGACTGGGCACTTCTCAGTCAGCCCTGACCACTAGTTGACTTAAGTGACATTTCAGGTCTAAAACCACATCTCTATGTAGCCCCACCTTGGGCTATTTCCCAGCGAATTATGGGCAATAGGCCTGAGCAGTTGATGTTAAAAACGCATGTCCCTTTAAGCACTGACCACTCCTTAACTCCTCCCTAATCCTACCCTTACTCACCTAGTTAGCATAATTGGCACAGGTTATATACTATGGATTATTCTATAAAAATATACCTAAGACTCCTGTAAGGTTGAAGGTTCCCTAAGACCTCCTTCCCACTGTATAGCATAACAATAAACCTTTACCAACTTGACTCAGAATGCTTGAGCTGCTGAATTCATTCCAGACTGCCCTCCAGGGACTCTGGTCACTGGGGTCCCTGAAACACCTATACTTATCCCTCATCAGGGTCACCTTAAAAGAAAAGATCTAAACCAGAGTAACTGAAAATATACAGTACTGTATTTACAGCAAAAGAGGGGAGAAATCACAACTTGAAAAATATCCACTATTATAGACAAATGGAAGAAAATATAAACCTAACTCTCATAGCTTTTCATGTGAATGGATTAAACAATCCAATAAAATGAAAAAGAGTGACAGATTGGCTAAGAAAACAAAATTCTACAATCTGTTGCTTACAAGAAATACAGAGACATAGACAAAAAATAAAATTGGGGGGGAGGGATTTACTATACATCAAGTGAATCCAAAAAAGTGGGAGTTGGAAGCATTCTATGTGACAAGGCAAAAACAAATATTCCAAAAAATAAAAATAAACTAGGAAACTACATTATGCTGAAAGGAACCATAGGCAAGAAACCAAAATCATCCATAAACTTCAATGCTCCAAACACATTAGCATCCAAATTCATAAAGGAAACATTATCTGAGCTACAAGAAAACAAGCATAATAATACGACAGTGACAGGGGACTTTACTATCCCCTTCTCAGTTATGGATAAATCTAACAGATAAACAAAAGAGAAAATATGAGCTGAAAAAATTACTGGAGAAACTAGAGTTAAAAGACTTATAATGTCTTCTAAATGGGACAGTAAAAGAAGATACATATTTCTTAACACCACATGAAAACTTTACAAATTTGCCCTAGCACTAGGGCACAAAGATATTGCAAACACATGGAAAAGGAATAAATACATCCTTCATAAAACATAGCAATAAAGAAAAACTGTCTTAGGGATCCTAAAATAAGGTTAACAACATTTGTACTATCTTAATAACAGTGTTGTTGTGTGTGGAAATATATTTAAAATGATTGTATATGTACAGCCTATATCTGCTTGCCTTCTTGGGGAGAGGAAGGAGAGGCGGGGGAAGGAGAAAAAAATTTGAAACTCAAAATCTAATAAAATTGAATGCTGAAAAAAAAAGAAAAAAACTTTTTAAAGTGAATATTGAAAACTATTTTTACATGTAATTGGAAAAAATAAAATACTATTAAGTGGAAAACAATGTTGTTGTAAAGAATGTTCTTTGTAAATCTGAAAATGCTAATATTATTTAATGGGGTTAAGACTACATGCTCTCTAAAAATCCTATATAGATAATATCTCTTCTCAGTGTGGGTTCTTGAAGACTATCAGTTGAATTGAAGCTTTAGCAGGCACTACTAATCTGGAAAGATTTTAAGTGTGGGTTCAGCGATGGACTATATCATTTATCCAAGGATAAACATAGCTAAGTGCCAAGATATTCATCACTAGAAGACTGGCCACTGGTTAACATTTTTGGTCAGAGCAATTTTAAAATCCATCATAAAGCAAGCAATAAGAATTTTATTTATTAAGTGTCTATTATGTCATTGTGCTAGGTGTTAGGGATACAAAGACAAAAGCAACATAGTGCCTGACCTCAAGGAGTTTATAATCTATTAGAGAAGACAGTCATCACACAAATACACACACACACACACACACACACACACACACACACACAGATGACTTTGGAGCAAGGGGGGATCAGAGAAGGCTTCATGTAGAAGTCAGGTTGTGAGCTGGGTTAACGAATAGAAATCTAAGAGCTGGAGACGAGAGGAAAATACAATTCCAAGCATAGGGGACAGCCACTGAGGCAGCTGGTAGTGCAGTGAACAGAGCTGGAAGTAGATGTGGGATGACCTAAGTTCAAATTTGGCCTCTTAGAAGACATTAGGAAAGCCACTGTGGGGGCAGAGCCAAGATGGCAGCATAGGAGCAGCAAGGTACAGCAGCTCCCACACAGCCACCTCAAAATACCCATAAAATATGACTCTAAACAAATTCTAGAGCTCTAAAATGCACACAAATATACTTCCTACTGAAGGCAGCTCAGCTAGGAGGGACCATCTCAGGGCTGGGAGCCAAAACCAGCCGAGCCTGAAACAGCAGCTTGGCCCTGGGGGCAGCCAGATAAGCCGAGCCAAGCCGCAGCTGGACCTTCAGGAGAGCATATCTGCAGCAGCTGTGGCAGTTTCCAGAATTATCAAGCCATAAGAAAAAAAGGACTAAGTGAAAGGTCAGTGGAACTCGGCTAAGATTGGGGGAGAAAAGCGGGTCCAGCCAAACTGCCTCCAGGGCAAGGCAGCGGCAGAGGTGGAGGCCTTGCAGCTGCCTCCACGTTGCTGCTTCAGAGCTCCCGGCCTGCAGACCGCAGGGGGGCCAAGCGATCGTTCAGAGGCCAAGTGCTCTCATGTTGAGCAGCCTGGATCCGGATTGTGGTCTTGGGGTCTCTTTTCAGTGAGCCTAAGCTGGTGGAGGCTGCAGCAGCCTCCTAAAAGCTCCAGCAGCTG
>CM053585.1:214853010-214873484 GCA_028646515.1 Pseudochirops corinnae
TCCTGAGGTGGGAGAGGAGTAGAATGAGAGGCGACAGGGAGAGACAGAATGGGGTTAATCATCTCATGGAAGAGGCAAAGGATAATTGTTACAATGGAGTGGAAGAACAGGAAGGCAAAAGAGAAAGAGTCAACCTTACTCTCATTGAACTTGGCTTAGGGAAGGAATGACATAAACTCTAAACTGAGTATCTTGCCACACAGGAAAGTAGGGGGGATGGAGATGAGAGGTGGGACGATGGAGGGGAGGGGAGGGTTGATGGAAGTACACACGTCTGTAAAGGGACAGGGACAGGGTAGAGAATAGAATGAGGGGGGGGCGGGATAGGAAGGAGGGACATATAATCAGTCTCTCACAATATGCCCACTGTGGAGAGGTTCTGCGTAATTACACACGTACAGCCTGTATCTAATTGCTCGTCCTTCCAATGTGGGTGGGTCATGAGGGAAGAAAAGAAAGAATCTAGAATATAAAGTTCTATAATCAAATGTTAAAAAAAAAAATATATATATATATATATATATACACACACACAATTATTATTATTATTATTAACTACATCCAACTGGGACTTAAGATACACAGGCACTGTGGTAGGGAGAGCCATCCTGCCCTACCGGAAAGTCAGAGGGGTGATGGGGGAGGACATAGGAAAGAATAGATTGGGGGAGGGGTTATACAATGGGATGGCTATTTTGGAGTGGTGGGTAGGAGAAAGTTGAGGAGAAAATTTATAACTCAAAATCTCATGGAAATTAATGATGTAAACTAAAATAAATAAAAGTTTAAAAAAAAAAGAAGACACTTAGAAGCTTGTGTGAAACCTTGGGAAAGTCACTTAACCTCTGTTTACTCCAGTTTCTCCATCTGCAAAATGGGAATAATAATCGCACCTACAGTGCCAGGCTGTTGAGAGAATCAATTAGAATGTTTGTTAAAGGGCTTAGCACAGTGCCTTGCACATAAAAGGTTCTATACAAATGTTTATTTCTTCTTCTGTATTTTCCCAGAACACAGACATGCATATAGGAAATGGGAATGCCTTCTCTCTCCCTCAGTAAAGCCAATTTGACTAGACCTCAGGGAGCACGGAGATAGCATTAAGTTACACACAGCATGTAATAATAAGTCTAGGAAAGTGGGCTGACAGCCGCTTATAAAGGGCTTTAAATATTAAACAGGAGTTTATATTTGATCCTAGAGGTAGTAGGGAGTCACTAGAGTTTACTGAGTAGGGGAATGACATGTTTAGACCGGAGCTTCAGAAAGATCAATATGGAAACTGTGTGGAGGATGGATTGGAAAAGAAATGTACTTACACTAGTATCTATGTTCAAGCCTGAGTTAGACTATCTCCATTGGTGGAGATTATGATAACTGGATTCTACTTGCTTGCCCAAGAGACCAAGTTGCATAAGAGTTTAGGAAAAGAGAATGCTTTTCTTCTTGCTTAGATAATAGGCACACTGGGCTCCAGATCCTCTTTGGGGAGAAAATGGGACAGAAAGAAACATCCCTGATTTCAGCCTGCCTCCCTGAAGACACTAGGCAATTTCTACATGAATTAGATTGAGGACTTTCTCATTTGAGCTGAGATAACTCCCAGTGGGAGAGCTCCTTCACTCTCTGTATTGGCCAATAGATCCTAATCTGCATATCTTCTCTGATTTTTGTTTGCTCTCTGCTTGGATAAATGGGTTTACTTGCAATTCACTATATGTGATAATCTCTTACACAGCCAGAATTTGTCAGAAAAGGGTAGAGCCATAGGATATAAGCTTGGAGAACTCTTTTCTCTTTAAAAGACAGTGATGCAGAAAAGCAACTTGAACCCAAGAAAAAAAATCACTTCCCCTAGAGCAGCAATATTTAGGTGGACAGACAGACATAATTCTAAGTCTGGTACAACCTCTCTGAGGAAGGCGTCCAGTTTCCTGGACACCCCTCCAGGAATGAATCAAAATATCCATTGGGGAAAAAAAATGTCCATTGGAGAGGGGTGGAAGCAATTCCTGAGATTCATGCCTCTCCACAAGCCAAATTTGGACAAATCCATTGTTGACATATGCGTGGTCAACATACACCTTATGTATGCATGAACAGAAAGAGTATGCAAACCAAAAACCCCTTAGATGTTTGAAATTTTAATGTAAACATAATTCATTCTATAGGTATTCAAGCACAAAATAGCTTTTTGATCCAGACTCATGAGTCCATCTATTGCCATGGAGAACTGTCACCAAAATACATAATATATCAGAAAATGACCTGTAACTTATAGTCTCAGAAAACTGCCTGAGTTCTGAGAGGTTAAATGACTTTATTATAATCAACAATTATGATCAGTTCCCAGAGTTGATCTCTATAACCCCAAGGCCAGCATTTGATCTATTATATTACCCTACCTCAAAAACCATGCCTCAAATGCTGTCTCCTAACTTTCTGGACTTTAAAATCATGCCTAAATTACTATCTCATGCTGGAACTTCCCTCTGTTCCTGAGGCCTCTTCAGTCTGGAACAATCAACTATCCTGAATCTTTCTCACCCTGGAATATCCTCCACATCCTTTTCCTATTAGTGAGTTCTTTCTGGGGCCTCTATTTGTGTAAGGACTCAGGCTGGTTAATTTTCATTCCCTTCCAAGCTCCATTCCTGACTTTGTGTACTTCAAAACCATCATCATGCATAGAGTAACTTTATCCTCCCTCCCATTACCTATTTTTCAGCTCCTTTTTTTGTGTTGTCTTTCCCCATTAAAACGTAAGTTCTCGGGGCTGCTAGGTGGTGCAGTGAATAAAGCACCAGCCCTAGAGTCAGGAGGACCTGAGTTCAAATCTGACCTCAGATACTTAATGCTTACTAGCTGTATGACCTTGGGCAAGTCACTTAACACCAAGTGCCCTGCCCTCCCCTCACCAAAAAGAAAAAAAAAAGAATGTAAGCTCCTGGAGGACAAATATTGTCTTTCTTTTTTTTTTTTAAATTATATTTGAATCCCTAATATTTAGGATAGTGCTTGGCACATAGTTAAGTGCCTTGCCTTGCCTTAACTCTACTGTCATTTATAATTCTCATATATAAAAATATTTAAATCTTAAACCAAAATTATGTCCAAATCTTATACACTATCTAATTCAAGCTTCACAATTAATTTTATTTTCCTTTTTTTACACTACAATCAGATGATTCTACAATTAGACCAAATGTTCTGTAACTTCAAGTATGACCTAAGTGTTAACTTAAAAACTGACAAACTAGGGGGGGAAATCATCTAGTCACATTCTCTCTCTCTTTCTCTCTCTCTCTCTCTTTCCCTTTCCTCTCATCCCCCCCTATACACACACAGAGAATCCATATTTGTAATTCCATAAACTTTCTCTCCTAATGCAAATCTGCAAATATTCTGCAATAGGTGCAGAACAACTTGTTGTCTTAAAAGATTGCCTGGGTTAACTTAGAGATTAAGTGATTTATCCAGGCCAACACAGGCAGTGTGTGAAACTGGTAACATTTGAAATCAAGTATCCCTGACCACTAAGGCTAGCTCTCTATCCACTATACCACAGCTTCTTCTCTTGATATATGAGTACAGATAAATACATATACATTCATACATTTTTAGTTTTGAGAAATGCTTAATGTAGCAGAGTTAGAACCAAAGTTAAGCATTCATAAGAAATCATTTATCAGGTAACTGCAATACAAGAATTTAGATGGGCAAATTACAAAGAACTACACTTTACCATCAACCACATACTTAGAAATAATTTTACTTTACTAGACCTTTAAGAAAAACAAAAACATTTGTTCACGTTCTACTATAATATGCTTGCCACAAATCAGCAATTTCAAGCGTTAAAGGCCTTCTTTGATTTCTCCCCACATCAAAAGTATACCAAGAAGAGCACTGGAACTATCTACCTATCATCCCTTAACCTTACTATATGACTAACTTACCTTCTCTCAGTGAAAGAAGCAAAAGGTAGATCAAAAAAAGAAAAGAGAAATGCATGATCAAAACAAATAAGTATTACTAAAATTATGTCTAGTACAACTATAAAACTAAAGAAAATCTTATTATGACTTTGTTGAAGCTTCAGAGTCCCAAAGAAGATATAAAAATAAAACAAAACACTGCACCTAATCTCCTGTAATGGTAATGGGATTTGAAGATCTTCCATGCTCCTTGTATTGGCAAGCTAACAGGTACTTAGCACTTAGTTTCAAGTTCATAATTGTGTCAAGTATTAAGACCCAGAACTTGTGAACCCCACAGTGGGATGAACTTGCTGATGTAGCAGGAAGGGGTGGGGCAGGGAGGAGCTAATACCATATATGAGGAGAGGAGAACAAAACTTGTGGTGGCAGAACTTCTTCTGAGAGCCAGTCAGAACTTCTGCTGAGGACTTCTGCTGAGAACTGCCAAGAACAAGAACTGCTGGGAGCACATATCGTGGAGGGTGGAGACTGAGCAGCTACTGTGAGTGAGGAGAGGAGAATTGAGGGAGTGAGTGAGGAGAGAAGGATCTTTGCCTGAGGGAGTCTGTTTTGTTTTGAAGGCTTGGGAATGTGAGCGTTCACTGCATTAACTATGTGTACCAACTTTTTAGCTGCTGTAATGACTACGACTTTCTGGTTTGGGAACTCAGCTTTCTGGTATTTGAATAAATGCTTTGGCTTTGTCCTCCATGTGGAGAGCCTGTTACATTTTGTGATTCCCAACTACACTAGCATACTTATACTAAGCGTGAGCCTTGTGAATACTGCATTGTTGTTACATCTTCCCAGCTAGAGGAGATTCTTTCCTTTTTGAATCTCCCATAACACTATTTGACATGCCATATGCACTTAAAGCATATACTAATGTGTATTCCAGTTTATTCATACACATAGATCTCATCCCTCTTTCTTTTACCATTATACTGAAGCACCTTCAGGCAAAGGAATATGTCAATTAACTTTTTACAGCCTTAGGTAAATTGTCTTATCTGTAATATACATTCAATTGATGTTTGTTGACATTCTCAGGAAGTTTATAAGCCAGAAGAACTTTTTTAAAAAAGTAGATAAATAACCATAATCTAAAGGATAATATAATGAGAGGCAGCTAAGGGGCACAGTGCTTAATTCATTGGGTCTGGAGTCAGGAAAAGCTAAGTTCAAATCTGGGCTCAGATACCTAGCAGCTATGTGATTCTGGGATAGGGATAATAGCAGCCCCTACCTTACGGAGTTGTTGTGAGGATCAAACAAGTTGATATTTGTCAAGTGCTTAGCACAGTACCTAGTACACACGAGGCTCTATATAAATGCTTATTGCCTTCCCTTTATGAGATGAAAAGGGGAAAAAAACACAACTAAAAGAACGTGAGGAAGGAAAAAGATCACTTCTGCCCAAGGTATCAAAGAAGATCCTGTGAATGACAGTACTGGGTCTTGAAAGATGTAGAGGAAGAAAAAACCTATGACCTTGAGATGAGGTAAGGACTGAGCGAAATAGACTAAATATTGGAATAAAAAATGTACTATACAACATGACTAATGTTAAAATAGACTCCACACATGAAGCCCATATCAAATTACATGCTGTCCTGGGGTGGGGGGAGGGAGAGATGGGGAGAAAATTTGGAACTCAAAATCTCGCGGAAGTGAATGCTGAAAACTAAAAATAATTTTTTTTAAAAAAGTACTATAAGCCACTCAGCTAGAAGGGAAAAATGGATGATAAATTCTGGGGGCAAAAATTTTAAAATCTGGCACAGAGGTAGGATATAGTAGTGGTAGAGTGTTGCAGACAAGCCCCATGACTGGTTATAAGGTTAGGAAAGTAAGACCCAACCCATCTTCCAACTCTCCAACTGGTTGATTACATAGCCCAGGGAGTCAAGCCAGTCTCTTTGAAGACCACTGCCCTAGTCTTTAGTTAAAGGCCCCAAGTGAAAGATTTTCCATAAATAGTTTATTTACTTTTTGGATAGTTCTAGTTTTCAAAAGTTAGGTAACACTGTGAGATATTACCACTATTTTCAAATGAGGAAACTCAGGCCCAGGGAGAGTTAAATTACTGGCCCAAATTAACACAGTTAGTAAACAGCAAAGTAGAAACTCAAACCCAGGATCTTTGTATTCAAAAATCCAGTGTTCTATCTACTATATCAAATGATAAACTGGTAAATGTTTAAAAACTGATTCTGTAGAAAAGAACGTAAGCAGGACACACTTTTAAGTTTAAAATGTGTGATTCACATTTTTTCTATCACATTCTCAAGTCCAGACAATAAAAAAAAAATTAAATAAATCAAGTCCTAATTTGAAGGAAACCTTTGCTTTCTGAGGAGTAAATGTTCACATTGAAAATTTAACAATTGGCTGGAGTTAGTTCAAGCTGGCTCTAATCACACCCCTGACTATATAACAAGTATAAGCCTAAATCAACTCAAATATCATACTCCCACCAAATGTTACTCCATTTAAATTGTCTAAATAGTATTAAACTGATACCACAAAACGGAATCCATTGTTGGAAAGGTCCTAAAGCACCACCTCTAATTTACTATTTCTCAGTAAAAGAAGATTAAATGTTTTAGGAATGAAAAACTCTATCCACATACCACTATATTTATTAATAAAATGTATGGGGGCAGCTAGGTGGTGCAGTGAATAGTGGACTGGTCCTGAAGTCTGAAGGACCTGAGTCCAACTACGGCCTCAGATACTTAACACTAGCTGTGTGAGCTTGGGCAAGTCGCTTAACCCCAATTTCCCTGCCCTCCCCCCTCCAAAAAAACAAATAAAATGAAAAAATGAAAATCAAAATATTTTTTAAAAATTATTAAAATAAATATTTTTATTGAATATTTATCTGAATGGTAGAGAAGAGTAAACAACTATGAGAATAAATGAATAATTATGATTATAAAAAGGGGTAAATTGTTGCATTTTTCTTGGGGGAAAAGGTTGATATGGACACAAAGCCTTGTTAAGGGAAGTGGAGAAAAAGGGAAATGAAGTTGTTGACTTAGCTACACTGAACACCTGTTTTCTAATCAAGTTATAACTACCATCATGAAGGACTTCAAAAACAATAATAGACTCAGAAGTCCCAAACAATTTTTAGGATTTAAAAAAAATATTAATTCTAAACACAATGCAAGGAATATGGCTTTAATATTTAAGGGAAAGGGTTGTTATTAAAAAAGCACTTTGTAAATATGAAAACAGTATACAAATATGACAAAATTATTATTTATCTCTTTTGGGCTGATTTACAATACTTAAGACGATTTAAGTTATGAAATCTGACATAAAATATACTGCATAGTTAAGAGAAAAAAGGAAAGTTAAAAAATTTTATAAATTAAAACTTTAACAAAAATTTAGCATGCAAAATTCTGCACTAGATAGAAAGATAAGTAAGTCAAGTTCTTACTCCTAAGAAGTATACAAGTCTAAAGCTGAATGAGAAAGGTTTATGATTTATGAATGGATTCATTTCTGACAACAATTGCATTTACTTTACAAAATACTTTCCTCACAACAGTACGTCTGAAGTAGACAGTGCCACCACATTTTACAGATGAGGAAACTAAGGCTCAGTGAATTAAAGGCCTGGTCCATAGTCACCAAACTAGTAAGCTCACTTACTTAAAGTCCAGGTCTTCTTTCCAAAAGAGTTCACTACCTTGCTTATAAATTTATTCTCCCACATAACAACTTAAAGGGTCAATAAAGAGATTCAATATTCCCAAGTAAAATTTCAATTCTTCTTCTAAAGGTCTATGTTTAGGTCACTTATAGTCCAGTTAGCAAGTTATAACTACTAAAAACAAACAATTCATATTAAAAACATTAATGCCATAAAATCTCACACCCATGGTTTAAACTCTAATTAAATTAATTTATTATTAAATTCACATAGTCTAAGCAGCTTGAAAATTGTGTCAAAATAAAGTCCTATTTACTTTTAAAGGTGGGTGGTGTTGATGAAACAAGTATGAGTAATAAAACAGGAAATACAATATTAGCTTCATCTAGGAAGTAGATGAAACTTGAACAATTTTTCAAATGAGCTCTTTGCATGTCATACCATGGTTAAGCAAGTGTGCAAATGCTTGTGTGCATGTGTGTGTTTATTTGCCAAAGCTTACCAATGGCACTTAAAATACTCTTTGTTTTCCAAGTTGATTTACACACTTTTCAGTACCATATGTATAGATCAGCCCCCAATTTCCTCATGGCTATTTTATGTAACATTACATACTTTGACTTGCAGATTCCACTGCTAAGCATATACCACAACGAAGACACTGACAAAAAGAAATGTTCCATATAAATATAAATCTTTATAGTAGCATCCTTTGCGATAGCAAAGTATATGTCCATTCACTGGGGAATAGCTAAGCAAATTGCTGTATGTAAATAGAATGAAATGTTACTATGCTGTAAGAAACAAAGAATATGATAGTTACAGAGAAGTATAGGAAGACTTATGTGAACTGATAAAGCAAGAAGAGCCAGGAAAATACATAGAATGACTAAAACAATATAAATGGAAAAATCAATCACAAAACAATCTTAACTGAATGCTGCCCATGAAATAAAGAAATGAGAAGATATTTCCATCACATTTGGAATAATTTGGGGAGTCCATGGATATATAATGATGCTAACAAAGTCAGATTTTTTTCCTGCAAAGTAATGGTTTTATTTCTAAATCAAAATAATTTTTAAGTATCAGACAATAAGAAAACAAGATACTAGTTTTCTTACAAGGCAAACTTTTAAAAAACCCTGAAAACATGAGATGAATCAATAAAAACTTGATACCATTCTTCCTGAAATTAAAAATGTAAAAAGAAATAAAAGTAATGGTTTTGCTGATTTTTTTTCTCTTCTTTTTCTTAATAAGGGTTGCCTGAGAGGCAAAGTGAGAGGGAAGGAAACAGAGGGAAATCTAGGTTTTGTAAAAAAAAAAAAAAAAAGTCACCAATTAAAATCTATTTTTTTTTAAATTTCTTGTATCTCCAAAGTTGAAGTATCAGATGACTTCTCCATGATGCAAGGATGGAGAAAGTCACTGGAAACATGATTTCATTCAATCAGACTGTTCCAGTCATTACTATTGGAATTTCTTCCTGCAGCTATGGCTATCAAAGTCAGAGTGCAAATTTGGAAGATATTTAAGGAAAAAGGGCAACAGAAGCACTAGAACAGTGGTGAAAGAGCTAATTAGCATTTCCAAAAGTAATGAAACCAACAACCTAGGTCTAATTCAAGTTAACATGGATCTGAAGCAGCAAGACTGCAAGATGCAAGTATGTGCCCAGCTAAAAACAAAATTAAAGATTAATTTTATATATATATACAGTATATATAGATACATATGTGGATATTTCTCAATCATTTATTCACATCATTTCCCTGCTCATTCCTTTTTTCCTCCAGTCTCTGACAATAAGGTGGTCCTTGTTGCTAAAGCCAACCCCCTCTACATGTGAGTTCAATCTCATTGTTTTCTCCAGCAAATTCTTCCCTCAATGACCACCCTTTTCTCTAATCTTCAATCTATCAACTAGTTCCTTCCTTACTGCTTTCAGGTATGCCCAAATTCTCAAAAAAATTCTTTAGACTTTCCAGTTCTTGGAGCTATCACCCTATATCTCTCCTCTTTTGAGCCAAACTCCTTGAAAAAAGTTTTCTAAGTTGTATGAACAGCTGCAGAGTAAACAGAAGCAGAACAACTGATATCATAATAACAACACTGTAAAGACAAATAATTTCAAAAGACTTTTAAAAACTCTGATCAAGCAATGACCAACCATGATGCCAGAAGACCAATGATGAAAAAAAGTGCACACCTCCTGAAAAGTGGTGGGCTCATGGTGCATATTGAAAAAAAATTTTTGGACACTGCCAACATGATAATTTTCTTTGTTGACTATATATTATAAAAGTTTTGTTTTTCTTTATCTTTTTCCAATGGGTTAGGGAGGTGGAAGGGAGAGAAAAATTGATTTTTTAACTAAAAAATTAACTCAATTAAAAAAAAAGTCGCCTACTTTTGCTGCCCTCCAGTTCCTCTCTTTATTCTGTCTTCAACTCTTTGCAATCTGGCTTCCTACCTTGTTAATGGACTGAAATTACTCTCTCCAAAGTTAACAATGATCTCTTAGTTGATAAATTTGATCATTTTTTCTCAAAAGTCATACTTATTGACCTAAATGTTACATTTAAAACACTGATGACCATTCTCTCCTGATGGATAATTTCTTCTCCCTGTTTTTATGACACTATTCTTTGCTGGTTATCTTCCTATCAAACTGCTCCTACTCAGTCTCCTTTGCTGGTGCAATGCAGATCATGTCCCTGTGGATGTTACTCAAGGCTCTGTCATCTTAAGCCTTCTCTTTCTACATGCTTTCAAATCCCACGAATTTAATTGTCATTTTTATTCAGATGACTCACAGAGCTATATGTCCAGCCTCTATTTCTCCCCAGAGACCAATAAATCCTGAATAACCCATTATCTATTGGATATTTCAAACTAGATGATCTGGAGACATCTTAAATTCAACATATTCGAAACTGAATGAATTATTTTTCCCCTCCAGACTTCCTCTTCCACAGGTGTCCCAGAATTACAATTTTGATATTATTGTTGACTCTTCATTCTCCTTCATCAAATATATCCAATCAGTTTCCAAATCTTGTAGTTTCAACTCTAGAACATTTCCTGCATTTGAGCCCGTCTCTTTACTCACAGACACCACTTTAGCTCAAGCCCTTACTGCCTTTTCATCTTGATTATTGAAAGAGCCTCCAGATCACTCTACTGGCTTTTAAGATTCTCCTTACTTAGTCCATGCTTCACATTGAAGCCAGAGTGACTCTCCTTAAGTGCATGTGAATGACATTCTCCTACTCAATAAACTCCTATGGCTTCTTATTAACTCTAGCATCAAATGTAAACTCCTGTGTTTAGCTTTTAAAATCCTTCACAACCTGAGCCCAACCTATCTTTCCAGCCTCACTGAACATTATGCCTTCTGACCTCTCTTTTCCTAGATAGACCATCTCCATCTCTGAGCCTTTGTATTGGTTATTCTTCATTCCTGAAATGGACTCCCTCCTAAGCTGAGCCTCACAGAATCTTTCTCCTCCTACAAGATGCCAATCACCCATCACTTTCTTTTTAAAAAAAAAAATTTCTGAAGTTTGAACAAACACTAAATAGAATAGGAATTTCTTCACATGTAGATCAGAAAAAGAGCATCTCTAAAATTGCAGTTCTATATTCTAGAAATAGCTGCTTTTCTCAAGAGCCACTTTCTAAAGAAAGCCTCTTCTGATCCTCTGAACTGCTAGTGCCATCCCTCTCAAGCTACTTTAAATATAATTGTTTTATATTTATTTTGTATACACTTATATGTCCTTGTTGTCTCCTGGGTTAAAATGTAAACTTTGGTGTAGGTATTGGGTTTTTGCTTGTATTTGCATCCTTAACACAGTGGTTGGCACATAAAATAAGTACTTAATAAATGCTTGTTGATTGATTCTTCCAGTGCAATCTTAATCATTATAATTACCAGCTTAAAAAAAGAAAAGAAAAACAGATATTTTTAAAGGAACTTTTAATAGCACCTCACCTGCTCTCCTAAGATGAGTAAAAAACATAAGCTCCTATAATGGTGTTTACTTTTATTACCCTCTGTACCTTATTATATTAGGGGTCCTTAACCTAGATTCCATCAAGTTTTTTTTTAAGTATTTTGATAACTATCTCAAAATAATTTCTTTGTAATCCTATGTATTTTGTTTCATGCAATTAAAAACATTATTCTGAGAAAGGTCCCAGAGTTTTTATCAGACTACTAAAGGAGCTCATGATACAAAAAAAGTTAAGAATCCTTGTCCTAGGTGGTAGCTACTAAATTTTGTTCTGTTAAAACACTTAAAAGTCTTCAGTAGCAAGAGTCTATAAACAAGCCAATTTAGAAGCATATAAACAAATTCAGTGGAACTTTTATAACTGATATTTGGAATCATGGTTAAAACCCAGTCAACAGGACACAAATGGACTATTTAGGCTCTAATTTAATGTTGATTCTGTATAATTCAACTCCTGAAAAAGTCAAATCCATTATAGTTATGCTATAATGTACTATAAACAAGTGGAGGGAATGTATATTTTTAAAAGCCTCTCCAGACTGTCATATTAACATGGTGGTTAATTATGTCAGTATTGTGAAACCCTATGAAATGCTAAAATCACCTAATATTACTAGTTTAAGACCACCCAAATCACAGCTCATTTTTTTCCATTCACTTAAGTACAATTCTGCCAAAGTTAGCTTTTACCACCCTATCATTATGTCATTACGTACGCACAGAATCCCAAAGCCACCATTCAAAGAAAGCCCTCAATCACTAGCCAACATTATGCTGCCAAACATAGTGGGCATCCTCTTTAACCAAAAAGAGCTTGTAAATTTTGAGTTTAATTTTCTGAATTGTTAACAATAAGAAAAATACTAGTATATCACTTTAAGCTTGACAAAAAACTTTCTATACAATATCTCATTTGAGCCCCAAATAAACCTGTGATCTTTATTTGATATGGGAAGCAAAATTTTCTTTCTTTTTTTTAAACAGTTTTCAGAGGTATAAAATACTTTTTTGGTCTAAACCTGTGCTTTCATAAGTATGGAAACTCCAGGTGAAAATACTCCCACTATTAAAGATTTTCTGCTGGTCTTCAGAGAGTTGCCGGGGGACACTGGTAGATTAAGTGACCTGTCTGGAGTCAAGATCAGTAAGTAGTATGTGCCAGAGAAAGACCTTGAATTTAGGGCTTGCCAACTCCCAGGTGAGCTTTCTATGCACTATGCCAATTACTGGTACATAAGTACAAAGAATTGCTATATAAGATAGATTCATGAAATTCCAGCATATTATAAAAAAAATTATAGAATGAATTCAACCTTTCTAGTTTTGTCACATTTTGAAGGAATTAATTCTGAATTAAATTTTATCAGTATACTTTTGTCACATAAGTGTAATACTGATTTTGGAAAACAAGATAGAGGTAAATTTAGTTAACAGTGTTCAAGTTCGTGTAAAATTGTGTTTATAGTACTTTAGTATTCAAATGAGAATATACAGAAAGTGCTTTGCCAACCTTAAAGTGCTATATGTCAGGCATTAGTACTAATTTGGAAAATTAAGTTCTAAATTAACAAGCCTTTTTGGTAAAAGACTTGATGCTTACTACATCTAGAAGAATGACGACAGCTAGTAATTGCTATGCTTTTTCTGAATGGTGATTCCAGGACACATAATGACAGGTCCTTAAAAGTATACTTTGGAAGAATTTAATTTTAACAGGACAGTAAAGGGAGGTAATTTGAGAGGTCTTATTAGAGGGCAATTTTAGCATTCTGTAAGGTTTCATAAATACTGCAATATTTTTCTTAGCAATTTCAGTATGACAGTCTGTAAAGACTTTAAAAATGTAAACATATACTATGTGCATTTACCTGTGAAGTAGGTGCCAAAGGTAACATTAGCCCCATTTCACAAATTAGGAAATTGAGATTCAGAGTGGTTAAGTGATTTGTCCATATTCATGGAGCTAACATGAGTAGGCGAAAGTGTTTGAACTTGGGCTTCCTAAGGTCCAACACTTCACTAAGTTCCCTAAGTCTAAAACATGTTCACATACGGTTGCTGAAAAAAGTAGGCACTTTAAAACAATCTGTCACATTTATGAATGCTTGTATTCTATAAGAGCACTTGTGGCTGTTATTCCACAAAAAGTATGGTTTCTATTCTTGTCACTTTGTTTTAATAACTCATGAATTTGTATCTTTTTTTCCAGCAGCTACTCAAGTACAGAGTGGTTCTAGTGTAGGTATTCCCATTGACACTATTAGGATACTCTGTATAAAAGGAACTGAATTAATTTAAGTTGACTGAGTCACACATAGTCTTACAAACAGGTAAAATGAGAAAATGTAATTATTTCCTCTTACTATAATAATAGTTGAGTTACATTGGGAATTTAAATTTTGTAGATGAGCCATACATAATCCTGAGCCCCACAACAACACAGTGCAATACTACAGGCATCCTCCATTTTGCAGATAAAACGCTCAATCAACAACCAATTTACTAAGCACTAAGTATATGCCCAAGACTTACTACACAGTTATTAAGAGGTGAGATTTGAACCTCGCTCTTCCAGATTCCAAGCATGCCATGCTGCCTCAATTTTATTTTCCAATTAATTTTCCCCCAGCTATCCTGTCCAAGTACCCAGCAGAATAAAATAGGGGAAACACAGGGCAAACGGAATTGTTTTATCAGCTTTCTTCTCTGCAGTTGCCACTTTAATACTTGTCACTTCTGATAAATATCTAATTCCTAAAATTACATGTCTACCCAAAAACTCACTGTATTTTCTCTTCCACCATTATGGTGCAAATTATTGGTCTCCTCATTGTCATTTTCAATCTATTCCCTACCTTACCCCACCCCATTTTTCTTTAGATTGGTTAGAAAAAGGGAGTGTGTGGAGGAAAAAGAGAAAAGGAGAAAGAAAGTGATCAAGAGATATAATACTTAAGAAGTAGTAAATTACATTTCTCCTAACTAGGCAAGTTCAAATATTTTGATTTCCTGTTACAAAAGGTGTATTTGTAAACATAAGAAGTAAATCTGAAGACACCAGTAAGTTTTTATAATTAATGAATTCTCTTCCTCTGAGGTTTCGCCTAGCTTGTTCCTTCAGCAAAGAAATGATTATGTAAAAACCGTTATGCCACTATGAGCTAGGTTTCTGTAAAAACTTTAACCTTGGTTTATTTTGCGTTGGAGATTTTTGGAGCCTCACACTATGCTTCCTGGACCTTTCCCCCTCAAAATGTTTCAGAACCTTATTTTATAAGATGCTAAGTGAGGTATTTAGTACTTGGTTCTAGAGAATTGTCTCACCCTAATTCACAGTATTTTAATTCTAACTTGCAAATAGCACTCAGGTCAGATAGGGCACAATCTTTTCTTTACCTTCCGTCCCACCTAAACCTTTTGAGAAACAAAGTCATATCTACTGTCCCCAGCTTCGCTAGTATTGATGTAAGAACATGGACAACAGTCCCTTGCCTCCAGAAACCAACAGGCCCAGCGACTGAGCTTCCAAATACAAAGCTCTTTTTTCCTCTTTAAAGATGACAGCTAAAAAGCTGAAGTTCCCTCCATAGAAAGCAGCCAACGGTAAACTGCTCACCTTTCATGCTGCCTTTACCAATGCGCTCGCTTTTCCCCATTTCTAGCTATTTCTTCTGGATGTCGAGATAATTCACGTAAAACATGTGCCTTTCTCGGGTTAAGCACACAAGGTTTGCTCCTTCCTCCTCCGTCTCAAAGCGAAAAGTCTCAAGTTTTACTCCTGGGCGATAAATAGCACCTCTCCTCCAGCCCCAAATCTGTCCCTTCCCCAACACACCCAAACCTATTTCGAGACCGCAGTTCTCTTCCCTAGAGCTACTAGAGTTTTCTAAAAGCCCCACACCCTTCTTATGAGGAAGATCTAGCTTCTGCTCCCAATAATCCCGAATCTGATCTGAAGCATTCTTCCAGCCAAGAGCACCGGCTTCCTCCCCCCCCCCCCCGCCCCTGCACAGTGTCCCCTCAGGCCGGAGGTGGGCAGTGGTGTTAGGACAGCCACTCCTCAACTGTAACACCCTCCCCACCAGAATAACGCAGCACTTCTGCACCCCTCCTTTCTCCAAGGAAGAGGGGAATCCTCTACCCCGGGAGCTAACACAGAGCCCCTCAAATCCTCTGACTCCGCCCCTCCCCGCATCAGAACCTCTCCTCCCCGGGGAAGAAAGTGCTCCCTCCCCTCCAAGCCCCCTTCCCCTCATGGGAGGATTCCATGCGCCCTCCTCACCCCTGTCCTCCCCTTTCCCCACCCCTTGCAAAGATTCTTCTACGCCCCTTCCCCCCCTTCCCCCTCCCCTCCCACGCCCCCTTTCCTCGGGGCCTGTCCCCACCGGGGTTCACGCCCCCTCCCCCAGCCCCCTCAAAGTTCCACGCCCCCTCCTCTCTTTCCCCTCCTCCACCCCTCCCCCGCGAGTGTCCCCCGCCTCACGCTCTAGGACCTAACCGGGCGCGCCCTCCCGCCCGAGGCTGCAGGAGCCCGCACTCACCCACAGCTCGGAACCCCAGCTCATGGTGCAGGGGGCGGGGAGGGGAGATCCGCGTCCAGCTCCAGTGCTCAGTCCCCAGTCCAAGGCCGCCGCCGCCCCCCTCCCCTCTTCTCCCGTTCTTCCTCAGCTCTGGCTCCGCGTCTCCAGGGCGGGCGACTCCAAACACCCGAAGCTCCGTTCGTTGTCTTCCAACCGGGCCGCCCCAACCCAGCCCGGCCCGCAGCCTCCTCTGCCGACGCCGGTTGCAGGGCGCTCTATCTCTCAATCCTCGCCTCCACCTCCTCACCTCTCGCCGCTCCACAGCAAAATGGCCAGAGGAGCCAACGGCAGCCGCGGCAGCCGCCAGACTCCGCGGGGAGGGCGGGGCAGCACTGACAGCTCGCGCGCTCGCTAGCTCACGTGCGCGCGCGCGGTCGCTCCGCAGACTGGAGGGGACAAGGGGTGGAGAGCGCGAGCCGGGGTCCGGGCTCAGCATCCCGGGATCAGGGCGCCACCATCTGGTAGCGCAAATGCCAGGGAGCAGCCTTTTGTATGCGCCCAGGGGTCCGGAAGGACGCCACCGAGGAGAGTTGAAGGATCTGAGTAAGAGGACTCCCAAATAAATAAATAAAAACAAAATCACTCCTTACTATTAGTAATTGTGCTCTGCCCTGCAAAAGAGCCACTCAGCCTTTGATGGTATTCTGCAATTATAATTAATAATACTCTGTAAGCGGTAACACTATTGCACTTAATACTGCATTGGATTTAATAACAATCCTTTTTCCTTGAAGGCCTTACTAACAACAGTTTGCCATCATGATAATTTCCACATAGCGAGCAACTTATGAGGCTGGGAAAGCAAGGGAATGTAGTCCAGTGGGATTGGCATTATTACAATATTGCCTACATTGTACTAATACCAGGGGAGCCGGGAGACAGGCCAGGATAGCACAGAAACTAAACAGCTTCTCTCTCTGATCGCATAGGATGTTAGCATGCAAGAAGCTGTGGTTCCCTAACCTAGAGATTTTAATATCCAGACTTGAGGTAACTTTCTAAAATTTTCTACCAAGGAAATGTTTGACATCAAATTAATTTTATTTATTCAATATTTTTGACCTTTCCTCTGTAGCTATTACTTACTCTAAATGTGTGTATTCTCAGTAACACATTCCCTGTTCCAAGGATAAACAGCTCCTCTTGTTCTATCTTGCTTAGATCATTCACAGAATGAAAAAGTATTCATTGCTGAAGCACTGGCTTTTTCTCTTAGTACTTATTTTGCTTTGTTCCAACATCTTTCCCAAACCAGAGCCACTCCTGAGCATCCTTATATGAATCACTGCAAACCCCAAAAGCAGGCCTCACTGTGGAAAATATTTCAGTAGATGCTATGCCCTTGTTTATCATCCTCTAACAGAAAGGGTGGAGCTGAAAGCCCTTACAGATAAGCCACTTCCTTTACTGAACATAGGAACAATAAATTTAACCTGTCTGAACTGTTTAGTCTGTCTTATTTCAATTGCAAACTCCATTGAAATGCCGTCTTGTTCCCGTCTTGAAAATATTCTATTGAGCTGTTCAACAAGTCACAAAATAATAACTTCTTGTCTTTTTGGAAAAGGAAAAAAAAGCAATTCGTGGTTCTGGGATCTTTCTGTAAGTATTCAAACCAGTGTTAAGATGTGGGTTTTTTTTTTAACTTTCTATCATAGTACCATTTCTTGTACTGACTCTCTTCATTTCTCTCCAGACTTTGACCCCCTAGTTCCCTTTGTCACATTGTCCCCTCCAGGATGCTCTCCCTTTCCAGCACCCCTGTGTATCTTCTCCAGTTAGAAAGTCCTTGAGGGTAAGAACTAAGAGGTAGCCACCTCTACTCATTCAACAAATATTAACTGCCTAATATGTGCAAAACATTGTGCTAGGTGCTGCAGGAGATACAAAGCGTGGTTTCCTCCCTCACAAGGTTATACTCTAGTAAAGGAGATAAGACGAGTATATAACTAGGTTACAAAATAGACTAAGACAAGTAAGAGCAGTTGAAAGTACCTCGGGGTCATTTCCAAGGGAAGGGCAATGAGAACTTGGAGCAAATTACATTTGACCTGGGTTTGGAAAGATGGGTAGTATTTCAACAGACAGTAATGAAAGGAAGGCATTCTAGACATAGAAAATGGAATGAGCAAGGTCAGGTTGGTGCTAGCATTTGGGGAAACCTGAGTAAATCAGTTTGGCTGGAGTATAGAGTATTTGACAGAGGCTGGTACACAGGGACTACAGCCAAGGGAAGAGTTTGAGGAGATGAGATTTCAGACATCTCCACTGGCTAGTCTGATAAAACTTGGAAATGGCCAAAGAAACACATTATCTGACAAGCTCATGTTTTATTGATCATCTAAAGCTGTGGTTCTCAACCTTCCTAGTGCTGAGACCCTTTAATACAGTTCCTCATGTTGTGGTGACCCCCCAACCATAAAATTATTTTCGTTGCTACTTCATAACTGTAATTTTGCTACTGTTGTGAATCATAATGTAAATATCTGATATGCCGGATGTATTTTCATTGTTACAAATTGAACATAATCCACAGGTTGAGAACCACTGATCTAAAGGCTACATTCGCATTAGTACTGAGACTTCCATCATGTGCAAAAATCTAATCTTTTCTGAGTTCTTGGAGACTGCCATCTTAATAAGAATGACTAGTTGTTGAAATAATGCTATTAAAGTTAAATAACCTGTTGACATAAAGGAAAGAAAGAAAGAAAGAAAGAAAGAAAGAAAGAAAGAAAGAAAGAAAGAAAGAAAGAAAGAAAAAGGGAAAGAAAGAAAGAGTCTCACCAAAACTCAACAGGAGTCCTTTTGACATACAGTCCTTTTTAGTGAGTAATCAGGTCAATGAGTTACAATGAATGAGGAACATGATAGAATTTTATAGGTGGTATGTCAATTATATCAAAGTAAAAATATCTTCTAACTTCTTTGTCTTAATTGGAACATTACTCACAACATAAAAGCAGCCTGATAGACTTAGAAACTGTTTCATCATTCATGAAACAAATTAACCAAAGAAGTTGAAATTGGGCAATCATTGGGCACTTAGTAGGCACTTAATAAATGTTGATTGACAATAAAACAGGGACAAGACATAAAGCTATTTAATATTGACATAAAACCTTTATTTATTTGTTTTTACTGGACCTGTGATTACTTCCAGTGAGGAAACACCCTCAGTAGATGTAATTTATAGTGTTCAGAGTAGCTTAGGCAGTAATGAGTTTTAAGTGACTTGGCCCAGGGCCACACCCTCAAATGTTTCAAAATCAGGACTTAAACCTACGTTTTCATCCTCCCTCAGCTCTTTAAACACTATACTACCCCCAAGCTTCTTCTCATATTAAATATTAGAAAAAACTATACCCATATTGTCACACTTCATTCAGAAATAAAAATCAAGTTAATCTTAATATTCTATTTTTGATCAATTACAAGTGATTTATAACATACAGAACTAATTTTGGGACTGGCTACTATAGGTCAAAACTGTAAAAGCAAGCAAAAATCACCTGCTCTCACTACTCAAACCTTTATAAAATCTTCAACTCCATATGGAGAGCACATTTCCAAAAATGAGGTCTTGGTGTGTTTATAAAGCAAAGGTCAGTGCATTATTATGATCATATAGGACACCATTCACATTTTGAAATAATGTTTAATTAATTTGTTTTTAGTGTTTTCTGAATATACCTCCAGTCCCTATAATCATTGGTGAATGGAACCCTTCTTTGTAACAGAAAAACTGGCCAAAATAATGATTCAATGACCCTTTGTGACATGGTTCATTATCGGTTCTTGCTTTTAGTGTCCTTTTCATTGTAATTAGTAACTTAGTAACTTAGTATTCATTTCATTATTGTAGTCAGTTCTGGTTTCCTTAAAGTTTCAGCTAACCTTCCACCTTTTGTAAGAAGTCTTTCCCAGGTCCTTGCTAATCTCTACATTTTAGAGCCTTTCCTCTTAGGTTATCTCTAATTTATGCTACATACAATTTATTTGTACATAGCTATTTGCATGTGGTATCATATATTGCTCTTTTGGACCTGCTTAATTCAATCTGCATCGGTTTATATAAATCTACACATTTGTCTGAATTCATTTTTTTTATTTTTTTGTCTTTATTAATTTGTTTGTTTACTTTTAGTTTACAAGATTCAGTTCCACAATCCCTTGAGTTTCAAATTTTCTCCCCCTTCGTCTCCTCCCCCCCCCCAGCATGCAA